>SJYQ01000165.1:0-53028 GCA_006410935.1 Redunca redunca | reverse complement strand
TGGGGGGCGAGGGCGGGCGGGGAGTTGACAGACCTTCCCAGGTACCACAGTTAAACCTTTTCACATGTGCTTTTAATTGCATAACCTCCTTGCTTTCAAATGTCATCTTCTTTTCCCACATAAAATCACTAACTCTTTTGTTTCAAATATGCAACCACTCCCAAAGACATTAGTGGCAGCTTTTACAAACTTTATCATGCTCTGCCTTGTAGCATATAAAAATCTGTTCGTAGTCCACTCCTTGGATAAATGTGACTTAAGAGCAAGGAACGAAATCAGTCTCCTATTTAAAATAACAATAAATGCTTTTGGTTTTTTTGGTCACGAAAACAATAGATGCCCACTCTAGTAAATGTGGAAAATAAAGAAAAATAGTATTTGCCATCATGGAATTAAAATTCTAGCATTTGTTGGATTTTTACTCTCTCTGGTATCATATTTGCAATCTGTTAGTCTCTTGAGACAACAGCTACTACTTGACAATATACTCTTATTGTCAAAATCTCAGAATTTCATTCTGGATCTTCTTTACAACAGTTGAAAAGCATTTATTCCCACTGATTTATCTAAAATGTTGAAGAGGATGTGGAGAAAAGGAACCCTTGTATACTGCTGGTAGGGATGTAAACTGGTGCAGCCACTATAGAAACTAGTATGGAGGTTCCTCAAAAAACTAAAAATAGAACTACCATATAATCCATTCCTGGGTATACACCTGGAAAAAATGAATACACTAATTTGAAAAAATACATGTACCCCAATGATCACAGCAGCAGTCTTTACAATAGCCAAGACACAGAAGCAACCCAAGTGTGCCCATCAACAATACGACTAGATTAAGAAGAGATAGGGTGTATATAATATATGTAGCATATACTATATTATATACAAACACTTCTCAGGTGGCAAAGTTGTAAAGAATCAGCCTGATGATGCAGGAGACACAAGAATGACGGATTTAATGCCGAGGTCAGAAAGACCCCCTGGTGTAGGAAATGCAACTCACTGCAGTATTCTTGCCTAGAAAATTTCATAGACAGAGAAGCCTGATGGCAGTCCATGGGAAGAGGACATGAAGGAGCAACTGAGTGTTCATGCACGCACACACACACATATTATATATAAAAAAAGAATATAACTCAGTCATAAAATAGTAAAATAATGCCATCTGCAGCAGACTCACAGAACACACATATTATATATAAAAAAGAATATAACTCAGTCATAAAATAGTAAAATAATGCCATCTGCAGCAGACTCACAGATACAGAAAACATACTTGTGGTTATCAAAGGGGAGAGGGAAGGACAAATTAGGGTATAGGATTAACAGATACAAACTACTATATGTAAAACAATTAAGCAGCAAGGATATACTGTATAGTGCAGGGACTTATACACCTTATCATGTAATAATCTATATGAAATATAATCTACAAAAACACTGAATCACTACAATGTATATCTGAAACTAACATAGTATTATAACTCAACTACATGTCAATTAGGAACTTCCCTAATGGTCCAGTAATTAAGATGCCATACTTGCACCAAAGGGGGCACTGGTTTGATCCCTGGTTGGGGAACTAAGATTCCACATGGCACATGGCTTAGCAAAAAATACAAAAATAAACAAACAAAAAATACCCCAAACAAAAACAAAGCAAACAAACTATGTCAATTTAAAAAAAGCTTGCTGTTTCAAAAACAAATAAATAAAAAGTCAAATATGACAACAACTATTTAATATTATTTTCAAAAATGGCTAAAAACTACAGTTCTATTTATTTGTCCCTTTGGTACTGGACTACATAATAACCACTTTTCAACTCAAGTTTTCATTCTAATAAATGAAGATGCTCTTGTAATAAATTGCTTGGTTTCCCTTATCTTATGCAAAATCTAAACTGTATCTCAACCATTAATTTCTGATCTTATTTGAATAACTACATCAAATATATCCTTCACTCACAGTAGGGGAATTGGACAATTAATGCAGAAGTCTAACTGAACTAAGATGATGATAACAGACAAAAGAGGAATGGACTGATGGCGGGGGGGCAGTCTATTTTGGAAGAAAAGCCAAAAAGATCTGTTGATGTGGTTATAACTACAAAGCAAGTATTCTAAATTATCTCTAATTAGATAATTATATATAATTCTTAACAATCACCAGCTTCATTATCTAAAATTTATTATTTCAATAAAGCAAAAGATGATCAAATGAAGATAAACTTTGCTTCAGTTGTCTTGATCCATGTAGTTTCTTTTGAAATAGCAGTATCATATTATATATGATCCAGAATAATTCTTAAGTTATACTTTATTATGTTTTGTGAATAAATACATATTATGACTGAATTTTCAAATGCAAATTGGCAATTTTTTAAATCAAATAATGAGTACAGTTATAGAAAAATTTTTAAGTCTAAAACAGCCTCCCTGGTGGCTCCTACCTGGGAACCCACCTGCCAATGCAAGAGACAGGTTCTATCCATGGTTCAGGAAGATCTCCTGGAGAATGAAATGGCAACCCACTCCAGTATTCTTGCCTGGAAAATCCCATGGACAGAGGACCCTGGCGGGCAACTGTCTGTGGGATGGCAAAAGAGTTAGACCCAACTTGGTGACTAAAAAACAATAGTCTAATACACAAGATGACCTTTTTCAGTTTCTTTTCTTCCTTGGAGAATCCTCTAGCTTTCTGATTACCAAGCTGATTATATGATATACTCACTCAACTACCCACTCTTGCTCCCTTCATTTGTTCTGTATTATCACAATTGTCAACTCGGTTGTCCTTTTCTGTTGATTTGCATAAATGCTTCATACTATATATACTAATCATTTGCCAGTTATGTGAATTACATATATCTTCTTTCAAACTATGGCTTCTTTTATTTTTTAATGTCCTTTGAAGAATGAAACCTTTATCTTACCATGGTAAAACATTTCATTCCTTTATGATCTGTGTTGGCAACTTTTTGCAAGATCTCATACATACCTATTTTAAAGCTTTTTACATCCAAATAAGAGATAAAACTTTGTTTTCTTTTTAAAGTCATTTTAGCAAACAGAATATTCTATTTTCTGTGACAGTAAGAAAGTCCCTAAAATCACCCATGTCTGGCAGAGCAAGTATTCCTGTTATTTACTTAATTAGAGCACACATTCTTTTCCACTATCCAGAAGTTAAATCCAAATTGGTTTTTGTTTCTCAACTATATATGACCTTGTTTCCACTAGGAACAGCTACCAGGTCTTCACAGCTGCTGTACAGGGTTCGTGAACTGCAATCTATTTTCATTAGTTTCTTTTTGTATATAGGGGCCATCCTGGTTCAGTGTGGATTTGTTCCAGATAATTTCTCCATCCCAAGTTTCCATGAGCTTAACCCAACTTCCTACCTTTTCATGCTTTAAAACTTCTAAGTGCACATTTTAAAAAAACTTCACTGATATATTTAACATTACTTTAAACAGTTTTCAATTATACCTTCACTAAAAAAACTGACCACTTATTCCAACAATGTTGCCAATACACATCATTTACACCCTGATCTAAGAAGCTTCCTACCAAAAGGAGGAAGGAGAGTGTTCAATAAAGATTTACACAGCTTCAAAATGCAGGAAAAAAAATATAGCAAAGAGAGACTATGGGCAGAGAAAATACCTAGGAAGTTATTATAATGAACTTTATACAATAAAGTATCTTAATGAATATAAATAGCTATATGGACATATCAGTTTATATCACACTGTCACAACACACACCCACCTGTAAGGGAAGCTAAGAACGGTGGTATTCCAGTCCACTATGGATCCATCTAAAGTATTCCAGTCCACTATGGACCTATCATCCGAAAAGATGATGCTGTGAAAGTGCTGCACGCAATATGCCGGCAAATTTGGAAAACTCAGCAGTGGCCACAGGACTGGAAAAGGTCACTTTTCATTCCAATCCCAAAGAAAGGGAACGCCAAAGAATGTTCAAACTACTGCACAACTGTACTCATCTCACATGTTAGCGAAGTGATCCTCAAAATTCTCTAAGAAAGGCTTCAACATTATGTGAACTGTGAGATTACAGATGTTCAAGCTGGATTTAGAAAAGGCAGAGTAACCAGAGAACAAATTGCCAACATCCATTGGATCATCGAAAAAGCAAGAGAATACCAAAAAAAATCTACTTCTGCTTCACTGACTATGCCAAAGCCTTTGACTGTGTGGATCACAACAAACTGTGGAAAATTCTTAAAGAAATAACATCAGACCACCTTACCTGCCTCCTGAGAAATCTGTATGCAAGTCAAGAAGCAATAATTAGAACCAGACATGAAACAACAGACTGGTTCCAAATTGGGAAAGGAGTATGCCAAGGCTGTATGCTGCCACCGTGCTTTTTTAACTTACATGCAGAGTACATCATGAGAAATGCCTGGCTGGATAAAGCACAAGCTGGAATTCAGATTGCTGGGAGAAATACCAATAACCTCAGATACTCCGATGATACCACCCATATGGCAGAAAGCGAAGAGAACTAAAGAGCCTTTGATGAAGGTGAAAAAGCAGAGTGGAAAACCTGGCTTAAAACAACATTCAAAACCCCACGAAGATCATGGCATCCCTCCAGTCCCATCACTTCATGTCATATACATGGGGAAACAATGGAAAATGACAGACTTTACTTTTGGGGGGCTTCAAAAAAATCACTGCAGATGGTAACTGCAGCCATGAAATTAAAAGATGCTTGCTCCTTGGAATAAAAATTATGACCAACCTAGACAGCATATTAAAAGGTAGAGAAATTACTTTGCCGACAAAGGTCTTTCTAGTCAAAGCTATGGTTTTTCCAATAGTCATGTATGGATGTGAGAGTTGAACTATAAAGAAAGCTGAGCGCCGAGGAATCAATGCTTTTGATGGTGTTGGAGAAGACTCTTGAGAGTCCCTTGGACTGCAAGGATATCAAACCAGTCCATCCTAAAGGAAATCAGTCCTGAATGTTCATTAGAAGGACTGATGCTGAAGCTAAAACTCTGATACTCTGGCCACCTGATACGAAGAACTGAGTCACTGGGAAAGACCCTGACGCAGGGAAAGACTGAAGGCAGAAGGGGACGAGGGAGGATGAGATGGTTGCATGGTATCGCCGATGGACATGAGTTTGAGCAGGCTCCCGGAGTTGGTGAAAGATAGGGAAGCCTGGTGTGCTGCAGTCCATGGGGTCACAAACAGTCAGACACGACTGAGTGACTGGACTGAACTGAACTGAATGGACCCATCTAAAAACTGGGGACAATATTACTAAACATATAAAGGCATACTTAGCAATCTCTGGCAGAAAATAAAAGAAACAAAAACAAATAAAGACTTAAAACCTTAGACTCAAACTGCTCTCAACATAAGAGTCCAGAGGTGGTTGGATGGGAAAGGAGAGAGGAAGAAAGGAAAGAGGAAAGGGAAAGAAAGGTACTGCAGAAATGTTTTAAGCTTCAGAACAATCAGCTATAACATTATAAATAACAGGCAATTAGAAATGTATATAAATTTAGTAACAAGGTCTGAGAAAAAGCCAGAGCTTTACAAGTCTTTTTGTTCTGTATAGTAACGGTTCTTAAATTAGGAGACCAGAGTAATTAATGATACTACTGAAATTGTGATTAAAGCTACATAATAATTCCCATGAAGAAAATACATAAATGGCTAAAAACTCACATTTGAACACAATTTTGGTGATTCACAGTTCCTTCCAAGAGATTCACAAACCTGAGATTAAGAAAACTTAATCTCTAGGACAAAGCTGCTCTGCAACTGGTTTTTAAGATCCTGTAATTTACAGATTTATCAAGATGATATTTCCTTTCAAATGTGTTATCTGAATGCTGGTTATGCAGGGTTATATCTCATTCTCTTAAGTAAACCACAAAATTATACTTCCAAGGGAACAAAATATGTTAAGCAATATTCAGAAAATGAAAATGAAACAAACGTAAAAGCAATTAAAGTAGAAAAGAGAGGCAGAAGAGAAGGTCAGAATCACAGATTTGAAAATGCTGCACTGCTTGGCTTTGAAGATGGAAGATGGGTCATGAGACAAGAATACAAGCCTCGAAAAGCTGGAAATGGCAAGGAAATGAATTCTGCCCTAGATTTTTCTGAAGCTTCTTCCCTAGATTTTCCAAAATCAACGCAGCCCTGTCAATAACTTGATTTTAGCCCAGTGAGAGCCAGTTGGATTTCTGACCTTCAGACTACAATATAATAAACTTGTGTTATTTTAAGTCACTAAGTTTGTATTGATTTGTTACAGAACCAACAGGAAACAATAAGGAGGAGAGGGAAAAATCTTCTTGAGGATAAAGCAATCTATACCCAGGAGGCAAAGATAACTCTTTTCCATCTCTAACTGTACCAAAACAAAATGGCCAAGAAACTCCACAAAGAACAACAACAAAGAGAAGATACTTAGGACTCCTTAAGTAAGATTTATTCAGCACAGTAAGAGTTTAGAGGGATATTTGCAGTGACAAATATCAACACCCTATGTTCTCCACTGCATATTTTAAGTAAACATTATCATCCAATTATTAAATATTATTACATAGACTGGGTACAAGAGAAAAAGGAAGCATTTAATAGAAGTATTTTATAAAACAGCATTTCACAGTGTAGTCAGTAACTTGTTTTCTTAGCTAAATATAAAGCAGATGATATTCAGAAGATAACCACATTAGTACTCATGCATCTATTCACTTATCCAGCAAGCATTTATTTGTATGTTTCACACATAAACATAATTTAAAGTTATGCTTATTTCCTTACAGAAACTCCTAAATTAGAAGACAAGGATATGTTACCAAAGATGGGGAGTACATGGTAAGAAATGACTAATTTTCATATCCAATGTGGATTTTGAATAGTAGTGTATCAGACAGAAAAGGGCAAAGTACACACCATGGAGAGCATGACACAAGTAATGTCATATTCAAGGACCAATATTAAGTTCAAAAGAGGATGGCACGCAAAAGCAAAGAAAGGTAAGAAATAAAATAAATGCAATCCCAAAGAAAGGCAATACCAAACAATGCTCAAACTACCGCACAACTGCACTCATCTCACACGCTAGTAAAGGAATGCTCAAAATTAGCCAAGCCAGGCTTCATCAATACATGAACCATGAACTTCCAGATGTTTTAGAAAAGGCAGAGGAACCAGAGACGTTTAATTGCCAACATCCGCTGGATCATCAAAAAAGGAAGAGAGTTCCAGAAAAACATCTATATCTGCTTTGAGTATGCCAAAGCCTTTGACTGTGTGGATAAACTGTGGAAAATTCTGAAAGAGATGGGAATACCAGACCACCTGACCTGCCTCTTGAGAAATCTGTATCCAGCTCAGGAAGCAACAGTTAGAACTGGACATGGAACAACAGACTGGTTCCAAATAGGAAAAGGAGTATGTCAAGGCTGTATATTGTCACCCTACTTATTTAACTTAAATGCAGAATACATCATGAGTAACGGTGGGCTGGAGGACGCACAAGCTGTAGTCAAGACTGCCGGGAGAAATATCAACAACCTTAGATATGCAGATAACAACACCCTTATGGCAGAAAGTGAAGAGGAACTAAAAAGCCTCTTGATGAAAGTGAAAGAGGAGAGTGAAAAAGTTGGCTTAAAGCTCAACATTCAGAAAACTAAGATCATGGTATCTGGTCCCATCACTTCATGGCAGATGGATGGGGAAACAGTGGAAACAGTGGCTGACTTTACTTTTCTGGGATCCAAAAATCACTGCAGATAGTGACTGCAGCCATGAAAAAGATGTTTACTCCTTGGAAGGAAAGTTATGACCAACCTAGATAGCATATTCAAAAGCAGAGACATTACTTTGCCAACAAAGGTCCATCTAGTCATGGCTATGGTTTTTCCTGTGGTCATGTATGGATGTGAGAGTTGGACTGTGAAGAAAGCTGAGCACTGAAGAATTGATGCTTTTGAACTGTAATGCTGGAGAAGACTCTTGAGAGTCCCTTGGACTGCAAGGAGATCCAACCAGTCCATTCTAAATGAGATCAGTCCTGGGTGTTCTTTGGAAGGACTGATGCTGAAGCTGAAACTCCAATACTTTGGCCACCTGATGCAAAGAGCTAACTCACTGGAAAAGGCCCTGATGCTGGGAAAGATTGAGGGCAGGAGAGAAGGGGACGACAGAGGATGAGATGGTTGGATGGCATCACCGACTCAATGGACATGGGTTTGGGTGGACTCCGGGAGTTGGTGATGGACAGGGAGGCCTGGCATGCTGCAGTTTATGGGGTCACAAATAGTTGGACACGACTGAGTGACTGAACTGAATTGAACTAACTTACCGGACCTTACTGTATCAAGCCTTGCACATCATGCACAAAGTTAGTACTCTATTACAATGAAGAGACCACAGGGTGAAAAAAGCAAAGGAGTAGAATACTCTGAGTTGTGTTTTTAGCAGAACTTTTACTGCATCAACCTCAATGAGATGGGTTATTTCTTCATCTTACAGATATGGAAATTAAGGGATCACATTAAAAAGACAAAGGTCTTGAAACACTCCTTTTGTATCGGCAACCTTAAAAACTATGTTATAATTTCCCACACAGTAATCATCAATCTGAAGCAACCCCATGGCAGTTAATAACACTGTGTTTTAACAGCAAGTCAGATTTCCTAAATTCCAAAGACAGTTGTGTCATTTAAAAGTTATACTCTTGAACAAATCACTTAACTTTCTGTACCTCCATTTTCCTGGTCTGTAAACTGCATCTATGGCAAGGTTTGAGAACTAAATGAGGAAATGTGTGCAAAATGCTTAGTTAGCAGTGTGCCTGGCTCATAGCTGAAGTGAAGTGAAGTGCCTCAGTCTTGTCTGACTCTTTGAGACCCCATGGACTGTAGCTACCAGGCTTCTCTGTCTATGGGATTTTCCAGGCAAGAGTACTGGAGTAGGTTGCCATTTCCTTCTCCAGGGGATCTTCCCGACCCAGGGATCGAACCCAGATGTCCCACCTTGTTAGGCAGACGCTTTACCATCTTAGCCACCAGTGAAGTTCATAGTTAGGTGTTCAATAAATGTTACTTCTATAATGACGTAATATATTAAACTAACTTTATGATGTTCTAATATTTGTGTTCTGAAATGGTCTAAATTTGTTTCATTCTGTAGTGTTATATAGCAAACCCAGGAGACAGCCCCCATCAGAACTTTGTTCTTTGAGTAAAAACACCGAAGTATCAGTTATCTAAATCTTCCACGTACTGCTTACATAATGGAAGCATTTACATCTAACAAAGTCATAGGAATCTGGGAAGCCTTACACAAGAATGAAAAATAAAACTAAAATCTGAGGGATATACATAGAGGTATTCACAAAATATTCTTTTAAAATCACCATTCTAGGTTCTGCTAAACAGTTATCATCAACCTGCCAAAGTAGTCTAAAACTCCAACACTTCGTATGTCCCTGCCTTCTGGCATGACTACTATCCATTCCTCGGACTCCTTGATTACCAGCACTGATGCTATCATTTCATTTTTGGAAGTTGTCTATGTCAGAAGAGCTAAATTATAAATAAAAGTATTCACTGTCAGAAATCAGAATGTAGAAAGCAGTGAACCAACATTAATACCAGAGTTCACAATGAGATAAAAGCATTAGAATAAAATATGGTAAATTTGAAAATAATCTTGTAGTAGAAAAGACTGAAGATTCAGAGGCCATTAAAAAAATAAATTCAACTATACAAACATTCCTGTACAGTAAAAATACCATAAAGTTTATTTTTGAAAAAAGGGTAACAAATTGAGGGGGGAAATGTACAACAATATGTATTAGTCTTCTATTGCTGCTGTAACAAATTACCGAAAACTTAGTGACTTAAAACAACACAAATGTATGCACGTCTATGATCTGAAGTCCAAAGGGCTTCAGTCACAAGGCTAAAATCAAGGTGCTGGCACTGTTGCAATCCTTTTAGGAAGTCATGGAAGAGAATGGGTTTCCTCGTCATTTCCAAATCCTACAAGTCATCCACATTCCCTGATTTGTGGCCTTCTACAATCTTCAATGCCAGGAACATTTTTTTTCTTTGAATCTTCTAAAATCACATCTTTCTCTGACTGCAGTCCCAGACAGGAAAGGTTCTCTACTTTTAAGGATTTGTGTGATTAGACTGAACTCATCCAGATAATCCAGGATAATCAACCCATATCAAAGTTCATAACCTTAATCATATCTGCAAAGTCCTAACACATTCACAGATTCTAAGGATTAGGGTGAGGACATCTTTGAAGTATGGGGGCTTAGGAGTGTGAGGGGAGGATCGACACATTACTCTGTCTAACACAAACAACAGACAATACAGCACAGTATTTATTTCCTTTAAAATAACTTCAAAATCAATAAGAGGAAAACCAACAATTCAGAATAAAATAGGCAAAGTTCATGAATAAAATTTACAGAAGAAAAATATGGGTGCCATGAAATACATATATTAAAAACCTCTAACTTTGTTCGAAATAAGAGGGCAAATTAAAGGCCATTTTTCACTTATCAGATTGGCAGATACCAAGAAATAAGTTAACACAAAAGTTAGTGAGTAAAATAGAAGTATGACCTGTTTGTAAGGTTATTTGGAAATATCTATCAAAACTTAAGATGTACATATTTTATGACTCAGCAAATGCTACTTCTACCCACTTCTTAACATGTATGAAATTGTACCTTTATAAGCAAAGTTTAAAGAAAAATACTGTTTTAACAGAAAAAAAAATATGAAAGCAATCTAAAAAAGATGTAATAGGAAATTAAACTATGGAACACCTATTCAATAGCCATGACAAAATTAAGCAAGCTCTTTGTATTATCAAAGTGAGCTGATCGCTCCAAGTTCTATTAAATTTTTTTAAAGGTACATATGTATATTTAGTATACCACCATTTGTGGCAGAAAACAAATTCACACGTACACTTGTATATGAACAGAATCTTCCTTGGTGGCTCAGACGGTAAAGTGTCTGCCTGCAATGTGGGAGACCCAAGTTCGATCTCTGGGTTGGGAAGATCACCTGGAGAAGGCAATGGCACCCCACTCCAGTATTCTTGCCTGGAAAATCCCATGGACGGAGGAGCCTGGTAGGCTATAGTCCATGGGGTCGCTAGGAGTCGGACACGACTGAGCAACTTCACTTTCACTTTACATAATAAAACTAGTAACTGCTAGTAACTGTTTCTCTAGTGAGGGGAAATAAGAGAGGTACAAAGGTAATTTTCTTTCCATTAAAGCCTTTTATATTTTTTGAATTTTGTACCACGCATACGTATAACCCATTCAAAAATACATTTACCAAACTCTTACACATGTATGTGCACACATACACACACATGCACACACACTCTCTCTCTCTCTCTTCCCCCCCCCTCCCCACCCCCTGCCCTGCCTTGAAGGGCTAAGATCTCAAAACAGTATTTGTCTCTCTAACAGGAGTTAGAACTCGCCATTAAGAGTAAAATGACAATTTTTTCAAGGAACACAGATTAATTTGAATTGCCTTGTTCCCCTCCCTGTCAAAACCTGCTCTACTCTATACTCTTCCCATCAACCTGACAGAAGAAATATCCCTGCTCTGTTCCCACTTATTTACAACCCATCGTTCTCCTCAGTCACAGACACCTGTTCAAACATAAGGACTGGAATCCCAGCTCTCTTCACATATTTCTGCAGAATATCCCACAAATCATCTCATATGCGTGTATTTCTTCTAAAGATGCTGGACTCATTTTACTAAACTTAAAGAAGTTGCTCTGTAGAAGGGTAGATAGCAAATAAGATCTTGCCTGAAGAAAACCAGATATTCTCATATTGGACATGTCCTGAGAGAGGAGATACAAACTCAGAAGGTGGAGAGACAGGAAAAAAGATTCCAGACTACTCTCACACCTTAGAACAAGGTTTTGGGAAGGAAAGATATGCTTAAGAGGGGGGTCCCTTGGTGGTAAGAGAAAAATTATTTCTATACTCTGAAAGTAGACATAGGTTTAGCAGAGCAGTATGCCCTGCTGAACATGGTAATACGGATGGCCAGGTGAACACGGAGAATCACTAAATTATAATACATTATATAGCTCTATTAATTACTCTCCAGAAAGTCTTTCTTGATGCCTACCATTTGGACTAAATATCTTTTATAAATGTTTCCACCAGATAAAGTGTGAATAGGGACTCAATTGATATTTGAGAGTCAGCTGTGGTTGATAATTCTTATTTAAAGCAAAAGGGAAATGCTATTCCATTTTTCTGATTTAGATTAGGTACATTCNGATTAGGTACATTCTATCCTTATGTATATAATATGTAGTTGTATGTTAGGTCTATATAGGTCAGTTAGGAAATTCAACTGACAACTAACAGAAGCAGAAGATATTAAGAAAAGGAGGCAAGAATACACAGAACTATACAAAAAAGATCTTCATGACCCAGATAGCCATGATGGTGTGATCATTCACCTAGAGCCAAACATCATGGAATGCAAAGTCAAGTAGGCCTTAGGAAGCATCACTATGAACAAAGCTAGGGGAGGTGATGGAATTTCAGGTGAGCCATTTCAAAACCTAAAAGATGATGCTGTGAAAGTGCTACACTCAATATGCCAGCAAATCTGGAAAACTCAGCAGTGGCCACAGGACTGGAAAGGGTCACTTTTCAATCCAATCCCAAAGAAAGGGAATGCCAAAGAAAGTTCAAACTACTGCACAATTGCACTCATCTCACATGCTAGCAAAGTAATGCTCAAAATTCTCCAAGCTAGGCTTCAACACTACGTGAACTGTGAACTTCCAGATGTTCAGTTTGGATTTAGAAAAGGCAGAGGAACCAGAGATCAAACTGCCAATATCCACTGGATCATCAAAAAAGCAAGAGAATACTAGAAAAGTATCTACTTCTGCTTCACTGACTACGCCAAAGCCTTTGACTGTGTGGATCACAACAAACTGTGGAAAATTCTTAGAGATGGGAATATCAGACCACCTTACCAGCCACCTGAGAAAACTGTATGCAGGTCAAGAAGCAGGTCAAGAACAGTTAGAACCAGACATGGAACAACAGAATGGTTCAAAATTGGGAAAGGAGTATGTCAAGGCTGTATATTGCCACCCTGCTTATTTAACTTACATGTAGAGTACATCATGCAAAATGCCTGGCTGGATGAAGCACAAGCTGGAATCTAGATTGCCGGGAGAAATATCAATAACTTCAGAAACAGAGAAGACACCACCCTTATGGCAGAAGGTAAAGAACTAAAGAGCCTCACAATCAAAGTGTAAGAGTTCGTGTAAAGGTCAACATTCAGAAAACTAAGATCATGGCATCTGGTCCCATCACTTCATGGCAAACAGGGAAACAGTGAAACAGTGACAGACTTCATTTTGGGAGGCTCCAAAATCACCCTGGATGGTGACTACAGCCATGAAGTTAAAAGACGCTTGTTCCTTGGAAGAAAAGTTATGACCAACCTAGACAGCATATTAAAAAGCAGAAACACTACTTTCGTGACAAAGGTCCATCTAGTTTTCAAAGATACGGTTTTTCCAGTAGTCATGTATGGATGTGAGAGTTGGACTATAAAAAAAGCTGCATGCCAAAGAATTGATGCTTTTGAACTGTGGTGTTGGAAAAGACTCTTGAAAGTCCCCTGGACTGCAAGGAGGCCGAACTAGTTAATCCTAAAAGAAATCCGCCCTGAATATTGAAGGACTGATGCTGAAGCTGAAGCTCCAATACTGTGGCCACCTGATGCCAAGAGCTGACTCATATGAAAAGACCCTGATGCTAGGAAAGATTGGAGGCAGGAGGAAAAGGGGAGGAGAGAGGATGAGATGGTTGGCTGGCATCATTGACTCAATGGACATGAGTTTGAACAATCTCCGGGAGTTGGTGCTGGACAGGGAGGCCTGGCGTGCTGCAGTTCATGGGGTCGCAAAGAGTTGGACACGAATGAGCAACTGAACTGACTAACTGATGTAGTTATATGAGAAGTTTCTTTTTATCAAGTAGGAAGAAGGCAAAGTAATTTATTACTGTAGTTTCTTAGGGTCTCCAGTAAATTCCTACTGTCTGATCTCAACTGTGCTACCAAAGATACTAACGAAAACCTTGTTTGTTCATGCCTGAGATGAACTAACAATCTTTTGATTGCATCAGGGCAATAGTAAGAACATTCAGTGAGATCACTGCTCTCTCTGGTCAGGGAATAGGCTCAGGGAAATTCAACTGACACTTCTGAAGAGGGAATTTTTTCACTGTCAACAAAAGATGGCTTTCCCTAAGGAAGCCACAAGATTCTCTTACATTTAGTATCCACAACTTCTGAATATGGTGCCAGAGATACGGTTCTACTCATCTCACCTTACTTTTAGTAGCGGGGAAGAGCACTCACTTTTCAAATGCACCTAGAGGCAAGTTTTTAGGTAGCACTTCTGCACATACTAAGAATGCACGTAACACTGGCATTTAACGGCAAGGAACAGAGGAGTAACAAGGGTAAGCTGTCAACCCCGTAAATCTAGAATGCCAATTCTTCAGGGGTCAAGCAACAAGCCGAGGACACCAAAGATATGGAATCAGTGGCATGGACCCAAATTAACCACTAGAATAATCTGCTGAGGAAAATAAGTATCTCCACATTCAGTATTTAAAATCACCAACATCTGAGAGTGTGGGTTATGGCTAACACGTGAAAGTAAGTCCAATGAGTACCTGTATAAAAATATATATTTAGCAAATATGTGTATAATTGAATCCAAAAATAAAAAATACAATCCAATGAAGAAGCATGAATAATTCTCAGCTCTTCTTATCAAGAGTGAAATTGGAGAGAAACAGACAGCACAAGGTAGCTTAAACACTTAATCAAATGCTAACTGAGTAAAAATTTAGGAGCCTTCAGTGAAGGAGGTGCACATACACACAACGTTAATAACACTATCCTATATAGGGGAGTTTATACAGTTCCTCTGAAAATGTCACACTATTCTCAGAATAAAAAGTGTAACAATAAATAGCTAATCCTCATTGTGCAATTGTAGGACTTGGAACATTTTTTTCCTTTCAAATTCAACATAAATAGATTCAATTTTTACTGAAAATTTGGCATCCTACAGCAGCGTTGTCCAATCAAAATAGAAGCCATATATGTAGTCTTCAACTTTCTGGTTGAGAATAGAAAGTAAAGGAGGAGGATGGCAGTGAAATGGCAGAAAAAGTAGCTCAAAGAGCATATCCCACAACACAAATACTAAAACAAAAAAATTGTCAGGCAACTTTGTCAGAACTCTAGACAATAATCAGAGGTTAACAGTGATAAAGCAAATGGTAAATCAAAAGGCAACTTTAAAATGGTAGGAAGGCTTTGTGGCACTTTTACTTGCCAGTGGCCTAACCCCACTTTCCACCTCTGCCTCAGCAGTGCTCTTAAAGATATCAGTCTGCATTCTCAGCATGGAATCCTGGTCCCTGGTTCCAAAGGGCACAGCAGACCTTAGTCTGAAAGAATCCTGTCTGGAGCCATGTGAAGGAAGGACATAAGGCACGTGTATTCCTCAAACACATGGTAAGGCAAAAAAAAAGACCAGCCTCTGCTGGGGGCAATATCACAGAAGAGGCCAACAATTGATATACCAAAAGCCTAGGAGAGAAAGCTTGGAGAGGCAGTCTTTTTTAGGAAATTAAGAAAACCATGTGCATACCCAGGGCAGGACACATGTTCAGAAAAGATGTGTAAAAAACCAGTTTTCATCTAGGCTCAGCACAGCAGGAAGTAATGGGTAAGGCAGAGTTGTAAATAGCTTGGCTAAGCAGTAAAGGAGTGCCATGATACAGAGATAATCTGCAAAGAATAGCAGAATTTTCTTCCCTCCCTGTCTCTCTCTTTTTAAACTCCTGGTGTTTAAGAAAATCTTCATCAAAACACAAAAGGAACAGAGACTTCAGGAATCATATAGCAAAGAACAAAGACTTAACAAAAACCGTCTAGAAAAACAACCAAACAAAATACCCACAGCCTATAGCCACCAATAAAACGAACACTGAAATGGGAAGAATACAAGTTCCAGAGTTGTCACATCACATTATAAAGTCAAACTATTCAATTTTTAATAAAAATTTATTAAGTATGAAAAGAAATAATGAGAGTATGGCCATTCAAAAATGAACTTAAAAAAAACTGTCTGTGAGGACGCAGATATTGGACTTACTACACAAACACTTTAAGTCAACTGTCTTCACTATACTCAAAGAGGCAAAAGAAACCAGGAAAACAACGTAGTAGCAAATATTATTAAAGAAACAGAAATTATAAAAAATAGCCAAAAAGAAATTTCGGAGCTGATAAATACAGTAACTGAAATGAAAACTTCATTGGAAAGTTTCATAGCAGATCTGTGCAAGCTAAAGAATCAGTGAACTTAAAGATAGGCCAACTGAAATGACCTAGTCTGAGGTGCAGAAAGAAAAATGAAAAGAGCCTAAGAAGTCTATGGGATGCTATATGTATATGTAATGGGGAGGCTAGAAGAAAAGAAGAAAAAGGGGAAGTTATGGCTGATTCACATTGTTGTACAGCAGAAAGCAACACAACATTGTTAAGTAATTATCTTCCAATTAAAATGTTTAAAAAGAGTATCTGAAGTCTCCAAAACACTTTCCAAATTTGATAAGGACATAAATCTACACATCCAAGAAATTAAACTCATAAATGGATAAAAGAAGAGAGAAACTGGAGTTGCTGAAAGTCAAAGAATCTTGAAAGCTGTGACAGAGAAGCTACTAATCATATATAAGGGAATCTCAATAAGATTAACAGCTGACTTCTCACTGCAAACAATGGAGGCCAGAGGCAGTGGGAGGACATATATCTAAGGTGTTGAAAGAAAAAACAATGTCAACCAATCTGTATATAGCAAATCCTTCAAAAATGAAGGGTAAATTAGGGCATTATCACCCCACTCCAGTACTCTTGCCTGGAAAATCCCATGGACGGAGGGACCTGGAAGGCTGCAGTCCATGGGGTCACTAGGAGTTGGACACGACTGAGCAACTTCACTTTCACTTTTCACTTTCATGCATTGGAGAAGGAAATGGCAACCCACTCCAGTGTTCTTGCCTGGAGAATCCCAGGGATGGGGGAGCCTGGTAGGCTGCCGTCTCTGGGGTTGCACAGAATCAGACACAGCTGAAGCGACTTAGCAGCAGCAGCAGTAGCAGATAACTAAAGGGTTGAGGGAGTTTGCAACTATCGTTAATGAAAAGATACGAGGTAGTAGCTCAAAGCCATATGAAAAAATAAAGAACTCTGGTAAGAGTTATTACATAGGTAAACACAGAACTATCATTTTTTGGACTGTAACTTCTCTTTTTGCTTCCAATAATTATTAATCTATATAAGGGGCCTATTAATGTACAAAGATGTAAACTGTGACAATAACAACATAAAAGGTAGTGGAGATGTGTGACGGGCTATTAAAAGATAAGTTAGTATCAATTTAAACTATATTAACCTGTATACTACCTGTAAACTGTTTATAAGATACTGAATTTACATCCAAAACTACAAATAGGTTAAAAATGGAAATATGAAAACAGATATTCCATGAAACAGTAACCAAGGGAGCTGAGGTAGCTATATTTATATTTTTATAAGAGACAAAGAAGTCATCATATAGTGATAAAAAAGTAAATTCATTAAGAAGATGTAATACTTATAAACACATGTGCACCAACAACTGTGTCCCAAACTATACGAACACCGACAAAATTGAAGGCAGAAACAGACCTACAATAATAGTTGGAGACTTTAATGACTACCATACTTTTAATAATAAATATAACATCATCTAATAAAAAAGGATAAACTACTGATATGCTGCAAAATGGTATCTCACAAATATTGTAAATGAAAAAAGATCACATATTGTATGATTTCGTTTATATGAAACATCCAGAAGAGGCAGAAAACAGACAGAAAACAGACTGATGGTGCCAGGGGATTAGGGGTGGGGTAAAGGAGAACAACTGCTAAATGGATATGGGTTTGGTAGCTGTTTTGTTTCTGGCCTTGCAGCTTGCAAGATCTTAGTTTCCCATCCCAACCAGGGACTGAACCTGGGCCCTCGGCAGTGAAAGTGAAGTCTTAACCCCTGACCGTCAGGGAATTCCCATGAATTTGTTTTTTAAGGGTGATGAAAGGGTTGGAACTACACAGAGATGGTGGTTACACACATGAACATACTAAATGCCACTAAACTGTACACTTTAAATGGTTAAATTTATGTTGTATGTGAATTTCACCTCCGTTTTAAAAAAGTAAAAGCAGGTGGAATTAATGTTAATGTGTCAGTCACTCAGTCATGTCTGACTCTGACCCCATGAACTGTATCCCACCAGGATCCTCTGTCCAGGTGTGGACTGCCATTTCCTTCTCCAATTAATGTTAACAGTATACCTTAATCCATTATATCCCAACATATCATTAAAATAAGTAATATAATCAATGAGATATTTTACATTTTTTTTATAACAAGTCTTTGAAATTTGGTGCACATTTTACGAACATATATAGCACGTGTCAATTCTGACTAGTGCTCAATAGTCATATGGAGCCAACAGCTACCTAACCGGCCAGAGAATCTTATTAAAAAGATTACAAAAATAAGTTGTCAGGTAAGCATCTATTGAAAGAAGACATTCTTAAAATTAGGAATACTCACTTTCTATCTTACAACACTTGTGGGTAATCTCTAGTACTTTCTTTTTTACAAATGTAAGTAGCCATGAAATAAATAAATTTATGTATAATCCTATCTTCAATCATATTTTCTCCCTGAAATTGTCTTTACAGATTGGTAAAAGATCATCACTTAACTCTCCTATTGTCTTTTAGAGACTATAAAAGCCCCTTCTGATGAACTCAATGTATCCATTACATATCTTTCACCAGGCACTTATTAACTTTATGACTCCTCTAAGATTATCTTCTGTTCCTCCCATTTATCACATCTTAAACTTCCCTGTACCACCAACAGTGCCTTGTATACAGCAAGAACTTAACAGTCAACATTTTCCTGCTTCATCATTACTCTTTCCCCTACTATGCTTAATAGACAGTATTTCACATGCAGGTAATGATGATACCAAAAGGACAACTGCAGCATCCTCAGTTCAGTTACAACCGAATGAAATCCCATGGGTATACAGTTGTGAATGTATGGAAACACTCTTAGTTTATAAGCCCCACATTCCAAACAAGAACCAAAATATGTCATTATAGTCCATGGACATAGCTTCCTGAAGTCCTGGCAAGGTAAACAAATATGCCACACTCAAGGCAAATCAAAGTTCTGGCTTCCCACCAGGTATATACATTTAGGTCATTCACAATCCTCCCAAGGTGAATGCCATTTACCAGTCAGCAATGCTGCTTCGTGAGCTTCCCAGCTGGCACCAGTGGTAAAGAATCCACTTGCCAATGGAGCAGACATAGAGACATGGGTTCAGTCCCTGAGTTGAGAAGATCCCCTGGAGGAGGCAATGGCAACCTACTCCAGTGTTCTTGCCTGGTGAATTCCATGGACAGAGAAGAGCTGCAAACAACTGAGCACACAGGCACGTACAATACGCAATGTCGCTTGCTAACACAACTGACATTCTATCTTCACCAAAATTCCTGAGGACCACAGCCTAACCCAAAGTCATTCTTCATAGGAGAAAAGATTTGGTTAGGTCTTTATTATGCAAAACAAGAGAAATTGCTAAGTAGATGGGGTCACACTTACAGAAGGAAGTGCTTGCTCAATATAATTCACTTTACTGGTATCATTGATCAGAAAACGGATATTACCTAATTATATGTAACTTAAATTATAATAATATTCTAACTGTTTAAGACAAAAGTTTTTTACACATGTATTTTTAATAGTATACGTTCTAACGTGAGAACATTGCTGTTTTCAACAAGCAAACTATCTTCCAACAACACCTCAACTGAAATGTCACTGATGGGGCAAAAAAGCTCTAGTAAAATCTTATTTAGAAAGTAGACTGTGACAGAACGTTTAGAAATAACCATCTGATATGTATCTGGAGTTGTGGGGACAGAGAACAGGTGAGAAAGTTTATAAGAAGTGCCAGATAATTTGTGTAGGCAGAGTAGAATTTAAAAGTGGGAAGACAGGACATATTCTCCTCCAAATCAAGCCTTCTGAGGGGAACGTCTGGCACCTGCCAATTAACGAAAGGTACAGGGATTCCCCTTGGGGATCAAAACAAAGACATCCTCAATATTTCTCCAGTTAGACTAAAATAACTAAGATTCAATTTCCAAACTACTTTTTCTTCCCTTGTAGTGAAGTTTTTTAGCTCCTCAATTTTTCCATATCCAATTACATAGATAGTAAGTGACAGAGCAAGGATTTGAAGGTCTGAATAGAAATCCTACGCTTTTTATCACTGCTACAACCAAGCAAATGCACGGTTGATACAGCTCACTGATAAAAAATGATATTCACATGTATATGTATTCGTTTACTCAAAAATAAATTTTTTAATCTCATTTTTCAGAGTTCCAAAAAGCTGTTGATTCCTGTACATTACGTAATTTCTCTTGCATGTGTACATATGCACGCATGTGTGCACACACACACACAACTAGCTGCATGTGGACATAATATACAAATGTTAATAGGGAATTTACCAGGAGCCCTGCTATTGAGCTGTTTGAAGTATGCTGATAATGCTTCAAACAGGAAGGGTTTTAATTTTAAATAAAACTGACTCCATTGTAAAGTTGGCTTTGGTTAAGCTTCCTTATGTATCTCCACCAACCCAATTAGCTCTAGAAATGCAAAATTTTTATAGTTGCAGCAGAGAATGCCTCTTCTGAGCGTTCAAAAGTCCTAGAATTGAGTCTCACTGTCTCTCATTTGTCTGTCCTAGACCAATCACATCCAACTCACTCAAACCTAAAGGCCTAAACGTGAAGGGATGATTTCCTCCCCTCCTCTAAATAGAGAGCTCTTAACAGAAGAGGAATTGAGGTATACTTGAGAGTTGACTCATTGGAAAAGACCCTGATGCTGGGAGGGATTGGGGGCAGGAGGAGAAGGGGACAAAAGAGGATGAGATGGCTGGATGGCATCACCGACTCAATGGACTGAGTCTGAGTGAACTCCGGGAGTTGGTGATGGACAGGGAGGCCTGGCGTGCTGCAATTCATGGGGTCACAAAGAGTCAGACACGACTGAGCGACTGAACTGAACTGACATAATAAAACAACTGATGACCACTACAATATTAAAGAAGGTAACCTGGGCTGGGATTCAAAATAAGATTAAAAAAACTATTCAAAATGGGTTGCATGTCATAAAATAGGCTGTAAGAGTATGCAATATAACTTCTTGCTTGAGTTGGAAGATTACTGAAGACAACAAAAATGAATTAGACTAAACAGGAATCCTACTGGTGAAGGCCTTGCATATTCAAAAGGGAGCTATTCTAGGCTTCTGTGCAGGGAGGATATAATTAAATTGGTGTGTGTATGTACATGTTCAGACATGTACAACACTTTGGGACCTCACGGGTTATAGCCTGCCAGGCTCCTCGCTCCATGGAATTTTCCAGACAAGGATACTGGAGTGGGTTGCCATTTCCTCCTCCAGGGGATCTGCCCTACACAGGGATCGAACCTGCGATTTTTGCCTCTCCTGCATTGCAGGCAGATTCTGTATCACTAGCATCACCTGCGAAGCCAATTAAATGGATATCTAAGAGTAATTACATGGGAAAATATATCAGGAAACTTGGGAAGATTCAGAAAGCAGAGAAAGGCAGCTAGGAAGATGTTATGTGAATCCAAATGCTATTTCAATAATGAAACCTGGGAACACAACAGTGTCTTCACAGATAGAAGTTCAAGGTAGAATCCTCAATTTATTCTTTGAAACAGATCAAATTCCATGAAAATAAGGAGAGGATACAAAAAATACAGGAGTCAAAAATAATCTCCACGATTGTTAAGCTTGTAAAGATTCAGTCCAGTGGTGGTACAGAGTGTAAAGGATGCAGAAAAGAATCTGTCATCAATCTAGAATAAGAGTTGTCATCAATTGTAGTGAGAACACTCAAAGGAAATAACTAAAAAGCCACGGAGAACATAAGTAATTCAACAGTTCCAAGCATATAATAGATGTCTGATTAAAAAATCAGAAATAAGGAAGAATGACTGGATGTCTTTTACAAGCAAATATATTAAACAAAAAGTATCCAAAAAATGAGTAAGACACAGCCCCTGTTCTCAAAGAAATCACAATACAACTAACTTGAATAAGTATTAAGAGCAATAATTTTTTAATTACCACTAATTCTGGTAATGGAAGCTTCAAAAATGCATTAAAAGCCTGTAAAAAAGAAAAGCAGACCATACTGAGACTAAACTTTGGGAGAAATACTCCTCCTTTTAAGGAAGAAGAAAGGAGTCAAGTAATACGGGTCAGAGTACAAAGATAGGTAGAAAAATTTGAGGAATACAATGTAATGAAAACCAACACAATGGTTTTGTCTTAAAATGCCAAAGAGAAGCCTAGTTTACTGGAAATATGATTTGAATGAAAAAGTACTAATGGACTGATACACTAAATGTAGAATACTTATTTCTCTAGGAATAGAGAATTAAAGTAATAATTCAGATTCTGTTAATATCTTTCTGTTAAATCATTTTAAGACTGTTAGAAAGTAATTACTAACTATAAATAAATGTTTGAGTTTTCTCTCTTCTCATTTCACAGAAGACCCAAGATTCAGCCTATAAAGACACCGCTAATAGTATCTTAGATCTTAAAGTAAAGGTCAAAAACGAATGAAGATTACTACTTTAAGTGCTTACAATACTTGTAGTAGTGGGAACTCTGGCCATCTAAAGGGAATATATAACACTCCATTCTAGCAGCTGTCTTGCAGGAATGCAAGTTCAGTATTATGAAAATGTTTTGTCTTTTCAGAGAAGCTGGAAATCCTGCCTATATCAAGTCCCTTGATTTCTTAAATACTGGTTCATTTCTATGTGGACTGGTTTCACCTGCAGTTTTCATCTTCTTTCTTAAATAGTGAATCTTTAGTTGAACAGAAATAAGAAGTTTTTATACACTTTAATGACTGTACTTCTTTTTAACTGAAAAATTATGCAAATAAACATAGCATTTGGGATCTCCAACACATTGCAAGAAATAAGAAACATCCAGTAACCAACTAGTACTTTAAGTCCCTAAACATCACTTTATTTTCACTACACTTTGGTCTTAAACATGAAACACAAAAAGTGCAAAATCAACAAATTATTTAATAATGAGCACGAGTGACCTGGAATGAATGGCCAAACCTTCTCCAGACAAAAATTTCACTGGTTCGGTGCTGGAGAAAACTCTTGAGCATCCCTTGGACAGCAAGAAAATCAAACCAGTCAATCCTAAACGCAACCAATACCGAAAATATACTGGAACGACTGATGCTAAAACAAAGCTCCAATACTTTGGCCACCTGATGCAAAGAGCCAACTCAATGGAAAAGACCCTAATGCTAGGAAAGACTCCAGGCAGGAGGAAAAGTGGGCGGCAGAGGATGAGATGGTTGGATAACATCACCAAGTCAACGGATGTGAGTTTGAGCAAACTCTGGAGATAGTGAAGGACAGGGAAGCCTGGCATGCTTCATTCAGTCCATGGAGTTGAAGATGTCGTACAGGACTTAGCAACTGTTGTTACATGGTATTTTGCTATAATTTACTTAACTAATTTTAGAAATCTTAAGATATTAAATACCAATTTTAGCAGTTTTTTCAGTTGCCTTTTTTCTGATAATCGTACTTTATCTCTTGAAAAAAATCATTGTATAAATAAAAATTTTCTTCTAAAAAGAACCAAACGAAAAATTCATTATGCTAATGAAGAAGCTAGTCATAGAAGTACCGTGTATTATATGATTCCATTTATATGAAATATCCAGACAGGCAAATCCACAGAGTATGAATGGTGGTTGTCCAGAGCTGGGGAGAGGGTCGTGGGCAAATGGTGAGATAGCAGAGAGGGATGGGATTTCCTCTGGTGTGCTGGGAATGTTCTACAATTAAATGCAATGATGACTACATTTCTGCAAATATACCAAAACCCACTGAATTTTACACTCTAAATCAGTGAATTGTATGCTATATGGATGATATCTCCATAAAGTTACTATTAAAAAAAAATCCATTGGTTCAGAGGTTCCAAAACTCATGTTCATTCTCTAAGTATTATATGGAGAACTTTTTAAAAAACAGACACCCAAAGTCTACTGGTCTACTGCCTTGATTCCAAAACGATGAGGCTTAGGAATTTTAAACTTTTCTGAAGGAGATTTGATGTGTAGCTGTATTGGGGAATAATTATTTACTCAGAATATTAATTAACTATAAAACTAATCTTCATTTTGAATAAATTGACTAAAATCTGTCACATAAATTCTATTCAGAATATTTTATTCCCTATCACTTCAGGCAACATAGCCAGGTTACTCTTGTATTCGGCTTTGCTGCTAAGTCACTTCAGTCGTATCCAAGTCTGTGCAACCCCAGAGACGGCAGCCCACCAGGCTCCCCAACCCCTGGGATTCTCCAGGCAAGAACACTGGGGTGGGTGGCCATTTCCTTTTCCAATGCATTAAAGTGAAAACTGAAAGTGAAGTCGCTCAGTTGTGTCTGACTCTTAGCGACCCCATGGACTGCAGCCTACCAGGCTTCTCTGTCCATGGGATTTTCCAGGCAAGAGTACTGGAGTGGGGTGCCATTGCCTTCTCCTGTATTCAGCCTTAGATAATTTTAAAAATTAAGTTCCAAAACAAAGCACTAACTCAAGAATTCAATATACGTAACTAAACAACTGATTTAAAATAGCTTGGCAATCTAAAATCTTTTAACAGGTCATTACCATGACTTATAAAAGACATAAAACAGCACTTCTCTGACTACCTCTCCTAGCTCACTCACTATCTCCAACCACAACAGCATTCTTTCCACTTTTTAAATGGTTTCCCTCTACCCCAGATCCTCTGCACTTACTTGGCAACTCCCCTGAGATAATCTATTGGTTTCCTCCTTAAGTGTTAGATAACATGAACCCTCCTCAAATTAGACTCGCCCAATCTAAAGGAAATCAGTCCTAGGTGTTCATTGGAAGGACTGATGCTAAAGCTGAAACTCCAGTACTCTGGCCACCTCATGCAAAGAGCTGACTCATTGGAAAAGATTCTGATGCTGGGAGAGATTGGGGGCAGGAGGAGAAGGGGATGACAGAGGATGAGATGGCTGGATGGCATCACCGACTAGCTGGACACGAATCTGAGTGAACTCCAGGAGTTGGTGATGGACAAGGAGGCCTGGCGTGCTGCGATTCATGGGGTCACAAAGAGTCGGACACAACTGAGCGACTGAACTGAACTGAATCTAAACTAGTTCCAACATCCAGCTTCCCTCCACTCTTATGTATTACACTCTATTTCTTTTCTTGGTATTATTTTCCTCATAATGCTTATGACTATCTGAAATTATCTTATTTACTTCTTTAGGTATTTATTGTCTATCTCCTATTAACAGAACTTATGTTCCACATGAGCAGGGATGTTGTTTTTCTCATTTACTACTGTACTGAGTAGAATGTAATTAGAGATATAGTTAGTGATCATTATGTATGTAATTGTTGAGTAAAGGAACAGAAAAACATACAACCCCATCTTACTTTTAAATATGCCACACTGATAAGCCTCTGTGAAGACAATATGTGTTTTATACAATTTTTAGTACTAAGCAAGATTAAAACGTGAAATTTTCATTCTCCAGCTTCCTCTACCTTTCTCCTGAGCCCCTTCCTCCAGAAGCAGTCATTCCCCTGCACCCTTGTGGTCAAGTAATTTTAACTTGGGACAGGTAAGCCTAAGAGCCTCCAAAACCAACTCTAACAACATTGAGAGTTGCAAGCAAGTATATTCTTACAATCCAAGCAAAACCCAAAAGATATAAATTAAAACTTGTTTCAACTACGTGTCATTCAGGGAAGACTACCGAGGATCTCAGAGTGATTTGTCTTCCCAGGAAATAAGTGCACTCTGGATCTTATAAGAGCTTCAGGATGAATGGAGGTAAATTAGAAAGAAGAGGAAAATGAAGGAAGGGATAGTGCTTTTTCTTATTGAAGACTACTTTCTGTAAAAGACACCATTTTCTTCAAGGAGCTCACCATCTAAAATGTATTATTAAAGAGCATGATAGACAATACAGATAGCAACATAATAATGTGTACTGTAAATAAAAACATATAGAAACATGAGCAGAGTTTTAAATATAAATGTAATAAAGTAGGAAAACACTATTTTACATAGTTTGTAGCCCAAGATTCAAATGCTGAAAAAGAAACTCTGGGAATGAAAACATTGTTTCAGAAAGACTTTACTACCTTGAATGATGCTAAAAAAAATTCAACATTAACTCTTGAAAATATTCTTGAAAGAATGTATATTGCTACAGAAATCAGTTCAGTTTAGTTACTCAGTCTTGTCTGACTCTTTGCGACCCCATCAGCCTTCCCTGTTCATCACCAACTCCTGAAGCTTGCCCAAACTCATTTCCATTGAGTCAGTGGTGCCATCCAACCATCTCATCCTCTGTTGTCCCCTTCTCCTTCTGCCTTCAATCTTTCCCAGGATCAAGGTCTTTCCCAGTCTTTCCCAGCATCCAGTGAGTCAGTTCTTCACATCAGGTGGCCAAAGTATTGGGAGTTTCAGCCTCAGCATCAGTCCTTCCAATGAATATTCAGGACTGATTTCCTTTAGGATTGACAGGTTGGAACTCTTTGCAGTCCAAGAGACTCTCAAGAGTCTTCTCCAACACCACAGTTCAGAAACATCAATTCTTTGGCACTCAGCTTTCTTTATAGTTCAACTCTCACATCCATACATGGACTACTGGAAAAACCATAGCTTTGACTAGATGGACCTTTGTCGACAAAGTTAATACAGAAAAATACTTACCTAACATGTAAAGGCTATTAAAAGCTCCATAATTACTACACACTCTAAGAGAAAATACCTGAGGTGCTTCTTACAGCCAGCTATAGGACATTTCTGAGGAAGTTAAAACATTAATATTACAGTAATATGATTAAAGAGGAGTGAGGGAGGAAAAGAGAAATGAAGTACATATTTAAAAATTATCCTTATTTAATTGTATGATCACTTTTAACACAAATTTTTTATTAGAAAAATAAGGACATTCTATTTCCAATCCAGCCCATAGGAAGCTTGGAAGCCACCAATCTATGCTGACAACAAGCAAAAAGCTTAACAAACTGAAAAATCAACACTTCTTGGGATCAGTAATAAAAGTGAGGTCACAGGGCAAACTACTGCCCCCAACCTTGAAGAGGCAGAGACTGTAGAGAATGACAGTTTATCAGATCAGAAACCTGAGGGCAGAGAGCTCTTTGGGAAACAGGGCTGCAGCAGGGGACAGGGGTGTTGATGAGCTGCTGGAGATGTGATGAGCTGCTGGAGAGTGAACAATTCTGAGTTTAAAAATTCAGTCCTCAAAATGCAAACCCCACTTTTGTTATAGTTTTCCCTCCTGGCACTCTAACAAGTCCTCACAGCAAATATCAGGGAAAATTCCCTCATATTTCCAGAAGAGGGAAAGAAAGCATTTTGAAATACACTGGAGCACACTGTTCTTCTTAACAAAGCTTGACTTCAGGAGAAATTATTTAACCAGAGTTTAACCTCCTAAATGGGTTTTCCTGGTGGCTCAGAAGTAAAGAATCCACCTGCCAATGCAGGAGACATAGGTTCAATCCCTGTGTCAGAAGATCCCCTGGAGAAGGAAATGGCAACCCACTCCAGTATTCTTACCTGGGAAATCCCATGGACAGAGGAGCCTGGTGGGATACATGGGGTCACAAGAGAGTCAGACATAACTGGTTGACTAAAACAACAATAACCACCACCTGAAGTTGTATCAGAACCTAACTGACCTAAAGGAAGTTAAACAAATATCCAACTACAGCCCAATTCAGCCATCTTGTCCTCCTTAAGAGGCATGAGGGAGAAACAGCATTTAAGAAGTTCACAATCCAGAGACATAGGAACACAAAAAGCTAAGTTCTGGAGACCAAATGTTCAGCAATGTGATTATAATTAACAATACTGAATTATATACTTGAAGTTTGCTAACTGTACATTTTAAATGTTCTTAACAGAAAAAAGAAAAAAGTACCTATATGCTGTGATAGATATGTTAATTACACTGACTGCTGTGATTATTTTATAATGTATACAGATGTCAAAACACTAAGATGTAAATCTTAAGTATAAAGAATTTTTTTCAGTTACAATTCAATAAAGCTGGAGCAAAAAAAGACTGAAACTTAGTAACAGAACTGGGGGCCTTCTGCTCAACTGGCAAAGAACCTGCCTGCCAATGCAGGAGATGCAGGAGACATGGGTTTGGTCCCTGGGTGGGGAAGGTTCCCTGGAGAAGGAAATGGCAACCTGCTCCAGTGTTCTTGCCTGGAAAATCCTATGGACAGAGGAGCCTGGCAGGCTATAGTCCATGTGGTCACAAAGAGTCAGATACAACTGAGTGCATGGGTGTACATGGGCATGCGCACACACACACAATAACAGAGCTTAAAACACTTTCCTACCCATCCCCTACACACACACTTTACCACATTACTAAAGGCCTATTTATAGCTTTTCAGCCAATACACCATGTCTGGTTATCAAGAAAAAATTACAAGGCATATCATAATAAAAGGTAACAATTTAAAGAAACAACGGAACAGAACCAGACTCAGACATGGTAGAGATGTTGGAATTACCAAACTAAGAATTTAAAACAACTGTGATTACTACAACACCAAGAATAAACCCTAAATGTTAACTATGGACTCTGGGTGATAAGGATGATTGATATGTAGGTTCATAAACTGTAACAAATGTTCCATTCTAGTGGGGGATGTTGACAACAAAACAGTTGTACCTGTTTGGGCAGGGAGTGTGTGGCAAATCTGTACCTCCCCCTCAGTTTTGCTGTGAACCTCAAACTACTCTAAAAAATAAGGTCTATTAAAAAAAAAAAAAAAAAAAACAAGAAAGCACAGTGTAGCAGTTGGATATAAAAAATACATAAAAATTAACTGGCTTTCTTCTTTACCAGTGAGTTAAGATTATAAAAAAGAACAAATCCACAACAATAAAACATAAAATTACTAAAATGAAATGCGCAGGATCAATATAAAGAAATCTTTAAAATGTTCATGAAGAGCATAAATGACCTGAACAGTAAAAGCACATTTTATATCTTCTAAAAGCAAAACTCAATATTACAAAGATGACAATTCTATCTAAATTCTGTTTATCTACTGGAAATTCAGTTTAAAATATCAATGGACATTTTTGAGGAAGAAGAAGGTAACTTAAAAATAAAAGTGTCTTTAGTATATTTAGAAGCCAAGAACATTTGAGTGATCTTTAAAAAACCTAAGGGACTTCCCTAGCAGTCCAGTGGTTAAGACTCCACACTTCTAAGGCAAGGGGTGCAGGTCTGATCCCTGGTTGGAGAACTAAGATCTCATACACTACGTGCAGTGTGGTCAAAAAAATAAAAACAAAAACATAAGTCAGGTCATAAGACTCTTCCTGAAAACTCTGCAAGAGCTACATATTTCACTCATATTTCACTTATATTTGGTAAGAGGCCAAATCCTGAAGACCCAGTTTTAGAGAAATAATAAGATAAAATGTGCATAATATATCTTAAAAAAATTCTAGAAAAATTCACAACACGCTAGATGTCATCATGGCTATTCTTTAGTAGCAGAGTCAGAGGTTACCTTTATTCTCTTTTATAATTACAAAAACAATCCAAGTACCAGAACGAAACAAAGCAATCCAAGGTCTAACAACATTTAACAGCAAAATCTATGTAGCTTTTACTATATACCCAATCTATTTGGAGTAAAGTTATTATTTTTAATTCCAACAATAACCCTGCAAAATGGTGTTAATCCTATATAACAGATAAGGAAACTAAAGTTTCAAGAGGTTAAGTAAGCATAAATGACTTACTTATAAGTGACTGAACAAGAATTTAAAATTTATGTTGTTGTAGTTCTTCTCTGCAATTTAAAAAGCTGTGACTAGAAAGTAAAGCTTCATTCCCCAGCTTCATTTATGTAAAAGTAAGAATAGTATTTGGAATATTCTTTATCAATTACAGTTTTCATTTTTCTACAATTTTATCAGTCTAAATGTAGGTGTATAGCAGTTACTTAAAAAATGATTAAAAAAAAATGATTCCGTGATCTTGACTCCCCCTTCTAGAAAAGAAACAAGTTTCAAATCTGTAATTGTAATTTCACAAACTAAACATTTCCTCCTTGACAACACAACACATTTATACAAAGCCTAATACCACTTTGTGTCCTGCCCCCCAAAATGTTCAGAAAAATGTTCATATCTCATGGAAACACACTAAAATTATGAGCAATACTGGATTTAAATCGGCATCGTAGTTCTCATACAGAGTGTTTTAAAAACTAAAACAGCATGCTATTAAGGCTCTTATAAACTACAAGTCATGGTCCTCAGGTGAAATTAAAAACAGGTAATGTTGAAATGAAAACAGCCATCACCAACTGAATTTTAATCATCATCAGACAAGTTATAATGTACAAGCTTTTACTTTAAAAGCTGTAATAAGTAAAAGATTACAGTTAAGGTGTAAAGAATACATTTCTCATTGATATTAGGAAACAGGCATCATCAGTTCAGTTCAGTCGTTCAGTTCAGTAGCTCAGTCGTATCTGACTCTTTGCGACCCCATGGACTGCAGCACACCAGGCTTCCCTGTCTATCTGTCACCAACTCCCGGAGCTTGCTCAAACTCATGTCCATCAAGTGGGTGATGCCATGCGATCATCTCATTCTCTGTCGTCCTCTTCGTCTCCTGCCTCTAATCTTTCCCAACATTAGGGCCCTTTCCAATAAGTCAGTTCTTCACATCAGGTAGCCAAAGTATTGGAGTTTCAGCTTTAGCATCAGTCTTTCCAATGAATGTTCAGGGCTGATTTCCTTTAGGACTGACTAGCTTGATCTGCCTGCAGTCCAAGGGACTCTCAAGAGTCTTCTTCAGGATGACAATTTGAAAGCATCGATTCTTAGGTGCTTGGCCTAAGGAGCACGTCAAGGCTGTATATTGTCACCCTGCTTATTTAACTTATATGCAGATTACGTCATGAGAAACGCTGGACTGGAAGAAACACAAGCTGGAATCAAGATTGCTGGGAGAAATATCAATGACCTCAGATATGCAGATGACAGCACCCTTATGGCAGAAAGTGAAGAGGAACTAAAAAGCCCCTTGATGAAAGTGAAAGAGGAGAGTGAAAAAGCTGGCTTAAAGCTCAGAAAACAAAGATCATGGCATCCGGTCCCATCACTTCATGGGAAATCGATGGGGCAACAGTGGAAACAGTGTCAGACTTTATTGTTTTGGGCTCCAAAATCACTGCAGATGGTGAGTGCAGCCATGAAATTAAAAGACTCCTTGGAAGAAAAGTTATGACCAACCTAGATACCATATTCAAAAGCAGAGACATTACTTTGCTGCCTAAGGTCCGTCTAGTCAAGGCTATGGTTTTTCCAATAGTCATGTATGGATGTGAGAGTTGGACTGTGAAGAAAGCTGAGCGCCGAAAAATTGATGCTTTTGAAATATGGTGTTGGAGAAGACTCTTGAGAGTCCCTTGGACTGCAAGGAGATCCAACCAGTCCATCCTAAAGGAGATCAACCCTGGGATTTCTTTGGAAGGAATGATGCTGAAGCTGAAACTCCAGTACTTTGGCCACCTCATGCGAAGACTTGATTCACTGGAAAAGACCCTGATGCTGGGAGGGATTGGGGGCAGGAGAAGAAGGGGACGACAGAGGATGTGATGGCTGGATGGCATCACTGACTTGATGGACGTGAGTCTGAGTAAACTCTGGGAGTTGGTGATGGACAGGGAGGCCTGGCATGCTGCGATTCATGAGGTTGCAAAGAGTCGGACACGACTGAGCGACTGAACTGAACTGAACTGGCCTTCTTTATCACTCATCTCTCACATCCAATAGAACATAACTACTAGAAAAACCATAGCTTTGACTGTATGGACCTTTGCTGGCAAAGTGATGTCTCTGCTTTTTAATACACTATGTTAGCGATTAATTCTGGATAAGAATATAGATGATCATTATCTTCTTTGCATCTGTTTTTTATTTTTCTAAAAATTAATAAAGAACTCACCCTAAAGCTAAAAATAAACTATTTAATGCCAACATTCTGCTGCCCAGCAAGAGGAACCAAACCACGCTTTCAGAGATGCTTATTTATCTGCTGTTCTTATTAAACCCCTCTAAAGAGGCAAATCATGTATTATCTTCCAACTTAATTGGCTATATTTTAGGAATTACTCTTTGATACCAGTAGATATCAAAGACTCCTAAAAATAAATAAGAGAATGATATCCCACATAAATTATTTCCCTTAACAGAGATTAGGGGAAAAATCTGTAGTGGAAAGAACATCATAAAGTCAAAGTTTCCACTGAGAGTGATACAATGCAACTTTAACAGTTTGGGCAAGTTACTTTATCATTAAAGCCTTAGCACCCTTTTTCCAAAAAATCAGAGATAAAGATGCTATTTAATCAAATCCCTTTCTCATTCCCAATTTCTTTGATTCTATGAATTATCCAATAGTCACAAAATTATCCCAAGTAGTCCATCATAATACCTGTCAATTATCAGTGTTTATTCTACTGTTGATTTTTGATGTTTCTTTGCAATGTGTTACTTCTACTATTACCCCTACTATTATTAACGGGCAGCTAACACTTCAGTACCTGCTTTTTGCACAGTTCAATGCTTTCCATGAGTTATATTTAATCCTCAAAATAACCCTCCAAAGCAGATATAATTATTACCGTCATTTTACATACATGATTTAAAAAAACTCCAAGATCACGAAACTGATAAGTGACAGAACTCAGCTTCCAACCACGGCAGAATGAACTCAAAATCCCATATGTAGGTATATAGAATAAACTTTTTCATCACACCCTCAACAAGAGAACTAAGGGACACTCTGAAAGTGTGAATACATATATAACATAAACAGTGGTTCACAGAGTAGGCAGCGTTAAACTTGGATTTAAAACCACTTTATGATATTTATTAAATTTTATGATCTTAGGCAAGTCACTTCTCTTTGCTCACATGGAATATGGGAAAAATAGTATCAACTCAAGAAGTTAATGCAAGAATTAGAAGCAACAACACAGTGTTTATTCAAGTGTGCTCAGCCAACAGATATTGTTTAACTGGTTGCATAATATTACTAAAATTATTAAGTGGCAGTATCTTAAAAAGAGGCACATATAAATATATATTAACCTAAATACTATATATTTATTTAGCATGATTTATATATAATATATAAATCTCTAAGCCATTTAGATTCTTGGACAATGAATCAGTTCACAACAGCCCCAACCCCTCATCTACCTCAACCCCTCAGCTATTTATTGAAGGGAAAAAAATACCACTGTATAACAAACAAACAAAATTCTCAGCATGATATCCTCCCAAAACATATAACCACATACTCAAAATACTACCAATGTCCACCATACTGCCTTATCCACAGTAAGCATATAATAAAATTTTTTTTCAAACTGTAAAGACTATTTTCTGTTTTGAAATATTATATTATTTAATAATTTTCTTGAATTTTAAGAACTAGAGTGTGCCTATCTGTGCCAGAAAAGACAAATAGTAGAATTAATGGAAATGACAAGTGTAAGGAAGGAACTACAGAGATACAGAAGAGCAAGCGGAAAGAATCTGGACTCTGGACTGAAAAGGCCTGAGTTTATGTCCCAACTCAATCACTTTTATCTGACTTTTAACCTTCAGCTTAGCTCTCTTCATCTGTAAAGTGGGGTCTGCTCCACCAGCCTCACCCCAATGCCAATAAGCACATCTGTCGCGTCCAACTCTTTGCAACTCCACGGACTGTAGCCCACCAGGCTCCTTGTTCCATGGAATTTTCCAAGCAAGAATACTGGAGTAGGTTCCTATTTCGTACTCCAGGGGATCTTTCCTGGCCCAGGGATCAAACCTGCGTCTCTTGTATCTGCTGCACTGGCAGGCGGATTCTTTACCACTGTACCATGTGGCAAGCCCATAAGCACACCTACTACTCAGGTAACAGTTTCTCATATAAGTCTCCAATAAAAGAAACTAGAGTTCCTTGGATAAATACAATGACTCTAAAGCTGCGGCAGGGAAAATACCAAATGAACACAGACCATACTGTGAAGACAAAATGGAAGTGCTCATTTGCAGTCAGTTAAGCTGACTGTGCTCTTTTCCCTGAGGGGCCTGGTGAGCCATGGCTGCAAACAGCAGCCTCTTCGCAGTGTATGCCTCATGTTGCCCATATGGGTTGCTCTAAGGGACCCTGGAGACAGCCCTTTCCAGCGGACACTCGTGACTGGCATAATGTCCCCAACCTAGGCCCCAGACAGGTATGCACAATACCTGTGGAAAGCCTCGGGGCACACTGGCAAGGATCCACATTGGTTAAGTCATAATGTCCATCTGTGCCAAGCTACAGAGCAAGAAGCAACTGACTGAAGCCCTGACTGAGAACCTGGCAGACATCATGTTAACCAAATGACCGAAGTTCCTACCATTAGCACAGGATGCATCACCATCATAGACTTCCTGAAGCACGAACACACCTTCACTCTACAGTACTGCTGCCCAAAACGTTTAACTTCAATTTAATCAAGACTGAGCATCAGATAAATGCAAACTGAAGAACACTCTACAAAATACTTGATCAGTATTCTTCAAAATAGTTTCAAAATTATGAAAGAAAGACTGAAGAACTATTCCAGATTACAGGAAACCAAGAGACGTGAATACTTGCTATAACACGCAATGCTGGATTGGATCCTGAACTAGAAAAAAGGACACTAGTAGGACAAAGGTCTGTAGATATTATTATTACCAATGTTAATTTCCTGTTTGGCTATTTAAGATACCAACACTTTAGAAAGCCAGTCGAAGAATAGGTGAATATTCTTGGTACATTTTTTCTTATCGTTTTGTTAGGTCTAAAATTATTTCAAAGTAAGACTCTATACACACATGAAATTTCTGAGGAAACACAGCAATATGAGAACTACTTTTTGCTTGCTTTACCAGTATCTGCCACAAACTTTTGAAAGCTTTTTAGCATACAATAGAGAAAAATTCTCAAGATTATGTAGGCCGATGAGAGACAATGACAAAACAGCATGTGTATGTAAACCCTTCAATGCTTCTACTTTAACATCTCTACCCATAAAATCTATAGTTTTTAATACAATAATTAAGAAGAAACAGAGAAAAATTACAGTAGATTCATTAAGTTCATGGCAAATTACTTGAGGAGTTTGGAACCTCAACAACGTACTTCATCTAAAATGCCCTCTTTGTCTTCCTATCAAATTTAGGCTGTTTGCACCATTTATCTATCTTTGATAATACAGCTAATGTTCTTACACTAAAACCTGACCCAAGTGGACTAAAATATTACAAATGACTCATTTCAAAACTCTTGCTAGTCAAAGAAATGATTTTTTAAAGAAAAGATTAAAGTCTTTTTAAGTAAACAATATATATAATCTTATTTATATATACTAGATTTATATATATCAGATATATATATTAGATTTATATATAAAAGATTTCACATCTTGTAAGTAAACATCAATAAATCTAACTATTTATAATACATAGTCCAAAGTCATAAAGAGGCTAAGTTCACAATAATCATCTACTCTCAACTCTAAGTTGTTAAGACACTAAATCTTTTACCTTCGTTATAAAAATTTATTTTTATTTTTTTGGCTACTCCAGGTCTTAGTTGCAGCATGTAGGATTTCTACCTTTACTGTGGCATGTGAGATCTTTTTAAATTGCAATGTGCTATATCTTTAGTTCCAGCATGTTAACTTAGTTGCAGCATCTGGGATCTAGTTCCCTCACCAGGAATTGAACTCAGGGCTCCTGTGTTGGAGGTTTGGAGTCTTAGCCACTGGACCACCAGGGATGTCCTTAAATCTTTTACCTTTCTTACACAGTAAAGAATCTGCCTGCAATGCCAGAGAGTTTGATCCCTGGGTTAAGAAGATCCCCTGGAGAAGGGTATGGCTACCCACTCCAGTATTCTTGCCTGGAGAAATTCACAGCTTCTCTGCTGGCTCAGATGGTAAAACATCTGCCTGCAATGCAGGAGACCTGGGTTCAATCCCTGGATGAGGAACATCTCCTGGAGAAGGGACTGGCAACCCACTCTAGTATTCTTGCCTGGAGAATCCCATGGACAGAGGAGCCTGGCAGGCTACAGTCCACTGGGTCACAAACAGTCAGACACAACTGAGCAACTAACACTTCCACGTTCAGACACAATCCTGCTGCTGCTGCTGCTGCTGCTAAGTCGCTTCAGCTGTGTCCGACTCTGTGAGATCCCACAGACGGCAGCCCACCAGGCTCCCCCGTCCCTGGGATTCTCCAGGCAAGAACACTGGAGTGGGTTGCCATTTCCTTCTCCAATGCATGGAAGTGAAAAGTGAAAGTGAAGTCGCTCAGTCATGTCTGACTCTTCGTGACCCCATGGACTGCGGCCCACCACGCTCCTCTGTCCATGGGATTTTCCAGGCAAGAGAACTGGAGTGGGGTGCCATTGCCTTCTCCGAGACACAATCCTATCCTACCATAAAAACTTCAAAGTGAATTGAAAGACAAGACTGTAGCTACTTTAATCACTGGATTTACTGAACTACACACAAAGTTTTATACAAAACATGTAAACAAGTCTTTCCAAAATGAAGTAATTTTTACTTTCAATGTTTTTCCTCACTCTTCTGGGACTATCTTTTCCAATAGCAGGGAATCAAGTCCTTCATTAACAAAGAACCAATCATGTATTTCCAGTATCAGACTGAGAACTCTGTGAAGGCAAAGAGTCAGATTTTACTCATCTGTATCCTCAAAGCTTATCGGCTTAACACCAGAAAACTAAAAAAAATTTAGTTCCAATCCTTTCTCCGGCATATAATAAATGCTCAATTAATGTTTGTTTTATCTATTTCACTCAGAATCAATATTAATGACTGTGCCAAAGCTAAGAGCAATGTAAAAACCAGAAGAAGGTCTAAATTTGACTAGTAAGAAATGCCGCAACATCCTGATCTCCATCTGTTTGGCTGTTTCTATCAGCCTACCACCTCAACACACATGTATGACTGATCCTTACAGGGCTCACTGCACTAAAACATTTAACTACAACTAAGTGTGCAGCACACACATAATGGATTTGAATGAACAGACTTTTCTTTATTGAAACAGTTCTAAGTACTATTTTTATAGCACCTAAACACTTCAAGATCTGAGGTTGAGATAATATCCTACTTTGGCAAGATATACAGATAATTAAGTACATATAACTGGGTCTAGAACTTTGTCATTCAATATTAACCAAATAAACTGTCAAATAAACTGTCATCTATCACTAGAATCAGAATTTTAAAATATTTTATCTTAACTCAGTACCTAAAGGGTAAAACAAAAACAAAACATTTACCGAGCAACTGGCAGCAGATTACAAAGACTGGCTTAAAACAAAACAAAACAAAAACCCTCAAGAACAATACCTACAAACACTAAAGGAAAAAATTTCATTCAGCTCAACAGATGTATACACAAAAGCCTATGGTGAAATCAGTATACATTCACATCCATGCCAGAATTTTGTTAGCTACTTAATAGCTTACTGATGTACAGAGAGTCATTCAGTCTTGTCTGACTCTTTGCAACTCATTGACTATAGCCCCCCAGGCTCCTCTGTCCATGGAATTCTCCAGGCAAGACTGGAGTAGGTAGCCATGCCCTTCTTCAGAAGATCTTCCCAACCTAGGTCTCCTACACTGCAGGCAGCTTCTTTATTGTCTGAGCCACCAGGGAAGCTGACAATATTCTATTAAAAATAAAGAATTAACTTTAATTCAAATTTTACAATGAATAAAGCATACTAAACTGTTTCACATCTTAATATTTAAGAAAGAGAAAATGTGAAAATTTTCTATATAGGAGATTATGTCAAGTTACAAAATACGAGAGCCCACAATGCTAAGTATCATCTGAACCATCTTACTCATTCTACAAATGAGAAAACTTCAGTTTTTTAAGAAATTGCTTTTTAAAGGAAGACTACACAATGGACAATGCTAACACAAAACAATATAAGGAAAGAATAACCAAATCTATCAAAAGCAAATAAAGGCCAAGAAACCGATGGGGACAGAGGAAAAGGAAAGGAGAAGGTGAATCCATAAATGGGCATTTGGAAAGGTAAGATATCACAACAGTTCAGAGGCTGGCCTCTGAAGCCCGACCTAACGAAGTTTGAATCCTATCATGTGCTAATAGGTTAGTCCTCTCATGCCTCAGTTTCTTCATCTATAAAACAGATGTAACAGTACCCAATAGGATGAATGTGGGAATTTAAAAATTTATTAATTCATGTAAGCATTTAGAACGTGTCTGTCACACAGTAAGCAAAAAAAAATGTTAGCAAATATCATCTGTTATAAAAATGCAGTTTTTATACCCCTTTTCTTACATTGCCAGTAGGAGTACAAATTGGAACTACATGGGGACAGTTTTGTATTACCTTGTAAACTTGAAAATTTACAACATAACTTAAATCCAACTATTTTAACCTTAAATACATTAAAGAGAACCTTTAGCATATATGCATTAGAACATTGCAAAAATGTTCACAGTGGTAACACTCATGATAGCAAATACCTAAAAATAACTCAAATATTCTTAGACAACAGATTGTCTATATTGTGGTAATGTAACACAATGGAGTATTATGTGGCAGGGCAAATGAATCAAAAATAACAACAAAAAGAATGGAAACATCTTAATACATTACTGAGCATAAAAAAAATCAGTTCAGGAGTTAATATACACTAAGTATGTTTCTTTTGTTGTTGTTGTTTAGTCGTATGGATTGTAGCTTCAGCCTCCTCTGTCCATGGGAGTGCACTGCCATTTCCTTCCAGGAGATCCTCTCAATCCAGGGACTGAACCTGCGTCTCCTGCACTGGCAGGTAGATTCTTTACCACTGAGCCACCAGGGAAGCCCATATTCCCTTTATAGATTTCAAAACTAATGAGACACTGTTAGGCGTACATGATATATATGATAAAGGTTTTTTTAAAAGGAAGTAAAGGAAATCAACCCTGAATGTTCATTGGAAGGACTGCTGCTAAAGCTCAAGCTCAATACTTTGGCCAATACTTGATGTGAAGAGCCGACTCACTGGACAAGACCCTGATACTGGGAAGGATTGAAGGCAAAAGGAGAAGCAGGTGGCAGATGAGATAGATAGCATCGCCAACTCAATGGACATGAATGTGAGCAAACTCCTGGATATAGTGGATACAAAGAAGCCTGGCATGCTATAGTCTGTGGGGTGGCAAAGTCAACCTCATGGACAACTTAGTCACTGAACCACAGCAAAAAAGTAATAAATACACAACACATGATAAAGTAACCTTTAGGGAGAGGTCAAAGGAATATAACAGCTGTATGTTAGGTAGATTTTAGCTATCATCACTGTCCTGATTCTTGGATTATACTAAGTGAATACTTGTCAAGTAAATAAAAAAGTAAAAATAACAGACTACAGAGGTCCACACATAGACTAATGATGACAGTATGAACCAAGATAATCACTAGTCTAATTCTGTGCACCAAAGGTTTTAAAAAAAAAAGAATTGAAAGTTAATCATAATCCGCTTTGGAATGAAAGGTCAAATGAGATAATTCATGTTTGACATACAGCAAAATACTTAATACACTTCAGCTATTAATATTATCCAAAATGGAACAATGTATCAGGATAAAATTCATATGACGTATAGAATAAATCATAGAATAAAATCCTATGATTTATAGAATAAAACACATTTCAAGATTTAAAATCTCTTCTCACACTAAACTAACCTCTTTCCCATTTCCTAAAGTGGAAACCAAATCTAAAAAAGACAGAAGTCGGCGTGCTGCAGTCCACATGGGTCACAAAGAGTTGGACACAACTTGGCAGCTGAACAACAAATAATCTTTAACTTAGCTATACTTTTTATATGTACTGATACCATTTAGTTCCCCAAACAGGCCCAGACATTTCGATTCTAATTCCTAGGCTTTCCTCTTCTTCCTGAAGTCTTCTAAAACCTTTCCTTTTTCTGCCTTCTCTGCTTACTTCTATTTTTTTTCCCAGTCATATAAAAAACACTTCTTTCTCCCCACTGGTAAATCAAAACTCATACATACACAAATCCACTTTTATATAATTTTCATCCAAAAAGTAATTTATGGGTAAGAAAAGATTACTGTCTTCATAAGCACAGATGCTCAGACACTAAAAGACTTGCTCTAACTCACATAAGTAAATGGCAAAACTAAGACTAGACTCTGAGTTTCTTTTCTTTTCTATATAGATTTCCAGATTTCATAATGTGCCAATTGGCATAATTCTATTCTTTCTGATACAGGTAACTCACTATCTATATAAATCATATGATATATGTGACATTTTTAGAGAAACAAATCTTAAACTTAAAATCCTTTCTATGTATTTTTTGCCTTTATAAAACTTTTAACATGAGTACAAAAAAGAAAACTTCTATGGGTAATTTCCTGCTACATTTCAAGTTTCCTACAATGTCATTGTATTCTTTTTGTACCTCAAAAAGTTTCTATTAATCTTTGCTGGATTTTTACATTCTTACTTTTTGTTTGAAAATGGCATCTGCTGTAATTACGGTGCATGATCATGACTTGCCCTTGAGCAACACCCTAATGTACCCTAAATGCTGCCTCTAACCAGAGTACACTTCCTCCCAGAAAAGTGCCACACAGGTTAGAGGCATATAATGCCATAGAATATAAATACACAAAGACTTTACAGTTAAAAGTTTTCCTTTTTTCCTAATATAAATGATTAAAAACATTTTATTTCATATTGAAAACACAACTGAATTACTGACTAAAATGCAATATTCATAGTATCTTTGAAATTGTTTATCTGATTTCAAAATAATGATATACTTTTTACAAGCTGCTTTGGGATACATTCCCAAATTCAGGAGTGATAAATTCAGGGTACTTCAGTGAAAGAAATCTGAGACACAATGATGTAACGCTTATTATCTATAACCTAGCTTCAGTGATTCAAATCTAAATTCCCCTACAATGTCTCACAACTCAACCCTGAAATGCGCTGCCCTGAGAATCCTATACCTTTTCATATGATCTATTTTCATGAAATAATAAGCTGAACATAAATGTAAATCTTTAGTACCAATAAGGAGACACATCCTTATAGGACAATATTCTAAAAACTGAACTGTAGTTCAGAACCTGGAACTTTTAACTACAAGTGTCTTAAGCAGCATTATTTTTACACAGACCAGATATAATATTCTATAATTCTAATCCATAGAATACAGAAATCAGCTTGTGTCTTCATAAGTCCAAGTTGTTTTACAAAAGGTTTTGTGTGTGTGTGTATGAATGTATATATGTACCTACTGAGTTGGTGATGGACAGGAAGGCCTGGCGTGCTGCGATTCATGGGGTCGCAAAGCGACTGAACTGAACTGATGCATACTTTGTTAAAAAATATAAAGTATCTGTTACTGTTACAGTCAAGAGTTTAAAAGCTACTGTTTTAGGGCATGGGCCTTGGAGTCTCCACCAGCTATTCAACTTTCTTAAGTCCCAGTTTTCTCACCTTTGTAATTGCAGTAATAATAGTAATAACATTTCAAATAGCTGTTATCAAGACTAAATCTATCAAATGATTTTAAGACAATGTTGCTAAGTCACTTCAGTCGTGTCCAACTCTATGCGACCCCACAGATGGGAGCCCACCAGGCTCCCCCGTCCCTGGGATTCTCCAGGCAAGAACACTGGAGTGGGTGGCCATTTCCTTCTCCAATGCATGGAAGTGAAAAGCAAAAGTGAAGTCACTCAGTCGTGCCCAACTCTTAGCAACCCCATGGACTGCAGCCTACCAGGCTCCTTTGTCCATGGGATTTGCCAGGCAAGAGTACTGGAGTGGGGTGCCATTGCCTTCTCCGAACACAATGCTGGTAGTCAGTCAAACATTAGCTGTCACTTAATTACATATTGGGAGCTAAGTAAAAAACCCACAAGATACTAAAGAATAAAAATAAAATCTAAGAAATATGAGAATGCATTTATAAATAATCCACAATAGGCAAAAAATACAATTGTTTGGAAGCAACACTTCATAATTACAGCTTTTTTAAGGCCACATATTCTTTGACATTAAGTATTTCACTCCCGTAAATGTAACCTAAGAAATTAATTGAACAGAAAAAAAACAAATGTATGCAGAAAAGATGCTCATTACAATTTTATTGATAAGCCAAGAGCTGGACACCAAAATGTTCACTAACAAGAAAATACCTATGTAAAACTTATGGTACAAGTTGATGAACTATTATAGACATCAAAATAATGATTACTAAAAAAAACCATGTATAAGTATAGAAATTAAGTATATTTGATGAAAATAAATAATATTCATATATACACTATTAAAACAAATAAAAACATATCTGTATGGGACTAGAAACAACTGAAAACTATGCTGAGTTTTGTTCTTTTTTTGTCCTCCCCAAAACAAAGTCAGTGTCTTAGTCCATCAGCTTGCAATAACAAAAGACAACAGAATGCGGCAGGTAGCTAATAAACAACATAAATTCATTTTTCACAACTCTGGAGGCTGAGAAGTTCAAGATCGAGATGCCAGCATGGTTGGGTAAAGGCCTTCTTCCTGGTTCACAGCTAGGGACTTTTCACATGGTGCAAGGGACCCTGTGGAACCTCCATCCTCGTGATTTAAGGCCCCACACCATTATACCATTGTCTTTCGGGGTTAGGATTTCAACATACCAGTTTGGTGGGGATATTCAGATATCAGAAGTCAGTTAAAAGGATTCAACTCATTTTCCTCCTACTAAGGACCTAGCTGAAACAGTGTAAAGTGCAAAAATGACTAGACATTAGCCAGTAATTATTTAAGTCAAACTACTTTTGTATGATGTATGCTGGGACCAAGTACACAGTACAGATTCAGACTCAACAGGACCTATATAACTTAAAACTCAACATTCAAAAAACTAAGATCATGGCATCACTTTATGGCAAAGAGATGGGGGGGGCGATCAAAAAACAGTGACAGGCTTTATTTTCTTGGGCTCCAAAATCACTGCAGATGGTGACTACAATCATGAAACTAAAAGACACCTGCTCCTTGAAATAAAAGCTATGACCAACCTAGACAGCATATTAAAAAACAGAGACATTACTTTGCCAACAACGGTCCGTCGAGTCAAAGCTATGGTTTTTCCAGAGGTCATGTATGGATATGATTGGACCATAAAGAAAGCTGAGCGCTGAAGGATTGATGCTTTTGAACTGTAGTTTTGGAGAAGATTCTTGAGAGTCCCTTGGACTGCAAGGAGATCAAACCAGCCAATCCTAAAGGAAATCAGTCCTGAATATTCTTTGGAAGGACGGATGCTGAAGCTGAAACTCCTTTAGCCACCTGATGCAAAGAACTGACTCATTAGAAAAGACCCTGATGTTGGGAAACATTGAAGGCAGGAAGAGAAGGGGGATGACAAAGGATGAGATGGTTGGATGTCATCACCAACTCAATAGACAAGAATTTGAGCAAGCTCCAGGAGCTGGTGACGGGCAAGGAAGCCTGGTGTGCTGCAGTCCACAGGGTCAATAAAGAGTCGGACATGACTAAGCTGAACTGATAAAACTTAGAAGCTAAGTTTGCTCTCTCCAGAAGTATCAAGATGAGGAAAAACTGCAAATTAAAACTCAGATGATTATAGAGAGGCCAGCTTGTCCACTCATTCATCTACTTCTCTCCTCTTTCTTTTTGAAAAAATTATAATAGAGCTGAAAAAATATCTTAATTTGTTAGACTACTTACTAATGGAGAAAGAAATGGCAACCCACTCCATTATTCTTGTCTGGAAAATCCCATGGACAGAGGAGCCTGGTAGGCTACAGTCCATGGGGTCGCAAAGAGTCAGACACGACTGAGCGACTTCACTTTTTTAATAACAAAAAGTTATTTATTATATTTTCTTAACTTTTACTAAGTTGATTAATTTTTTGGATCAAATAAAATAACTCTCAAGAGAAAAAGCATACACATTTTTTATCATATTTTTAAGCTCCTAATTTATGTTCATTTAGGACTTTGATTCACAGATAACTTCAAACTGGATCCTAAACCAAGTTTTAGTAATTACATATCTAAGGCTATTATTTTTGAAATAACAAATGACACAGAATCAGAGTAATAATGTTAAACATCAGGCTAAATCAAAATATAAACAAATTTTTGCTTTAGTTGCTGATATTTATAAAATGAACTAAACATAAGCTTACAGACCTTTGGCTGTCCAAATCAAAGTCAGCACTAAGCCACAGCAACAAACTTCTAGCTAGCAGATCTAGCTCATGTCACCTATTATGAGTTCCTAGTTGATTACACAGGGAAAAAATTAAAATCTAAATCTTTAATAACCTGAAAAAAATTCCTCCTCCCATCTCCTATGAAAGTAGTTTCTTTCCCCCTCCATATAATTTCAAAGTTCCTTCATTCAACTATGCAAAAGATGTCTTTTCCCCACCGAAATTAGCTAATTTTTATGAAAGTGAAAGCTGTTCGGTCATATCCAACGCTTCGTGACCACACGGGACTATAGTCCATGGAATTCTCCAGTCCAGAATACTGGAGAACGTAGCTTTTCTCTTCTCCAGGGGACCTTCCCAACCCAGGGATCGAACCTGGGTCTCCCACATTTCAGGCATGTTCTTTACCAGCTGAGCCACAAGGGCCCAAGGATACTGGAGTGGGTAGCCTATCCCTTCTCCAGTGGATCTTCCTGACCCAGGAATCAAACCCAGGTGTCCTACACTGCAGGCGGATTCTTTACCAACTGAGCTATCAGGGAAGCCAATTTTGATGGAGAGACATCAAATCTACTTATATGTATTTCCAAATGTGCTCAGATACTAAAATTGCTTTTAAAAATATACACAATAGAGATTTATATTATTTTTTGCATGCTGGAATGTTTAAATTTTAAGTGTTTCTGAAAAGCAGCTTTTTAACATTTAAACTCAAATACAAGTTTTCCATCAGGTCCATAATCCTTTTCAAAAAGTAACCCTACCTTCAGGCTAAATGAAAATGAGTACTGATTATTTCATGAACATAGTACCTTTCTTCTCAAGAACTGAAAGTTCTTTTCAATATTCTCTTATCTCTAATCAAAAAGTGTTATGGAGGGAGGAGGGAAGGTTACGTTTTATCTTTTAACATCCCGCTGAAGTAGGGACATGTTATCCTAGTTTTACAGATGGAAAATCAAGCACAAAGGCAGGTTACATGACTTGCCAAAGTCTTAATGGGACAGTCGGTAGTAACCACAGGATCATGTTAATTATGAATACCAAGTCAACTATAGAAATTTAGTGAATTTTGTTTCAAAAAGATCTTTCTAACAATATTAGATTAAAGGATCCCCAAAATACAAAATGTTCTGTCAAAGACAATATAATTTGTTTGGATAAAGCCCTATAGTATCAGTCAACATTTTGGTTAGTCTCTCAGAAAAACCTTTAACTTCATGGTTAAGTTCCATATCTGGATAATTTATTCACATGTCTAGCTTCCTTTCCATTTCCTAATTCCCAACACCATTATTACATGAGAGCCTATCATTTCCAATACTCCCAACTCCTCCAGAATAAGCCCTTCCCTTTTCTTATCCTCTGTGACACCCTCCTTTTCAACTTCCAATTCCAAAACCCTTACTCCTGTTAAAATTGCAGTGGCAGATGTCAATATTCATACTTGATTTTAAGCTGCTCATCCCACACACTAATTAAATACAATGGCCCTGGCTCAGGATTCCTCTCCACCTCTTCTGATACCAACCCACGAAAATGAACAGCCATACTGGTGAACTTTAAAAATATCCCAAAAAATCCTGGTTCCTCTACTCCAACAACCCGTTTCTACTTTAATCTTCCATCATGTTACCACTCTGGAGTCTGTGTTCTTTGATCAAAATCTATCTTTTGATTTCCCCACTTGTGCTCTACCAGTTCTTTAACTTTATCAAAACTTACAGTCCCTCAAAACAATTGTCACTTCTACTTGTCAACCTGTCACTTCAAGCTCATTTTTTTTCCTTCAAAATCTAGTCTGGCCATGAAATATATGAGGTACTGCTGCTGCTGCTGCTGCTAAGTCATGTCCGACTCTGTGTGACCCCATAGACGGCAGCCCACCAGGCTCCCTCGTCCCTGGGATTCTCCAGGCAAGAACACTGCAGTGGGTTGCCATTTCATTCTCCAATGTGTGAAAGTGAAAAGTGAAAGGGAAGTCACTCAGTCGTGTCTGACTCATAGCGACCCCATAGACTGCAGCCTACCAGGCTCCTTTGTCCACGGGATTTTCTAGTCAAGAGTACTGGACTGGGCTGCCATTGCCTTCTCTGATATGAGGTACAGTGTGGTATAAATATAGTGCCATTTGAATCTCAGTTCTACCACTCACTCCCTTGCATGGCTACAAGTAAGTTACTAAACCTCTTTTAAGTCTTGGTTATCTCAATTGTAAACTATGGATAATACTTAGTTCACATGGTCATTAGAAGGATTAAATCTAGCACACTATCTGACCCAAGCAATAAAACAGTTTACAAGACTCCTCTTTCCTGGGCTGTGCTCTCCCAATTAACAACCTTTCCTTATTTTTTGTGTTCCTCTTCTCCATTATCAACATCACCTCATTTAATAAATAATCTCAACTCCAAACTTCCCCCTAAATTTATGTAATCTGACTTTTTGCTGTCTCCACTTCATCACTTCCCATTTTGTCTAATTTCTCTCCTACCTCTCAAGACTTTTCTGTCTTTTATTGTCCCTTGTCACTCTCCCTTAAAAACACTCCTGATTCTCACTATTCATTTTCTATTACTTTTTAACATTATCCTTGGGCAATTCTTCAGTGGCTTCAACTACAGGCATACTATGCAGATATTGTAGTTCAGTTTCAGATTACTGAAATATCTTCTATGCTTGTTTTTCAGTTCCCCCTCCCCACCAGGCTCTCTTCTTGGAATGCCCCTCCTCTTCCCATTGCCCTCATCTCCGGCTGACTCCTAAACACCATCTCTTTTCTGAAGGCCTCCTTCACATACAACTCCCACTCTGCAGTTCACCAAAGGTAAAATTACTTTCTTCTTAAGCCTTGAAGACTTCATAACCAGAGCACTCAGCACATTTCAGAGGGATCTAGTTCCCTTGCTGGACAGTGAAAGCAGTTATCAGGTTTTACTTATCTTTGTTATCTCCAGGGCTAAGGAAAAGTCAAGTGCCTAATAGGCACTCAAATGTCACTGAACTGAGTTTCTTCAAGAAAAAGTTACTAATGGTATCTGACCTGAAAAACTAAGAAATCCATATATATAATTTAGCAACTAAAATTCTTAAATGCTTTTACATATAATTAAAGGGACAAACCCAGAACTGATCCCGAATTCCAATCTCAAAATATCAATGTAATTCACAACAGTGAAAGAAGTTTGGTGATTTTATGCCAAAGTTAATCATTAATATTCTGATGTGGTAAAAGTTATAACTTTGAAAAAGTAGCATCAAAAAAGTCAAAGTTCACTAAATTCCATCTAAAGTTTGGTAATCCAACTACTGGATACTAAAACATTAACAAATACTGCGTATTTGTCAAAGTAATCTCTAACCAAGTGAAGAGACAAATAAAATGTGTCTAATCATAAGTATAGTATCATTATATACTACCAAGAGACAATTAAATTCTGCATTCCAAGTCATAATGCCCTTTATCGAAACTATAATACCTGTTTCACAGATAACATTTAGAAATAAAATGATAAATCTAATATTAAAATTTAATTTCCAATTACTCTTAAATTTAGAAATGCTTATTCTTCACACTCTAAAGATAGAAAGAAAATGCCTTCCAAAGTAATTTTAAAATTTCATATACTAGGTAATTTCTACTGTTCAATCCTACATTTACAAGCAACATGGATGATCTATTAAAAGTAGATTTCCAAAGTACAAAGAAAGTCACTCAGAATTCTTGAACTAAAAGCAATCCTAAAAAAGCGGATCAAATACAATCCCATTTTAAATCAGAAAAAGTAAAATTCTAGGAAGCAAAAAAATAATATAAATCCATATTTATGAACATTTATATTATAAATCTATAAAGTATGGACATTCACTTCCATACTATAAGCAGAGACCAAATGACAATCTGACATTTAAGATTGTATCATTTGTTTTCCTTATTCTTCAAATGTGACAAACTATATTGATTTTCTCATGTTGACATTCTTGCAATCTCACAATAAATCCAGTTTGACTGTGAGGCTTTGTTGTTTTTAGTTCACTGAATTGTGTTTAATTTGCTACTTTTTGAAAATTCTCAGCCAGTATCTCTCAGTATTTCCTCTCCCCCATTATTTCTTCTTTTGGAACTGTTAGCTGCATCTTGGACTTGTTCATCTTATCATTGACATTCCTTAACCCTCCTATTCTATATCTCTATCTCCGGGTTCAGTCTTTAGGACCTCAGTCATAGTAGGAAGATTTTAACCTTCTGTGCCATAGACCTCTTTGGCAGTTCTAGTGAAGTCAGTGGCTCCCCTTCTCAGAATATTAAAGATTTTAAACAAAATACGTAAGATTACAAAAGAAATCAATTATATTGAAATAATTATCAAAATATTTTAAATTTTGGTGCTTGCTTCGGCAGCACATATACTAAAATATTTTTAATTTTGATAGAGTAGTAATGTTCCTGTATTAACATATTAAAATGCAAGCTCTACCAATGGCTTAATTAACTATAATAATTTCAAACCAGTGATGGCAGTAAGTGCTATTTCAAGATATTTGAAACAACAGGAAATGTACTGTATGGGGAAAAAATATGATTCTGTTAGTGTTATGTATTGAACTGTATCTCTCCAAAGAGACATTAGGTCCTAACCCCCAGTACCACAGAAAGTGACCTTATTTGGAAAGATGGTCATCACAGATGCAATTAATTAAGAGAAGGTCACAGTGAAGTTGAGTGGGCTCCTAACCCATTATGACTAGTGTCCTTATGAGAAGATGGCCATGAGACACATGTAGCACTTTGTTAGACCAGCCCTGCGAAACTAACATAGTTGCTGGCACAAGTACCTCTACCCCTGCTATGGTTGCTGGCATTTTCTTCAATTATGAATGCAGACACATTTCAGCTAGAGATTAGTAAAAGCACTCTGAGACATAAGCCCTTATGTCTAAATCAATTACCATCTCAGTCTGAGACCCAGTATTCATTAACTATGTTTTAGCAAAAATAGTGAACTATGTTTAAACAAAAATATACCAACAATTTTTTTTTCCTTCCCATTACAAACCATTCTGAGTGCCACAAAAACAACACCTTGTGGGTCTGTTAAGACTTTGGTTCTAGACTCTAAAATGAGATGCCACTATCACACAAAACTTGCAACAGCAAATTAAACTTAAAAGAATGAAATAATTCATTATCTGAGTTAATTTCTTACACTGAATAAATGTGAAATTATCCTCTAGTGTTAGATTAACATTTGTGTGAATAACCAAATGAAAAGACTGACTTTTGACACTTCTAGGCCAGTAAGTAAAGCATGAGAGCTGGTATCTTAATACATTTCTCTTAAGATCTACCCCAAAAGCCTTTTGTTCACTTATTCATCTAAAGACCATATTTATTTAAAAAAAAATAAAAGTTTTCCATCTGTGATGAATATTATCAAAGACACATGGTTATTAAATTAAGCTCAAAATGAGGAAGCCTTTAGAGATTAGGAATGCACCAACTGTTTCCAAATGTATCTTGGTTCTTCAAATTCATGCTTCTACTTCATCATCCTATGAGATCTACTGGAAGTTTTTCATTTGCTTAAATCAAAATCAACAATCTAATAAAACTGACCAATTAACAAATACATATGTTACTATGTATTAGACTATGTAGTTTAATACATCTAATGACTTACAGTGTGTCTATCACTGTATTACTTTAGGATAATTTACAACAAGGTGAGGTGAGGTGAAGTTGCTCAGTCATGTCCGACTCTTTGCGACCCCATGGACTGTAGCCTTCCAGGCTCCTCTGTCCATGGGATTTTCCAGGCAATATACTGGAGTGGATTGCCACTTCCTTCTCCAGGGGATCTTCTCAACCCAGGGAATGAACCCAGGTCTCTCACATTGTAGACAGACGCCACCAGGGAAGAAGAGCCCATAATGATTAGTTCAAATTCCTTGATTGACAAGTTAGCAAACTGAGAGCCCCAAAGGCTGTCACTTGCCCAGAATCAGAGACTAAATTAGGTACAGTTAGGACAGAAACTCAACTCCCAAGTCCAAGTCCAGTGTTCTTTACATTATAGTCGTGTCTGACTCTTTGTGACCCCATGGATAGCAGCCCACCAGGCTCCTCCATTCATGGAATTCTCCAGGCAAGAATACTGAAGTGGGTTGCTATGCCTTTCTCCAGAGGATCTTTCCAAACCAGGGATGGAACATGGGTCTCCCACATTGCAGGCAGATTCTTTACCATCTGAGCCACCAGGGAAGCCCCGCATAAAAGATGGTGAGAGTTACATAAATTATTAGTAAATGCCTTTTATATGATCATTTTAATTCTCCTTATATTCAAAAACAGTGCAGTTGCTCCACAACCAACTAACAAGTTTTCTGTTTTCTAAAAAATCAGTTTTGTTTTATTATCCAAACACTTAAAAAATAGGAATACAATCTCATTTCCACCTTCAAAGTGGGCAAAAATTTTTTTCAAAGAGAACTGGACAGACATTTCAAGGCATAAGCACTCTCACAGATTGAGTCTTCTTTTCTACAGAGCAATTCAGCAGAAAGAGTAAGACAACTTAAAATTTGCATATTTTATTCAATCTCTAGACTATTTCAAGGAGAAAAAGTTATAGATTTGATGAAGACACAACTTAGGATCAAAGGCAGCACTGTTCAGAAATAACAGAAAAATAGTAGATCAATTAAAATATAGTATACACTGAATATAATGTAGGTGTTAAAAATTATGTTTTAGGAAATATGTAATGATACCAGAAAATATTCACATATATTAAGGTATGACAGTACCCTACTATGCAAATCTACTTTGCTGAAACTACATGTTTATACATAAAATTACACAATACATGTGTAAAGCATTTATCACAGATTTTTACTCTTGGCACATAATAAAAATCAGATAAATGAACATGATTCATGGAGAATCTGACTACGTATCAAATGTTTAAATACTGCTATGTGAATAGCAGAAATGCAAATACATTACTTATTCACTTTAGAGACCAGTTTGTGCATCATTTGAAATAAACTATCACTCTTGCATGGAGGGTTTTTTGTTGTTGTTGTTTTTAATAACACTTTTAATGCAGTTACAGTTCCTACCGAAGGCTGGAGAAGAAAAGCAGACTTTCACCAGCCCTCCCCAAGTGTGGCATTGTGTTAAGACTAAGTGTTACAGACTTACAGAATTACTTACTTAGTTTAAATATATTACTTTCTTGATTAAATATATACCCACAATCAACCTCTGAGAACTATTTCTCTCTTTACACATAACTCTCATTTCAAATAAGCATGTACTAGAAGGTTTCAAAATGAGGCCTCTAAAGGCCTTACTTGATTTTACCACAATGACTATCTAGAAAAGGTTAATGATTTTCTAAGACACTGGTAATTTGCACTCTTTTTAAAAAGTCAAAATCAGGTGAAAAACATACAAGTGTTAAAAACAGTCTCTAATTACCTATTGATTATGGATTTTAAAAAAGGAGAAAAGAAAAAGGAAAAAATATACATAAGGCTCCAATAAAAACCATACATTAGGGCAGTTTTAAACTATGCTAAGGCTTTAAGGGCATTTACCATAACATCTGTTTCTTCCTAATACATGTAACTATAAATAATAAATTTCCATTTGAAAACATTATATATTAAAGAGTAGATACCTAAATTATCAGGATAAAGTCTACATTCCGAAGAAGTTCACTCTTTCTGGTTTACCTACTGCACGAACAATGCAGGCTCTAATAAAACTGATTATCAGATGAACACATCACTTTCTAAAACAACAAAAAAGTAAAACCCACAAGTTTGTCCCCACGAAGAGTTAACGTTTCATGGCAAGAACTGTATGTTAAAACATATTATTCTCGACCTATCAAAATTAACATAACAAAGCCCCTAGCAGGAAAAAATTTCGTAACAAACCAGGATAAATTAGTGAAAACAGAATTCTTAGGTCTGAGTGAGATAATTTCCGAATTGTCCCACACTAAGCACATTAATTATTTTAAAGGCAATTTTACCATTAATAAATATTGTCATTAGGTGCTTCAAATATCAAAATCTTTGAGATTAAACCACCGGGAATATTTATATTCATTTTTAGTGTAAAAGCAGTTATCATTCACTGGTAATCACTACAACAAAAAACTTGTACTATCAATTTGTCCATGGTAAGTATTACAAGAGTCCACTTAAAAA
>SJYQ01000163.1:67593-233478 GCA_006410935.1 Redunca redunca | reverse complement strand
CAGCTTTGGGGAGTCTTAGTCATTGGAGATCAACTACAAAACCAGAACCTACAGATAGAACAGTCATCTGGCTAATCCATCCCTTCCTGCAAGCTGAGGATGGTGAAGTCACCATCTCCTGGGGACATTTTTCAGTCTCTCTGTTGGAAAGTTTTTCCTTATATGTCTCATCCTATCTTCAAGGAAGGAATGTGATCCCTTTTCCACCTGACAGGGTCTTAGATCTTAGACACCCTTTACTGCCAATTTTTTTCCCCTCCAGATTTACCATTCTCAGTTCTACTCAGTGTTCTTCATAAAACAAGATATTAAAAGTTCCTTACATTCTCTGATCACTGTCCACTGGTAGGAAGGAGGCACAGGGGTGGAGATGGGTGAAATTCAGGAGCTCAGTCTTGGCACTGTTATCAGACAATTACATACAGGAGTCCAGAGCTTGAGGAATGAAGAGTGGGCTGGAGATGTTAATGTGGAAGCCATCAGGACATTAGAAAACAGATGATGTAATCTAAAGGGAGAAATGTGTTAGCAGAGAAAGGGGCCCAGGTCTAGCATTTAGAGGCTGAGGCCAAGGAGAAGGAACCAGCGATTTTAGTTTGTTTTTGGTCCAGTTTCTCTAAAACGTTATGACTCACACTGGATACCAAACTCCAGGGATTGTGAGAGTTAGTGACTTCTATAGTTTTCAATACAATTTTCAATAAGTCTAAAAGTAACTTTTGACCATCACCATCCACAATTAAATGTCAGTGAAGAAGGGAGGCTCTGAGGAGCTCTGTAATTAACATAATTTTTGGGGGTGGGGGGAGCTCCCTTTAAGAAAAAGAAGAAAATTATTGATACACAATTAAGTACAGGACTTTGGGAGGGGACCAGACCACTGAGGAGCCTTGAGATTTAAGCTTCTTTAAGCCTTATGATAAAGGCACTTCACTGTCAACTAAAATCCCTGAGTATTTTCTGTGGATATTGTTGATACGCTCCCCTCTCCCAATCCTGCTTTCTGAACTGGTTTATTGGACTTTACATTTATCCCTTAGAATACCTCCATTAAGAGTTGACTTAGCCATCATCATTCCATTGTCAAGAGCTTTTCTAACTGTCTCAATTCTGCCATCCCACATTTCCAAGGCCTCCTGTTTTCATGCTATCCACAGATCGGATAAGCCTGCCTCCACCATTCAAGTCAGTACCAACAGGACATAAATGAGCCCATCCAAACCCCTTTCCAGGTTGACGCAAACCAGCAGCTATAAGTTGAGCTACTGTCACAATGTTCAGAGATCCTTTGAAACATCTTGCTAAATCCCAAAGATATGCTTTCTGCTGTATTTCCTCATTAGCCAAACACATAATCTAATCAAAAGGAAATGTAGTTAGTAGGGTATGGCTTAGAAATTGCACTCTTATTTCATTAATATTATCTGCATAGTCACTTATTTCCTATTATCTTCCTTCCTCTTCCAGTATGCCTGCACTTAATTAGAAAAGGCAATTAACAAAAAAGACTATCTTTAGTCTCAGCAGTATTTCTTCCAATCCTGTCTCCCATCCATTTTTGTAAGAACAAGGTTGGGGGGTAGCAATCAGTGTTCTTGAGAAGTATTCTTGGGTTGTGGTCACTTCCCAAATGTCCATCTCAGGAGGACAGCATGTACTGAATTGGCCAAGTTCAGCACAGGTCAGCAAGCATCTATTGAACCTGATGGTATACTGGGGAAACGAAGATAAAGAGATACAGAGAGAGAGATGTGTTTCCTCCTGTTCAGGAACTTCTGGTATAATGGGCTTTACTAGCTACCATTTACTATGATGATGATTTCCAAATTCTTTCAGAGAAAGCCTCAGTTTCCAAGTCTAAGACATATTCACAGGTTTCCTTGTCACTTCACATGTTGTTGGCTCTTCTTCGTTGCTCTCATCTGTTCCTTGGTTGAATGGGCACTTGTGACATCCAGTCTCTGCCCCTGAGGCCCCCCTCTCTCCAGCGTGCGTGCTGGCACAGGTCTGGAAGTCAGTTCTGGGAACTGCTCCAAGACCACATAGCACTTACTCCTCCTCCTCCTCCTCCTGGACCCTCTGCATCTCCCTGATGGGCTAGGTTTTTGTCTTGTGCATAGTGCGCTGTTGCTTCTCCAAAGGAAGTAGATTTTCTATCTCTGGGCACTGCTGACTTTCTTTTGTGCTTTCTCTTGTACATCATAGTTTTCCATTCACCAGGCTCTTGGCTGTTTTTAAAGGCCCTTGACTTCCTAAGAATTCTGTGCAGCCTTGTTTTCTTTGGGAGTCATTTCCTTTGTTTCATAGAAGCTCTCTGGGTGGAGGTGAAAAGCCGAAGGGCACAGAGGTATTCCTTAAATCCTTTTACTTTCTCCTTGAGCTTGGTGATTACCTGCTTCACATGAAAAGAGCCAGTGACTGAATACCACCTGTAAACAGTTGGATCATATCCTTACCTGCCACACCTCTCAGCCGAATTTGATTTTAGCCACTCAGGCCCGGCTTGCCCTGAAAAGAATAGGAGTTAGAACAGAGCAGAACATCCCACCTTGGATTCAAAGAGGAGCAAATGGGGGACAAATTTGGCTACTTGCTCATGTAATACCCAACTGCTCTAACCATCATGGTTTCAGAGAATCTGTATTTGCAGAAAGTCTGCTGGATGAACCACTCATGCTTTACATAGTGTGAACTGATGTCAGAACCAGTAGTTTTTTTGTATTAATGTGCAGTCTACAACTTCCTGTCTCCAAGGTGCAAAAAGAACCCACCAAACTTTTTTCTCTACCTACGAAATTCTAAATATTGACACCATGTGTACTATATCTAAATTCTTTTAATGTATCATCAGTCCTTTTAGCCAGGCCCAGTGGAATAAAAGAAAACATTTTATATCAGTGGTGAAATGACTCACCTAGCCTTCTCCTGTGATAGTTTATTACTTTTTAAAAGGGCAGTTTTGCATGGCAAGTACCCAGGGGTGCTGTGCAAAGTGTTTCATAACCACATAGGCACTGATCATCCAGACTGTCATTGGCCTTAGAAATGGAGCAGAATTCTGAAGATCCCCGGCGGGGCAAGAACAGATGGTGGCGAGGTCTGAGGTGAGGGGGCAGGGAGAAGGCAGAAGGGAATGGAAGGAGCTGTCAGGACAGAAGCTGTTAGCTTACCGGTGTGGAAATATTTACCTACCAACACCTGACATTTGCCCTGTGTGCATCTGATGATCCTGTAATACCTAGTAATAGATGGGGGGGCTGGATCAGTGATGACAGTCACTTACACCTTTTCTTTTTTTCTTATGATTTTTTTTTAAATCCCAGATTGGGGAATTACTGAGTACCACCCATCCTGCCAATAAAGCCAGCTTAACCCTTTTCTGTCCCGAAGAAGGGGACTGGAAAAACTCCAATCTTGACAGACATAATCTCCAAGACTTCATCAATATTAAACTCAACTCAGCGTCTATATTGCCAGAAATGGAAGGACTTTCTGAGTTTACTGAGTATCTCTCGGAATCTGTGGAAGTCCCGTCTCCCTTTGACATCCTAGAACCCCCCACATCAGGTGGATTTCTAAAGCTCTCCAAGCCCTGCTGTTACATTTTTCCAGGAGGGAGGGGCGATTCTGCACTGTTTGCAGTGAATGGATTCAATATGCTCATCAACGGAGGCTCAGAAAGAAAATCCTGCTTCTGGAAGCTCATCCGACACTTGGACCGAGTGGACTCCATCCTGCTCACCCACATTGGGGATGACAATTTGCCTGGAATAAACAGCATGCTCCAACGGAAAATCGCAGAGCTCGAGGAGGAACAGTCCCAGGGCTCCACCACCAATAGTGACTGGATGAAAAACCTCATCTCTCCCGACTTAGGAGTTGTATTTCTCAATGTACCCGAAAATCTGAAAAACCCAGAGCCAAACGTCAAGATGAAGAGAAGCATAGAAGAAGCCTGCTTCACTCTCCAGTACCTAAACAAATTGTCCATGAAGCCAGAACCTCTGTTCAGAAGCGTAGGCAATACCATCGATCCTGTCATTCTTTTCCAAAAAATGGGAGTTGGTAAATTGGAGATGTATGTGCTTAACCCAGTCAAGAGCAGCAAGGAGATGCAGTATTTCATGCAGCAGTGGACTGGCACCAACAAAGACAAGGCTGAACTAATCCTGCCTAATGGTCAAGAAATAGACATCCCAATCTCCTATTTAACGTCAGTCTCATCTTTGATCGTGTGGCATCCAGCAAACCCTGCAGAGAAGATCATCCGAGTTCTCTTTCCTGGCAACAGCACCCAATACAATATCCTGGAAGGACTGGAAAAGCTCAAACATTTGGACTTCCTGAAGCAGCCACTGGCCACCCAGAAGGATCTCACGGGCCAGGTGGCCATCCCTGCTATGAAACAAGTAAAACTGAAACAGAGGGCTGACAGCCGCGAGAGTTTGAAACCAGCCGCAAAACCAGTCCCCAGCAAAACCGTGCGAAAGGAGTCAAAAGAAGAAACCCCTGAAGTCACAAAAGGGCTGGAAAAGGCACCCAAAGTAGAAAGCAAAGAAAAGGTGACGGTGAAAAAGGACAAACCTGTGAAAACCGAGACCAAACCTCCAGTGACAGAAAAGGAGACGCCCAGCAAAGAAGAGCTGCCCCCGGCCAAAGCTGAGGGCGCCGAGAAGCAGGGCGCAGATGTCAAACCCAAAGTCGCCAAGGAGAAGACGGTGAAGAAGGAGACAAAGCCAAAACCCGAAGAGAAGAAAGAGGAGAAGGAAAAGGAAAAGCCAAAGAAAGAAGTGGCTAAGAAGGAGGACAAAACACCCGTCAAGAAGGAGGAAAAACCAAAAAAGGAAGAGGTGAAAAAGGAAGTCAAAAAAGAAATCAAGAAAGAAGAGAAAAAAGAAATAAAAAAAGAGGTTAAGAAAGAAACCCCACTCAAGGAAGCCAAGAAGGAAGTGAAGAAGGAGGAAAAGAAGGAAATTAAAAAGGAGGAAAAGGAACCCAAAAAAGAAATTAAGAAACTTCCTAAAGACACAAAGAAATCACCTACTCCCGTACTGGAAGCAAAAAAACCCGCTGCATTAAAACCAAAAGTACCCAAGAAGGAAGAGCCTGTCAAGAAAGAGTCTGTGGCTGCTGGGAAGCCAAAGGAGAAGGGAAAGATTAAAGTGGTCAAGAAAGAAGGCAAGACTGCAGAGGCTGCGGCTGCAGCCCTCGGCACCGTGGCCGCTGCCGCAGCTGTGGCTGGGTTAGCAACCACCGGCCCTGCCAAAGAACTCGAGGCCGAGAGGTCCCTCATGTCTTCCCCTGAGGATCTGACCAAGGACTTTGAGGAGCTGAAGGCTGAAGAGGTCGACGTCGCGAAAGACATCAAGCCTCAGCTGGAGCTGATTGAGGATGAAGAGAAACTGAAGCAAACTGAGCCCGTCGAAGCCTATGACATCCAGAAAGAGACCGAAGTCATCAAAGGCCCCGCCGAGTCCCCCGATGAGGGAATCACCACCACTGAAGGGGAGGGGGAGTGTGAGCAGACCCCCGAGGAGCTGGAGCCCGTCGAGAAACAGGGGGTGGAGGACACCGAAAAATTTGAAGATGAGGGAGCAGGTTTCGAGGAGTCCTCTGAGACCGGAGACTATGAAGAGAAGGCAGAAACCGAAGAGGCGGAGGAACCAGAAGAGGACGCAGAGGACCACGTGCGTGTGAGCACCTCCAAGCACAGCCTGGCGGAGGAGGAGGAGAGTGCCAAGGCTGAGGCAGATGCGCACATCAAAGAGAAGAGGGAGTCTGTGGCCAGTGGTGACGACCGAGCCGAAGAAGACATGGACGAGGCCCTGGAGAAGGGAGAGGCCGAGCAGTCTGAGGAGGAGGCAGAAGAGGAGGACCGAGCCGAGGACGCCAGGGAGGAAGACTACGAGCCTGAAAAGGCGGAAGCGGAAGACTACGTGAGGGCTGTGGTGGACAAGGCCGCCGAGGCCCAGTACGGGTTCCTCACCGCGGCCCCCAAGCCGGGGGGAGCCCAGTCTCCCGTCCGAGAACCTGCCTCTTCCATTCACGATGAGACTTTACCTGGAGGCTCGGAGAGTGAGGCCACTGCCTCTGACGAGGAGAATCGGGAAGACCAGCCTGAAGAATTCACGGCCACCTCCGGCTACACCCAGTCTACCATTGAGATATCCAGCGAGCCCACCCCCATGGATGAGATGTCTACTCCCCGAGACGTGATGAGTGACGAGACCAACAATGAAGAGACGGAATCCCCATCTCAAGAATTTGTAAACATCACCAAATACGAGTCTTCACTGTATTCTCAGGAATATGCCAAACCTGCTGTGACATCTCTCAATGGACTTTCTGATGGGTCAAAAACAGATGCCACTGATGGGAGGGACTACAATGCTTCAGCCTCCACCATCTCACCACCTTCCTCCATGGAGGAAGACAAATTCAGCAGATCTGCTCTACGCGACGCCTACTACTCTGAAGAGAAAGATGTGAGAGCTGGTGCCACACTGGAGATCAAAGACACCGTCTCACCAGTTTTGGATGAAAAACTCAGTCCACCCAAGAGCCCATCCCTGAGTCCATCTCCATCATCACCCATAGAAAAGACCCCCCTGGGTGAACGTAGCGTGAACTTTTCCCTGACACCCAATGAGATTAAAGTCTCAGCAGAGGCAGAAGTTGCCCCAGTGTCTCCTGAGGTGACCCAAGAAGCAGTGGAAGAACACTGTGCCAGTCCTGAGGATAAGACCTTGGAAGTGGTGTCTCCATCTCAGTCTGTGACTGGCAGTGCTGGCCACACACCATACTACCAATCTCCAACTGAAGAGAAATCTAGTCATCTTCCCACAGAGGTCATTGAGAAACCAGCAGCAGTCCCGGTGAGCTTTGAATTCAGTGATGCCAAAGATGAAAGTGAAAGGGCTTCCATAAGCCCCATGGATGAACCTGTGCCTGACTCAGAATCTCCTATTGAAAAAGTTTTGTCTCCATTACGGAGCCCTCCCCTAATTGGGTCCGAGTCTGCATATGAAAGTTTCCTAAGTGCAGATGACAAGGCTCCTGGCAGAGGTACCGAAAGCCCCTTTGAAGGAAAGGATGGAAAAGAAGCCTCTCCAGACCAGATAAGTCCAGTTTCTGACATGACTTCCACTGGGCTTTTCCAAGACCAACAGGAAGGGAAAAGCACAGATTTTATACCAATAAAGGAAGACTTTGGTCAAGAAAAGAAAACTGATGATGTTGAAGACATGAGTTCTCAAGCAGGACTGACCTTAGATGAAAGGAAGTTAGGAGATGTTTCTCCTACACAAATAGATGTCAGTCAGTTTGGATCTCTTAAAGAAGACACTAAGATGTCCATTTCTGAAGGCACCGTCTCTGACAAGTCAGCTACCCCTGTCGATGAGGGGGTAGTCGAAGACACATACTCTCATATGGAGGGTGTGGCCTCGGTCTCCACAGCTTCTGTGGCTACGAGCTCATTCCCAGAGCCAACGACAGACGACGTGTCTCCCTCACTGCACGCTGAGGTTGGATCCCCACACTCCACTGAAGTAGATGACTCTCTTTCAGTGTCTGTTGTGCAAACGCCCACCACTTTCCAGGAAACAGAAATGTCTCCATCAAAAGAAGAATGCCCACGACCAATGTCAATCTCTCCACCAGACTTCTCCCCTAAAACAGCCAAGTCTCAGACACCGGTTCAAGATCACAGGTCCGAACAATCCTCCATGTCTATTGAATTTGGCCAGGAGTCCCCTGAGCACTCCCTTGCTATGGACTTCAGTCGTCAGTCTCCCGATCACCCTACAGTGGGTGCAGGCATGCTTCATATCACTGAAAACGGGCCCACTGAGGTGGACTACAGTCCTTCTGACATGCAGGACTCTAGTTTATCCCATAAGATCCCAGCAACAGAGGAGCCGTCCTACACCCAAGATAATGATCTCTCTGAGCTCATCTCAGTGTCTCAGGTGGAGGCTTCCCCATCCACCTCTTCTGCTCACACCCCTTCTCAGATAGCGTCTCCTCTCCAAGAAGACACTCTGTCCGATGTTGTTCCTCCCAGAGACATATCCTTGTATGCCTCGCTCACCTCTGAAAAAGTGCAAAGTCTGGATGCCGAGAAGCTCTCCCCTAAATCTGATATCTCTCCGCTCACCCCAAGAGAATCCTCTCCTTTGTATTCCCCTAGTTTTTCAGATTCTACCTCTGCAGTCAAAGAGAGCACAGCAGCGTGCCACACTGCCTCTCCCCCACCGATGGATGTAGCATCCGCAGAGCCCTATGGCTTCCGTGCCTCCATGTTATTTGATACGATGCCGCACCATCTAGCCTTGAATAGAGATTTGACCACCCCTGGCATGGAGAAGGATACTGGAGGAAAGACACCTGGAGACTTCAGCTACGCCTATCAGAAGCCTGAGACAATGACCAGGTCCCCAGATGAAGAAGGTTATGACTATGAGGCTTATGAGAAAACCACCCGGACCCCAGATGTGAGTGGCTATTACTATGAGAAGACCGAGAGCGTCACCAAATCCCCATGTGACAGCAGCTACTCCTATGAGACCATGGAGAAGACCAGCAAGACTCCTGAAGATGGTGGCTATGCCTATGAGATTACTGAAAAGACCACCCGGAGCCCGGAAGAGTCTGGGTACGCATATGAGATAAGTGAGAAGACCATAAGGACCCCTGAAGTGAGTGCTTATAGCTACGAAAAGACTGAGCGGTCTCGAAGGCTCCTGGATGACATCAGCAATGGCTACGATGATTCTGAAGAGGGCGGCCACACACTTGGGGATTCCAGCTACTCTTATGAGACCACTGAGAAAACTGCCGGTTTCCCTGAGTCTGAAAGTTACTCCTACGAGCCATCGACAACAACCACTCGATCCCCAGATGCCTCCGCATACTGTTATGAGACCCCGGAGAAAATCACTCGAGCCCCCCAGGCGTCTTCGTATGCGTATGAGACCTCAGACCAGTGCTACACGACAGAAAAGAAGTCCCCCTCCGAGGCTCGCCAGGATGTGGACTTATGCCTTGTATCCTCCTGCGAATACAAGCATCCCAAGACGGAGCTCTCACCCTCCTTCATTAATCCCAATCCTCTCGAGTGGTTTGCCAGTGAAGAGTCAACTGAAGAATCGGAAAAGCCCCTCACCCAGTCAGGAGGAGCCCCGCCGCCTCCTGGAGGGAAGCCCCAGGGCCGACAATGTGACGAAACCCCTCCCACCTCAGTCAGCGAGTCCGCCCCGTCCCAGACTGACTCTGACGTCCCTCCAGAGACTGAGGAGTGCCCTTCCATCACAGCTGATGCCAACATTGACTCTGAAGATGAGTCGGAAACCATCCCCACAGATAAAACCGTCACCTACAAACACATGGATCCACCTCCGGCCCCCATGCAGGACCGTAGCCCTTCTCCACGCCACCCTGATGTGTCCATGATGGACCCGGAGGCCTTGGCCATTGAGCAGAACCTAGGCAAAGCTCTGAAGAAAGACCTGAAAGAGAAGACCAAGACCAAAAAGCCCGGTACAAAGACCAAGTCGTCCTCCCCCGTCAAGAAGGGTGACGGGAAGTCCAAGCCCTCTGCAGCGTCACCCAAGCCAGGGGCCTTGAAGGAGTCCTCGGATAAGGTGTCCAGAGTGGCTTCTCCTAAGAAGAAAGAATCTGTGGAAAAAGCGACCAAAACTACCACCACTCCTGAGGTTAAAGCTGCACGTGGGGAAGAGAAAGACAAGGAGACCAAGAATGCCGCCAACGCCTCCACATCCAAATCGGTGAAGACGGCAACTGCAGGTAGGTGGGAGTGTTGGCATCCTGGTACAGGACACTGCAATTCCACTTTTAGCTGCAGCCTCTGCCTTTCCACCTGACTTTGTACTGGGGAGGTGAGAGAGCACGGCTTAGTGCTCTTCCTTTCACCATTTTCTTTTGCCACAAGGTAGGGAGCCCTGCCCAGTGTAGCCCATAGGCCTTGGGGGGAGCTCGGCATATAGCACAGGGCAGCTCTGATTTCCCAGATGCGACCCCTGGGTTTGCTCCCTTTTGCAAAACTGCAGCCTTGTCTCAGTCTTCAGAACCAAGGATGTGTGTTTCAGGCTCCTCGGGAAGATTCTGTTGACACTGGCTTCAGCCATGCTGGCCCTAGAATCAAGCTGAGGTGCCATGAGCCAGGAGCTCCCACAGGCCTAGGGAGAACTCGAGTTCCAAGGCAAGCCTGGAATAAACAGCATGGGTCCAAGGTTTAGGTCCCATTTTAAAAAAATAAAAAATATTTTAATTAAAATGATAACATTTTTTAAATTAAAAAAATCACCTGGCTGGAGATGCATCTTCATTCAAGGCAGTGCTCTGTTTAATCAACCAGTGAGGTCAACTGACCACTGGGTACCCAGTACAAATTGAGAAAAGAGCATCCAAGACTCTACTTATTCCATTCTGACCACATTGCCTCACTAATACAGACTCAACGTTTTGTTTTAGGTTGAAATTCAACTTGGCAGGAGCAGGCATCCCTGACTTCAGATTCTTAGACTTATCAAGTTCTTGGCAATGATCTGGGTTTTTGATGAATCTGGGTTTCTGATGACCCAGCTTCATTTTGTTGCTTCAAACCAGTCACAGGGATTTGAATTCATATATTTTATTTGCTTTACATAATTACTTGAGGGATTTAGATCACAGTTCACAAACATGTAAAGCAAAAAATAAGCAACAGTTTCTTGATTTATTATGGAAAATCTGATAGACGAACCTTTGAGACTCTAAAATTCAGTATACTTTAGGAAGTACTAGTTACCAGTTTTTACTTTTAAGCAATGTGAAGCATCCATTTCAAGACTCAGATTTCCTTTTATTTGCACATGGAAAACAAACTGAATTTGTTCATGCTTAGAATTAGTAAAGAGCCACCAGGTAATAAATCTTGATCTAAAGGACTTGACAGTGACCTTGCACTTAGGAGAACATGAAATCCATTCAAACAGATATAAACCCAACTGAAATTTGCTACCAAACTCATGAAACTTACACTATAGCCCATACGATTGACTTTATCACTTTTTTTTTTGGTCATTTAAAGATAATTTTGAGGTAAAGTGAGTTAATTTGAATTTACATTGAGGATGCTTTCCCAACAGATTTTTTAAAAAGACAAAACTGCACTATTAATTAATTTTAAAACAAGTCTGGGTCAACTTCTAGTGGTTCTCTCAGTTTGGGCTTCTATGAGCAATGTTCATTTGGTGTCAATGGGAGTGATTCAAGGTGCAAGTGGAAGCTGCAGGCATTTAAAAATATTAGATGAACTGTAACTCACAAACCTCTGCTACAAGTCAGAATTATTTGGGAGATTTACACATGAATATGTTTAGGGCTTTTAGCTTAGGTTCATTATAATGGCTGGTTAATCTATTCATGAAATGATTCAGTTTATCCAAATACCAGTTTGGCCGATTCTCACTATCCCCTGCCCTCCAAAATAAAAATCAACCAGTTCATGGCTGGTTTTGACTGTGAGATGACAGTCTCTATACTTCCCATGGAGAAAGGCAAGAGAATTAAATATAGAGGACCTTGCTAGCATTTTAAGTAGTTTCACAGCAGTGGTCTCAAACCAGATACACATTAGCATTGGCTGGGATGCTTTTAAAAAATGATGGTACCCTGGCCAGTGAAGCCCTACCACAGCCCATTGAAGCCAGGGCATCTGTATTAAGCATGCTAAGTGATTCTAATCATGTGGCCAGGAGGAAGAACCACTGCCTTACAATGCTAGTTCCATAAATGTTTCAACCTTCTAATTAAAACAAATCAGAAAGCCAATTCTAAAAACAAGGTACCCAGAAACTTTGAGATTAATCTGAACCTTCACTTTGCCCAGGCTTTCTTACTTGGGGGGAATTTTGGCTGTGACATACCCTTTACCTCAGTCCGGTATGTTCTGATTGGCTAGAGAAAGCAGTCTTTCCGAACCTTTCTGTTGCTAAAGTTTGGTATCCAGTCTTGTCTAAGGAGAGACCTCTACCGTTTAGAGGACTGTCCTAAGGAGGGAATACAGTGTTTCATCAGTTTATGCATGAGACTGAGGTGCTGAGGGTCTTAGAGGTCATATGACATTAAGATCTGACCACTGGCTAGATCAAATGTGAGGGGATAATATTCAGCTGTGGGCCAAATTGCTTTTAAATGAAATCCTAACATGAATTACTAAGATGGCTTAGCTATGCTTTACCAAATGCAGATGCTTTCCTTTGTCCTTTAAAATCTATTTCTTAGATCACATTTCAAATTAAAAGACACACTAGCAGCTCTTTTAGGAGTGTTACGTCTGGTTCTATCTTTGGGGAAAGCCTTGGCAACTCTTAATTGCTAATGAATTGTCCACAAAGGGAAACACCCCATCCTTCATTTCTCCTGAGATGGTAAACAGCCAGGTGATGCTGTCTCAAACTGCCAGTGTCAAATGCCCTCTGTGAGAGAGAGGAATGCCCACACCCCCTCCCATGGCCCAGAGCTCCTTCTTGGGAATAAGTAGGGAAGGTGTGCTGGACAGATGATTCTCTTCGAATTTTTGTGACCCTGGCCTTCTCTGTTTTCATTTGTTTACTGAAGGGCCAGGAACCACCAAGACGTCCAAGCCCTCAGCTGTGCCCCCAGGCCCCCCTGTGTACCTGGACCTATGCTATATTCCCAACCATAGCAATAGTAAGAATGTCGACGTTGAATTTTTCAAGAGAGTGAGGTCGTCCTACTACGTGGTGAGTGGGAACGACCCTGCTGCTGAGGAGCCCAGCCGGGCTGTCCTGGATGCCTTGCTGGAAGGGAAAGCCCAGTGGGGCAGCAACATGCAGGTAAGAGTTCCAGGACGGTGTCTGCACAACACATGGAGCTATGTCCAGAGGCAGCGGGAAGGGATCATGTTTAATGAGGCACCGCCGTGGATCCCCATGAGGTGCCCAGGGGGCCTGCCGCACTTGAACACAGTGCGCACTTGGACAAAGTAGATTTCACACACAGAAGCTGGTCTAAAAGTATTCTTGCCACCAGCCACCATGGACTTGGAGGAATGCCACTTTACCACCCTAAAGCATAATCTGCAGAGTGGGCCCAAGATTACACACCCTTCATACACCAATAATATTAACCAATGTAACCAAGTGTCGTATTTCCATGTGAGATGGATAAAGATTTTTAGCCTTTACTTGTCTTTCCCAAGAAAATCAGCTGTCCACATGAGATTCTGCAGGAGGAGCATTGCTGAAAGTGGTCCTCAGCAGGACACTCCCAACTCCCAAACATTGGAATGAGCCACAAACCACTCTTTATTTCAGCTATGGATTTTATCTAAGTTTTACTTATGGTTTTGTATAGTGATCTAGTAAACTGTATTTGCATAACATTAAATAGAAATCCTGGTTATTTCATCATATGAAATCTAATGAGAAGCACTCAGTGGCCTCTTACTGAATACTAGGTAGAATTTAAGCTAGTAATCACTTACCCACCCCATTCCTCTGTCCCCAACCACACACACAAACTAAAGACATAAATCTTTCCTCTCATGATGAAATGTTAGTTAACATGCACTTAGGTTTTTGGTTGCATTAATAACTAAAGCCCCTTTGTTTTAAATATACAGTATCTTTAATGTAAAATCTGTCAGTGTATTAAAGAAAACACAAGAAATTCTACCTTAACGGAAGAACTTCTCATAACGCTAAAGAACTGAAAACTGATACAGATGAACTAACTGGCTAGTCCTGACTCGCTTTTGGTCTAGTCTTCACCTGCCCTAGGAAAACTTAATTTTTTAGCAGCTTTATGCTGGTTCCTAGAAAATGTAAGTTGAAAAGTCCTTTGGATTTTCTAAGGACAGTAGAATATTTTTCTCATTCCCTTTCTTTTTCTAATGGTCTAATTAAGACCATACTGCTGTTCTGTTTTTTTCCCCACCCCATTTCTGGTTCTGCTCTTCAGCAGCTGTTTTCTCCCTCCATGCAGGTGACCCTGATCCCGACTCATGACTCAGAAGTGATGAGGGAATGGTACCAGGAGACCCATGAGAAACAGCAGGACCTCAACATCATGGTTTTAGCAAGCAGCAGCACAGTGGTTATGCAAGATGAATCCTTCCCTGCATGCAAGATCGAACTGTAACAACCAAGGTCAGCCGCACCACAGGATTTGAACTCTGTTTCCAGAAATTCTTCGATTTGAAACCACCTTTTCTAAAAAAAAAAAAGTCAATTCATCTAAATAAGTCGCTGAACTGTTACCTGCCAAACACTATACTGTGTCATGGTGATACAAGTCACTAATATTTCTCAGTTTTTGCTGATTGCTAAGGGAAGCAGCAGTCTTCCCACACTAGGGTTCAAGTTACTGCAAAATTACCTACCCCAGTTCATCTCTGCTGAACATTTGGAAACCATGCACTAGCAAACCCAACTGACTTCTGCTAAGGTAGAGGCATTTGTCTTAGAGAGAAAGAGAGAGAGAGAGAGTGCGCGTGCACAAAAGAGGGAACACAGGACAGAGAGAGAGAGAGAGAGAATGAGAAGGAAAAAGGAACGCAAGAGAAGGAGATGTAATGGTAGAGAGTGCTGGTGAGATAACCAGAGAGAAAGAGAGCAGGGTGGGGCAGGGAGGAGAAAATAACCAACAGTCACGTCTGCATTTTCTGTCTATTCTGTTGTCTGCAAAGTTTGCAACTTGTGTCAGTCTGAGTCATCTTAATTTCCTACAAGTTGGCTGGAAGAAAATAGAAAAGAACAACACTTGTTATGAGGGCATGTGAGATTTTCCACGCCTTAATTAAGCTCCTTCAGTTTGAAGGCTGCACACTGACATAGTCTAGTGAGTGTAGACTGGACATACACGTGGTTTGAACCCCATTCAGAACTCTCAGACTCTTCAAACACACAAGTAGATTGATCTAAGGCATGTTCCCAGCATCTGTGCACACAGTTAGTCCACTCTGAGTCAATTAACCTGCATGCAGAGACACCCAAGTCCACCCCAATTAACAAGCAAATACCAAAGCAGTTGGGAGTACATAGGTAGACAATTTGCCTTAGGAAGTGACTTGAATGTACAAAGATACTTGATGCACTTATTTTTTAATGTGAGACAGCAAGTTTATAAAACATCCGTGTAGGATTATAGATACTCCAGTTACAGGAGCATGTGTGTGCATGTGGGAGGGGTACTTGGAGCTTACCTGATTGGTGCAGCAGTCTGATGCTGAGCATTGTGTGTTGAATACCACCTCAGGCCCCTCAGCCAAACAAGTTGAGCCTGTCTTAGCTTCTTTACTACTGCAAGTTCAAGACTGAAACGGCTTCTATGATCAGAACTGGGAAAACAGTGAATCTTAATGGTGGAAGAGGTTCTCAGCAAGTGTACAGTATTTAGCTTCCTTTGTCTTACAGTGGCTTTTTTTTTTCTTTTTTTAGTTTTCCATTAATTTCAGCATAATTATGGGAACAAGTGTACAGAAGAATTTTTTTTTAAGATATGTGGGAACTTTTCATAGATGAACTTTTTAACATGTTTTCATTTACAGGAAAATGCACAGAAAATTTTCAAGTGACAGTCTTTTTTTTTTTTTTTTTAAGTGTTTTGTAAGACAAAAAAATGAGTAGTGTTTTTTGAAGTTCTGGTGAAAACTGAAGTCTGATATTGCGGTAATAATATTTATTAAAAGTCCATCCTACCAGGAATAGTGATAATTCCCACCCCTTGAGTCCCATAACAAAAATCTGAGTATGTGCTATTTGAGAGTGGGGGAGAATGGCTAAACTTTTCTAGGCCATCACAAGTACATCAGTGGTATCCTGCATACTTCTTTCAAGATCTTCAACCATGAGGTAAAAGAACCAAGACAAGTTCAAAGGACCCTAGCAAAAAATTTGCTTTGGGATTTTCTTTTCTGGGAAAAAAATTCATTGAAAGCAAATGAATTTCCAGCTCCTACGGTTTATTATGTAGAGTTCAGAGATCATGTTCATCATTGTTATCACTGAACTATGAACCTGGGAAGCCAGTTCATGATTAAAACTGACGTCAAGTTTCAAGTTGCAGATCAACGCACCCAGTGTTCAGATGTGGCAAACTTTTCGGTGACAGCTGTTCTGGGCTCTGTTGCGTTTCGTCTCCTGCAGACTCTAAGACCTACGGAGTAGTCAACAATCACCTCGTTTTATTTTCTATATAGTTATTTATTTCAGAATTAACATTTTAGTTTATTTTTGTCTGATAAGTGTGTGTTTTGCACTGCTAACTACTATGAGGGTTTAAACAACGCTTCTTCTGGGTCCCTTCACTGAGGACCAAATGCAGTCTACTTAATGCTGTGAATTACATTTTTCAAATGTTTAATTTTTTAAAAAAATTAATCTATTTTTTTTAGGCTTCTCTAGAAATGCAACTTTTATTTATTACCCTATTTTCTTGGAAGTCCTTAAGAACAACACATTGATTAAGGGTACAAAAAGTGAACACATGATAGGAAACTCATTGACAGAAATGGATTTCAATGAGTATAAACTCATCTACTTCAAAGGTGTTTTAAGAGCCAACCTATGATACTCAAGATAATTCTTAATAACTAGTTGTTAGTTGGTTCACAAAATGCATTGGAAGAGAAACAGACTTCCAGCCTTCTTGCCAAATTCAGACCTCTGGTTGATTTTTCTTTGATAGAAGATGGAATTGTTTTCCAATTTCCTACATTAATTTACTATGTACATAATTTTGCTTTAAGAAAAAAACCAAACATTTTAGGAGAATTATAGCCAGTCTTCAAATATAACCATTCTATCCCACTCTTTTTCTTTCTTTTTTTGCTTTGAAATTTAGTGGAAAAAATACACAAAAGCTGTCACTGATCAGCTGGCTCTTGAAATAGATAAGTACCTTTCTCCATCCATTATTCTCAGTGATGACCACAGAGCCCAAATATCACAGGAAAACCAATATTTACATTATAGGTTGCTCCTGTCCTTCGAGACACCTTTCCTACCTGTGTGACTAACCTAATTTTGCTAGTTCCATAAATATACAATTAGTTTAGAAACAGCCATCACAATGTACCGTGTACATTCATGGTGAGAGCTAAAGATTGACACAGACTTCTAGGAGCTTTATTCATACTGATTATGTAATCCAATTGTATAGATTGAATATTTGAGTGGAAGGAATTTACATTCTGTTTAAATGATGGGATTCCATCGAGATATAGCACTCATGATCATGACCTTTTTGGTAGTATTCTTAAAATTCTACAGAGACTAAATGTTAGAGATGATCCTCCATTTTCAATTTTAACTAATTCTATCCCTTTTCTCAAAACCCAATCCTTGTGCATGCTTTTCTCAGTCTTGTGGTGGGACTGGATACAATGACTGACCTTCCCCTTCGCCCCTCCCCCAACCCTTAAATGCCATTTCCCATGGAGTTCAAAAAAAATTTTTTTTTCTTAACCTTACATATCATAGTGAATGGTTTCCCCAGTGTATATGAATGTTTTAAGTGTCTCCAATAGCTTACACAATTTAGGAGCTTTCCAATACTCATTTAATAAGGTTTAATCATTTGCTAATGGAAATTTTACCACTTCTCATTTTCCCTGTTACCAAATTTCAGCTCTCTGGAGCTGTTCTGCAATTCTGAAATTGCTTTTCTTGCCTCTTTAGTCACCTGTCACAGGAGGTTCTTGCTCAGTAATGATATGGTGAGTTAGATTAATAACTTTTTTTTTTTTTGCACTTCAGATTTAGAAGAAACGATCCTGTTTCCATTTGAAAGGAACTGTAAAGCTTTTTATCATTTAACCAACTGAACAACACACCAAAAGCAGCCTAGGGATGAGCACTTCTTTGAAGGCGATTAGGTTATTCACCTGGTATTAAAACTATTTACTATGGATAAAAAAAAATGTGACTTTATTCATTTTAAAAGGCAGCATCAAAAACTGAAAAGGAAGGGAAAAATAAACAGCTTCTCTGTACTCATTTGGCGCTCCCCCCAAAAAGGGAGCCATTGAGATGGGGCCTCGAGACCAGGCTGCCCAGCAGAAGGCCCCTCGGCCCTTCCCCTGGGAGGGTGGGGCCTGGGCCCTGCCGAGAAGCACCTCCCACTCCTCTCTCTCGTCCTGAATGGTGTTTGTGTCGGTCCGCAGCTGTGTATGGTATTACGTCTTATAATCCTGCATCACTTCTATCCTATCCAGTCATATCTAATGTAGAAAATTAGTTTCCAGTGAAAGTAATATGTAGTGCTTTTATGATATTTGTGTGCAATATCCCCTCTTCCATTGAGGATATTTGATGTAAAAGAAAAAAGAAAATCAGTTCCACAATAAAAATACAAAAGTGGATGTGTGTGCTGTGTTGTCTTTGGTTGTGTATTGCTGTTGGGCGTGTGGGAGAGCTGGGGTCTGCTGCCCACAGAGGTGTGCGTGTGTGTGGGGTTCTTTCACGAGGGTGATTATATTCTTTGCAGAGTGGGTTCCCTGGTTTTTGGTAAACTTCTGAAAGGGCCCTGCTACTATTTTTTACAACTGCTGTTGCTGCTGCTGCTAAGTCACTTCAGTCGTGTCCAACTCTGTGCGACCCCATAGACGGCAGCACACCAGGCTCCATCCCTGGGATTCTCCAGGCAAGAACACGAGTGGGTTGCCATTTCCTTCTCCAGTGCATGAAAGTGAAAAGTGAAAGTGAAGTTGCTCAGTTGTGTCCGATTCTTAGCGACCCCATGAACTGCAGCCTACCAGGCTCCTCCGTCCATGGGATTTTCCAGGCAAGAGTAATGGAGTAGGGTGCCATTGCCTTCTCTGACAACTGCTGTTGAGTTATCTTTTATAGCTAAGCCCGAGAGGACCTTGGGGTCTAAGGACAGAAACTGGAAGATCAGAGAGAGTTAAAATTATTGCTTACAAAGAAAAAGTAAATAGAGCAATGTAGCTGAAGGGAGATATTGAGAGGGTTTCCTACCAAATTATAAACCCCCAAACCAAGTTCTCATCCTAGGTTTGCCATACCTGGCTGTGTGTGTGAGACCCCAGTCATTAATCTGTCCTGAATTTCCTTCCTTACCTGTAAAAAATGAGAAGATTTGACAAGATGGTCAAACTGGATGACTCCTCCAAGGGCTGGCTTTCTGGAGCTCTACAAAGCCATCACACCCTGTCGTCATGTCTTCACTTGTTGCTCAGTTACGGAAGAAACCCTGTATAACTAACATAATATGCTGTGGATCAGATTCACACCTTGGAACTAAATTGTTTAGGAAAAGTGATGATAAATAATAATAAAAAGGAAGAATTCCCTTTAGTCATTCAATGATTATACCCTTACTCCATACTCGGCAGTGGGTAAGACTGGGGTTTGTTTAAAGGTGAGCAAAACGTAAGTCCTGCCCTAACTGGACTCAGTGATGGGGACTCCCCAAGTCCAGGGATGAGTGTAGGTGACCACAGGAAAACCACTAGATGTGAGGCTAAACTGAGGCCAGGTGCACGTGCATCATTGTTTTAGACAAAGCAAACTCCAGGCAAAGGTAACCGCTCAGAGGAAGGCTCAGGGGATGTTGGGAAGCACAGACTGCCCAGAATGGCAGGATGCAGGGTGGGAGGCCCAGCACCTCAGCTCCCTCCACAGAAGACATGCCCACAGTGACATGCCAGTACTTGGTCCTGTTTGTCTTCAGAGATGGTCCTTTGGCCTCAAATGCCCACTGCAGCCTGTCTAGAGTCATAATGATGTTCCTTTGTCACAAATAACTCCTTATAACCTTATACTGTGCCTCCAAGTCATGAGGCTGGTAGATGGGTCCCATTAGAAGTCACTGTATGCCAGAAGGCATTCTGAAATCCCTCCAGAAATTAAAGGGTTGAGCATGTGAGCGCTCAGGGTGGGAAATCATGACCAAGCGATTTTAATTACATCTGTCAGATTAAACAAAGGTAAGTTTTCTATTCCATTGCCAAACGACTCGGTTCCAGGAAGTCTTTCTGGCCTGAACTTAAGAGTGACCAAGCAACCTGGTTTGCCCAGGACTGCCCTGCTTTAAGCACAGAAGTCCTGAGTTCCAAGAGACCCCTCAGTCCCAGAGAAGCCGCCAGTGCTGGCCATGTGTTTCTGTGCCGCCCCTCCGCCCCCACCAGGCCAGCTGGTCCTGTTCTAGCATACATTGAGGAGAGGTTTTCTTCAGTTTCTGTTTCCCTATTTTGCTGGCAAATTAACAAAGTTCTGTTACAGGACTAAGACTACATTTTCTTTCTCTTTATAAATGTATTGCTCATTCTAGATGCTTCTCTGTCCTTATAATCAGTCATCTTTCAACACACTCTTGACTCATGAATTCTTGGTCTCTTGCATAATCCTGGATCCCATCATTTCCTCTTTGATCTTACACTGTACCTCTTGGCAGTTCACTGGAGCCACACAGGCAGACTGAGTTTTGGTCAGTCAATCCCTTCAATATGAGCTGCTGCTGCTGAATCCTTCAGCTGTGTCTGACTATGCAGCCCTTTGGACTGTAGCCCACCAGGTTTCTCTGTCCATGGGACTTTCCAGGCAAGAATACTGGAGTGGGTTGCCATTTCCTCCTCCAGGGGATCTTCCCCACCCAGGGATCGAACCTCTGTCTCTCACGTCTCCTGCACTGCGGGTGGGTTCTTTTACTCGCCGAACCATGTAAGCAGTTCTGGCTAATTGTCTAGGGGTTACCAGCAATGTTTCACAGATGGTGGCACAGCATCATAAGGCATGAAAAATAGGCACAGGTCTATTTCACAGCTTCGACTATGCCCCACTCAAACCAACCATGCACACTACTTTTAAATGCAGTCTCATGTATTTAAATACTGTGTGTCAACTGATGGCTTTTATAATTTCTATCTCTAGTCTGTACTTCCCTGATCTCCAAACTCATACATACAGCTACCAATTAAAAGCTCCATTCTGATGTCCAGTAGGGTCTTTAAAATATCCCAAATCAAATTTAACATGCTCCCAAATACATCCCAGTCTCCCCAAACTGCTTCTCCTCCTAGGCTTTTCCACCTCAGGTAATGGCACACACTTCATTCCAGTTGCTCAGGTCAAAAATCTTGACCCGTTAGCAATTCTGTGGGCTCTGCCTTCAAGACAGTTCCAATCTAACCCCTTCTCACATTCACTGTTGCTACCCTTGTCCAGGCCAGTCATTTCTCCCCTGGATGACTGGTCTCCTGTTTCCTATTTTTGCCCTCCAAGCCTATGCTTTTCATTGCACCTAGAGTAGAGTAATCCTCTAAGAATGCCATCCAGTGCACAAAACCTTCAAATTCTTGTGGTTTTCATCTTGGAGTAAAAGGCAAGGTCCTTACTAGTGGGCAGCGGGCCTTCACCACCCATCCCTTCATTTACCCCTGGTCTCCCTGGCCTCATCTCCCTTGGCTCCCCCACTTCCACGGTCTGCTCCAGCCATACGGGCCTTGCTCTTCCTCATGCACTCTAGGCACGCTTCTCTCCAGGGTCTTAGTACTGGTGTCTTTGTCTACTACGCTGTTCCCCAGCAGCAGACTCCAAGATCCTCAACCTCATCTGCATGGGACTCTTTTCAAATGTCATCTTCTCAAAAAGGCCTTCCCTCACCACTCTACATTAGCCTGCAATCTCCACCACTAAACCTGAACTCTCCTTCCCTCTTCCTTGCTCTCTCTGTATCACCACGTGGCATACACACTCATCATCTGTCTCCTTCCGAAGACTAGAAACACAAAGGAAGGGATCTTAGTCTGTTTTGTTGCCTTCTATATCCTCAGTGACTACTTTAGCCATTCCTGACACATACTAGATGCTCAATAGATATTTGCTGAATGGCTGAATGAAAGAAGAAACAAGCTTCCGCTCAGCACAGTGATTATATGGGGTGGCTGTATGAAAGGGGTTTGGAATTAGACAAACTTTCGTTCAAACACTGTTCTTGCCACTCGGTAATTGTGTGGCCCTAGGCAAGTCATATTAGTCAGTTTCTTCCTTTGCAAAATGAGGCTGATAATCTCTGCCTTGCAGGATTATGTAAGGATTAGAGAGGATTTAATTAGGTAGGAACAGGCATCCACAAAGAGTTATTAAGTACAATTTGTGTAATCAAGATGGGTATAGGACTGCTTCTGACTCAGAGCCTGGAGAACAGTGACACCGACAGTGGCCCAGGAAACAATCACCTGAGGAAACGAAACGAGCATTCTTGCTTATTCCACACACAATCTTAGGCACATTAACCTCAGCATTTTAAGAACTAAAATGTTGAACTCTGCAGAGATGAAGCATCTTGGAAACCAAAACACAAAACAAGTTCTCTTACCACTGGGTATATCAGAGGATATAATGTCCCTTTTATAAATCCTTTATAAACCTTCCCCTAAGTCCTCAATCTAGCATTTAAAGCTCATAACGGAATTTATTTTCAGATGCTTTTTGTAAGGATAAACCACTTTATAAACATGTCCAGCTCAGATCTTGAATTCTCATGTTTAAGCATAATAAATACACAACCTATGAGTTTTATTTTAAACCAAGATCCCAGTGATAACTACTACAATCTCAGGGGGTACTGTCACCATCCTTAGTCTGGACTTCCTTGTTACCATACAGGTAATAACATCCTCAGGGCAGCCTGCAATGTAAGCGAAATGCCAAACCAATGGGGAAAGAAAAGGTTATTCTTAAGTGAACAAGCTGTTATTTGGAATAAAAGGTGATTTTCCTGACATCACTTTGCTTGCTGAAAACCACTCTTCTCCATGTTTTCTAAAGTAAGATTCAAAACTTATCATTTTCTGTTTGAAAAGTTCATCTTTGAAGGTTATTAACAACCTCTGAATGAAAAGAAAATCACACCACACTTTCTTTTATGACTCACTGAAACCAAAGCTTGCTTGAACCCATTTCCAAACTCATCCCCCTCTCAGCCACGCAACTGGCGGCAATGGTGTCAGGTTCTGCTGACTTCAGAGAGGAAGCGGCTTCATGGAACTCAAGACTCCTAGTTCCAGGTACAGACCCCCAGAAAACAAAATCATATAAATCACAAACAACCTAAGGACTGGGAGAAAACATTCACACATGACGCAACCAACAAGGAATTAATTTCCAATATACAACAGTTTGTACAGCTCAATAACAAAAATCCAAACAACCCAATCAAAAAATGGGCAGAAGGCCTAAATAGACATTTCTGCAATACAGATGGCCAATAGGCACATGAGAAGATTTTCAACATCACTAATTATAGAGAAACGAAAATAAAAACTACAATGAGGTATCATCTCACACCACTCAGAATGGCCACCATCAAAATGTCTATACTATAAATGCTGGAGGGGTTGTGGAGAAAAAGGAACCTTCCTATACTGTTGGTGGGGATGTAAATCGGTATAGCCACTATGGAGAACAGGGTGGAGGCTTCCTAAAAAACTGAAGTTACCCTATTATCCCAGCAATCCCACTCCTGGACATATATCCAGCAAAAGTCAAATTCGAAAAGATATATGCAACCCAGTGTTCACAGCGGTACCTACAACAGCCAAGACATGGAAGCAACCTAAATGTCCACTGACAGATGAATGGATAAAGATGGGGTAAATATACACACCATGGAATATTGCTCAGCCATAAAAGAGAATGAATAATGCCATCTGCAGCAACCCAGACGGACCTAGAGATTGTCATACTAAGTAAGTCAGAGGAAGACAGATACTGTACGATACCACTTATATGTGGGATCTTTATGTGGAATCTTTTTTATTTAATTGGATGCTAATTATAATATTGTACTGGTTTTGATTCTTAAATATGATACAAATGAACTTATTAGCAAAACAGAAACAGACTCACAGACATAGAAAACAAACTGATGGTTACCAAAAGGGAAAAAGAGGTAGGGGGATAAATTAGGAGTTTGCCATTAGCAGATACAAATTACTATATATAAAATAAAAAAGGTCCCACTGTATAGTACAGGGAACTATATTCAATATCATAAATTACCATTTATCCTNATACATGTTTCAATGCCGCCCATACGGACTTTTATCTGAAGGGATAATGGCCCCACCCTCTATCACTGCATATTTTATACTCATATACAGTTAGATGAGACAAATGATTTTTTTAGCCTACGAAACATCATTTGTAAATGAACCATTTACACAAACATTATTCTTGGGTCTCATCTGTGTCACTGCAAAAACTCCTGTGGATGCCCAGCTTGCATACCCTAGGGCAGGGTTTGTAAACTTGATATTACTGACATTGTGGACTGGACAGTTCTTGCTATGGTGGCTGGCCCTGTGCACTGTAATAAGCTTTAGCAGTATAGTGTCCCTAGACTCAGTAATATGCTATCAATATTTCATTCAGAGTGAAAAAATAACTTTGATAAACTAGTTTGATTACTTTTAAAATTGACAAGATACACCCATTTGAATGCAGAGTTGCAAAGAATAGCAAGGAGAAGTAAGAAAGCCTTCCTTAGTGATCAAGGCAAAGAAATAGAGGAAAACATCAGAATGGGAAAGACTAGAGATCTCTTCAAGAAAATTAGAGATACCAAGGGAACATTTCATACAAAGATGGGCACAATATAGGACAGAAATGATATGGACCTAACAGAAGCAGAAGATATTAAGAGGTGGCAACAATACACAGAAGAACTGTACAAAAAAGACCTTCATGACCCAGATAATCACGATGATGTGATCACTCACCTAGAGCCAGACATCTTGGAATGCGAAGTCAAGTAGGCCTTACGAAGTATCACTATGAACAAAGCTAGTGGAATTCCAGTTGAGCTATGTCAAATCCTAAATGACGCTAGCAAAGCGCTGCACTCAATATGGCAGCAAATCTGGAAAACTCAGCAGTGACCACTGCTGAGTTTCCAGGACTGGAAAAGGTCAGTTTTCATTCCAATCCCAAAGAAAAGCAATGCCAAAGAATGTTCAAACTACCACACAATTGTACTCACCTCAGACCCTAGCAAAGTAATGCTCAAAATTCTCCAAGCCAGTCTTCAACAGTATGTGAACTGACAACTTCCAGATGTTCAAGCTGGTTTCAGAAAAGGCAGAGGAACCAGAGATCAAACTGCCAACATCCACTGGATCATTGAAAAAGAAAGTTCCAGAAAAACATCTACTTCTGCTTTATTGATTACGCCAAAGCCTTTGACTGTGTGGATCACAAGAAACTGTGGAAAATTCTTCAAGAGATGGGAATAACAGACCACCTTACCTGCATCCCGAGAAATCTGTATGCAGGTCAAGAAGCAACAGTTAGAAGTGGACATCAAACAACAGACTGGTTCCAAATTGGGAAAGAAGTATGTCAAGGCCATATACTGTCACCTTGCTTATTTAACTTATATGCAGAGTAAATCATGCGAAGTGCTGGGATGGATGAAGCAAAAGCTGGAATCAAGATTGCTGGGAGAAATATCAATAACCTCACACATGCAGATGACACCACCCTTAAGGCAGAAAGCAAAGAAGAACTAAAGAGCCTCTTGATAAAAGTGAAAGAAGAGAGTGAAAAATTTGGCTTAAAACTCAACATTCAGAAAAAACTAAGATCATGGCATCCAGTCCCATCACTTCATGGAAAACAGATGGGGCAACAATGGAAACAGTGACAGACTTTATTTCTGGGGGCTCCAAAATCACTGCAGATGGTTAGTGCAGCCATGAAAATAAAAGATGTTTGCTTCTTGGAATTAAAGCTATGACTAACCTACACAACATACTAAAAAGCAGAGACATTACTTTGCCAAGAAAGGTCTGTCTAGTTGAGGCTATGGTTTTTCCAGTAGTCATGTATGGATGTGAGAGTTGGACTATAAAGAATGCTGAGCACAGAAGAATTGATGCTTTTGAACTGTGGTGTTGGGAAAGACTCTTGAGAGTCCCTTGGACCTCAAGGAGATCCAACCAGTCCATCCTAAAGGAAATCAGTCCTGAGTATTCATTGGAATGACTGATGCCAAAGCTGAAACTCTAAGACTTTGGGCCCTGATGTGAAGAACTGACTCACTGGAAAAGACCCTGATGCTGGGAAAGATTGAAGGTGGCAGAAGGGGACAACAGAGGATGAGATGGTTGGATGGTATCACCGACTTGATGGACATGCATTTGAGCAAGCTCCAGGAGTTGGTGATGGACAGGGAAGCCTGCTGTACTGCAGTCCATGGGGTCGCAAAAAGTCGGACACGACTGTGCGACTGAACTGAAAATTGACAAATTTCCTATATGCATATCTGACATCCACAGCCAGCCAGGAATGATGAAGACAAAATGCAAAGTTTGGTGTCAAGGCAACACATCCCTAAGGAGAGGAGACTAAGGTATTTGTACCTCATCATTGCTTCTTCTTACTCCAACAATCTGCCTTTTTCTTCTATTTTTTCTTATTTTTGCTTGTGGGCACGGTAGGGAGGTGCAGGGTAGTTGTGGGCTGTTCATTTCAGTCCAGTTTAAACTATCTTCTGTTGAACATCTACTTTACATGACTCCACAGAGAAGATGAGGACCATATCTGCCCCAGGACAGCGTAAGCCAGACCTATGTGACTAAGCACAAAGCAGATGATGGTGATTTCCCTTCATTAGAGCTTTCCTAACTCTGGGCTTGAAGTGTTCTTCCTGTGAACACCTGCAGTACTCTGTGTTTCTAATGATACTTACTAGTTTATCAAGGGCAGGGCTTTTTCAACCTCTCCCTTATTATGACAAGCAGAAGACCCAAGATACATCAAAAGGCACTTTTGCTCAGTAAACCAACCACCATCATAAATAAAGCATGACAGGGCCTCTGCGCTGGCCTCCTCTCTTAGTTATTTGAGGGTAGAGTCCAATGCTGACTCATCTGTGAAGACTCCATGGCCCTCACTTATGAAGCCCAGTACACAGCATGTGCCACACAAATGCTTGTGTGGGAGACCCATGTCAGAACAGAGACAGACTGCCCGCTGTAGTCACCGAGCCTCTATGGGGGAGGTCAAGGGTGCTAAACAGAGCAGACGGCAGAGGGTCACTGCAGCTGAGATGCTGCACAATGAAAGCCAAATCCTCAGGGTCTAATGAGCCAACAGTGAACCAGTAAGTGGAGATACCCTTTTAAGAAGTTTGAAGACAAAAGGAAGAATGACAGGGTGGTAGCTTTGACTGACGGCAGGATAACGTCTTTTTAGTTTCTGGAAGGGAAGGAAGTCCTGGATAAGACTGTAGACTTGCAGAAATAAGGGAGCTGTGAAGTTGTACTATGTGACCTATGTCTTCTTGATAAAGGAGGAGGCAAGAACATCTGCTCACAGTTCTGTGGGGGGCAAGGGTCTAGGGTTTAAGCAGACCCAGTTGAAAAGCTATTGAGGTAAAAATGAGAGTTAGTAAGAGGAATAAAAAGACTACTTGGCTGAGAGGACACCTGTAAAGCTGCAGAGAAACCAGTCAGGTTGACCTCACAACTCTGTATCCCAAACTTAGTAGGTCAGAAGCAGACAGAAAACAAACGGCGTGTGTCCGTCTCCTGCGGCTGTTGCCACAAAGGACTACAGAGTGAGTGACTTAAAAGAACAGAGCAGTACCAGAGGCTTGAAGTCCACAAGCAATGTGACGCTAGGGCGCGGCTCTCTCTGACGGCTCCAGAAGACATGCCTCCCTCGCCTCTTCCGTCTTCTGGCGCCGGCCTGCCATCCTCGGCTTGTGGGTGCGCCACTCCTTTCGTGCCGCCATCTTCTCCCTGGGTGTCTTTACCCGACCTTCCTTCTGAGTCTATCTTTTGTCCAAAATTCTTTTCATTATTTTAACTTGAATATCTTTGTGAAGACCCTATTTCTAATTAAGGTTAGTTTCTAAGGCACTTGGGTCAGGGTTTCAACATATTTTTCACAAGTGGTGGTTGGGGCCACAATTCAACCCCGTAACGTGGCTCCAAGGACAGAGACCTGTGCATGGCAAATGGGCCTGGATAAAGGGAAAGAGAAGAAATTAGAGAGATGCATCAGCAGGATGGCCAATCCGGGGACCCAGATTGGAGGGAGGGCAAGCAAGGTGTGAATTCTGGAGATCCAAGTGGTGATCAGTGACAGCGTAAAGGGTTTGCAGGTAGGAAGTAAGTACAAGGAAGAGCTGGTTCAGCAGGAGTCACATAATCAAAGGGAGATGGAACTTCCAGCTCTAAGATCTTGGATCAGTGATAGGAGGTTGGCAGGCCGGCTCTGACTTCAGGGACGTGGTTTCTTATAGACTGGAAGTGTGACAGGGACAGGGATAGAAAAGAAGGAAAATGGAGGCAAAACTACAAGCTGAAGTTATCAACCAGATGCTTCATGCCTCTTGATGAAGTAACGGAGTGGCTGAAAAAGTCCCAATAAATCGGAATGTCAGTACTGACTTTAGGCCATGGTCCTCTACCTGAGCCAGACTCAGGCCCTGCATCGGATACTGACTGCAGGTATGTATGGAGGGAACACGTGTGAACTTGACCCCACATTAGTTAGTTTGTAAGTGAGTAGTTTTCTCATTCAAAAATGGGCTAATAGTACTTCCCTCACAGGCCTGCTGAAGTTGGTGCTCTGAGCCTCCTTGACAGATGTTTGTTGTTGTGGTGGTGGTTTTTATTACCATAAATGCCCCAGTATGATGGAGGAAGATGGAAAATACGTTGCTCCAAATCATAGTAGCTATGTCGTTGTTTAGTCACCAAGTTGAGTCCAACTCTTTGTGACCCCAGGCCTCAGCAGCTATAAAGACGATGAAATCCCCTACCTCTCCCTTCCCTTACTCTGAAGACAAAGAATACACCACATGATCCTAGAACATTTATTTCCACAGGTTCTTGATAAAAGAGCACAATCCTGTATAAAAGTATACAGTACACACAAGGGCAAAATTACACTGCAAGCCATAGCTGTACTGACACCTTCCACAGGGAAACCCCAGGGAGGAACTTTCCACCTCCTGACAGTTTTATAATTATTCAGATTTTCAAGGCACTGCAAGCCCCACCCCACCTTTCATTTTCTCTAGCCTCTAAGTGAAATGGCTGTTCATAAGTTCTGCAAGTGTGTACAGAAGACTCACTCTACCTACTGGATGGGAAGTTGAGACAACACATTGTAAGTCACCCCAACATGGTGGGGAGCCAAGCTAGGGAGGCTGCAGAGCCAGGCCTAGCTCTCTCCTCCAAAGTTTTTACATGCCACTGGGGTCTCTGAAATTCAAAAGCCAGAAGGTCTTCTGTCTGCTCCTGTACTGAACTTCTCCCAGTCCAGGTGTGGGAAGGGCAAGCTCAGGAGGAGAGCTTGCACTTAAGGAGACCAGGGAGGGAGATCTCAGTGCACACAGGCGGCATCGGCGGGGAACAGAGAAACCTTCAAACGCTTGTGCTTGAAACTGGGTTCTTCAGTCACGTCTTCTCCCGCAATCATCGCTAAGTATCAGGGACTTTCAAGGCTCAAAATTGACCCTGTCTGCCAGGAACTCCAAGACAAGCCTCAAGAGCCCTTAGATAAGGTAATTAGCTGTGGCTTTGGTCTGGCCACTTGCTACTTTGGTGGTTCCACAGCCTCCCTGGCATCTGGGTGGGTGATTACGTGGCTTGATGTGTGAACAACGTGGCTTCGGTACCATGGGGGTGTGCTTTAAGAACGGGAGACAGCGGACAGAGGACATTGAGGCTGCTGTCATCACGAATCCTGAGTCTGGGAGGTCCCGTAGGGTCTGGTTAGGTGGCTGCCTTTGCTGCCCTTCGAGCCTCGTGCTCGAGCCTGGCCTTCTCTCTCATCTCCTTTTCTCTCTGAATCAGATTTACCAGCTCCAGATGCCACTTCTGCAGCTTCTGTTCATAGGTGGCGATATCCTCTGCTTCATAGGTGGGGAGTTGCTCCTTCACAAGCTGGGTGGTCAGGGTCAGAAGGCTTTCGGACTCAACTTTGCCTAGAGCCTGCAGCTTAGAATGTAAGGCCTATTGGAACAAAGGGCAAAAACAAACAAAGAGATGTGGAAGGGGCAGGAAGGTGAAAAATACAAAGAGGAAGAGAGAAGAGATTAAGTCATTGCAAAATCTGCACATATTCTGCTCACAGGACAAGGTTCTTTACCGGAAGCCTGTCACGCTGCCTCTCATCCAGGCACTGATAGCTTCTACTCTTTGCTTTCAGTGCAGCAATTCTGCTAAGATGCCCCACATGTGATTTCTTCCCCTTCACTCACACACAGTAAATGGAACTCCATATGCTGTGATTCTCTGTGTAATTTGTTTCAAACCACAAAGACTGCACAAGTATAATGAACCTCCATTTCCTTTCTCACCAAGTAGCAAACCCCATAAACAAAGGACCCTAAGATGCAAACAAAATGGTAGAAGCAGCTGATAAAATGGAGTGAACCCATCCACAGCTTTTCCTTTAGAATAACTGGGATAAATGTTTGCCTAACCAGTTTTCCTTTCAACAGATGGAAGTCATGTCAAGGCTTTCTTACTAATGGCATAATAAACAGCTCCCACGAGTGCTTTCACTATTATAAGCCTCCCCGTGCTGCGCTTCATGAAAGGTCGGCCTTGACGTTCTGACTGCTTATGGCTCCATCTGAAATGGCAGCTTGATTTGGCTGGTATTGTAATATTTCTGGAGGAGTAAAGTACTAAAACCACTAATCTACTTAAGTGCTTCAAGATGTAGATCAGAGACCCACTTATGGCCCCAGATTTAGCATATACCACACACCCCATGTTCCACAAAATAAATGCGATTTACTGGCATATGTGATGAGGCCTGCTCTAACAGCAGGGGCTGAAAGGTAGGAAGGGTCCACGGGCTTCAAGCAGCAGCCAAAGGCCTCATGTGATGGTTCAGTCATAAAAAAATAAGCCCCAGATTACCTGGGACTAATAAAAATCAGGCACCAGGAAGAAAACAAAGTGTCTAACACACAGCAAGCAGTTAAGAAATACTGGTCTCTTTTCTTTTTGTGAATTAAAAAAAAAAAAAGGATTGTGGAAGAGCAAGGGCTAAGAATTTAATGCAGGCAGAGATTTCTATTTTCTGAAATTAAAGATACAAGAAACAAGGAAAATGTTCTAAGTTTTAGGAGTGGGCAATATGAATATGGTAAATGATAACCTATGGGGCTAAGCAGAGTTTTTTGCTTTTTAGCTTTTCTAAACCTGCAAAATTAGGCAAAGTTAAGAGGAAACAATAAGTATGTAAATTCTTAACATAGCTGCTAATTCTCTGTGTACCCTGAAAACATTGACTAACCTTCCTTTTTCAGTTTTTAAATTATAAAGGAGGGGAGTTGAGCAATGACCTTAGAGAAGACTGGGAATAACAGCCAAAAGTACTAGAATCCTTCTTAGAACATTCGGAAATAGATTTCCCAAAGCAGGTTCCATTCCTGCAAAGATTTAAATGTGGCAGTCGGGCAAAGTATATATCCCTCTGGACCAAAAGGACACCACCTTGGGTCAGTGGTGAGGGAGGGGAGGTTTTCTGCTTCATATGATGAATTCTCCTTCAGGCAGCAGTTTTTTGGTTTTGCTCTAGATAGACGAGAAACACAGCAAGGAAGAGGCCAGGGGTTTAAACTCTGAACATGGCTCTTCCTCCCTGACTTTAACCACAGAGCATTTTGAGACACACAGATAAAGGCTACTAACAGCAGCCTGAGTGCCAGAGCTCCTGAAAAACAGCAGTGGGAACCTGCTAATGCTGTCCATGGAGCCCAGAGGACACTTCCAGGGGCCTTAGTGCATGCCACAAAGCTGAGCAAGAGACGATACCTACGTTTCCTCTCCATCATACTCAAATGAGGCTTTGCAGTTTCTACCTGGGTTTCTGGAGATTGAGAGGGTTCAATCTCCAGCTCCTCTTCACCCAGGGCTGCAGTCAGGTGCTTGCTATGGGAAGGAAGGCTATTACCCACCCGTCAGAGATGAGTGGTAGGTAATGACATGCTGCCTTAGGGAACAAAACTGTGACCGATTCGCTCAAATACAAAAAAAGGTATAAAAATTCCATTTGTTTCAGACCACTGCCTGTGTAAAGAGATGAAAGTATGATTTTTGATGAAGTTTTCAATGCCCTTCTGTACAACACTCATGCATGAAAGGACTGCTTGTCTGTTACCATGGCAGAGAAGCACATTTAACACACAGCTGAGGGGACTCGATTCTGCCCTAACTCACCTCATACCGTTCCAGGTATCGGGGAAGCTTGGACCGCTCGGTTTCCTCCACGTCCAGCTGCTCCAGCAGTTCCTCGGACGCCGGGCTCTCCTCACTTTCTTGGGGCTGCTCCTCTGGAGACTCCTGGGCCGGAGCAGTCAGAGCCTTCAGCGCCCTGTCCAGCACATCCAGCTGCGGAGCAGAAAGGGGCCGAGACTAAATACCCTGTGGCCCTGAGAGCACTGGGGAGGGAAAGGGAGGGAAGCCTGGGACCTAAAAATCGCGAGAAGAGTTCCCTTACTAAATTACAGAAACAGAAATGGTTATGTAATTTTACTGTAGAAACAGCTTGTCACATGGCATGGAACACTTAGTACAAAACAAATGGAACAATAAGTAAACTCAGAATCATCTGTGTAAGTGAATCAGCAGAGTGGCTTTTGATTTCACTTTTAATCAGCCAGGTTCCAGGAATCCAGGAATTATGCCCAATGGGCGATGAAGTAACACCCCTTCCATGTCTTTCTTCCTTAATTGGTTTGGAATTGCAAGAACGGGAAAGAAAAACCACTATAGACCACAACCAACAACGGGCCATTCTGAAAGTACAATAAAGCCTCTGAATCTAGGCGGGAGCCTCCTTCAGAGAAAAATTTGACTCACAGGACATTCAGAGATTAGGGATCAGCCAATCTATATAAGCTGCTGACAAAGACCAGACAGCATATATGAAATTTATTGTAACAGGGGATTTCTGTGACTTAAAAAGTAAGTAAATTATGAAACAGAAGGTTTCTCTTTTGTTTTGACCCCCTGCCCTACCACCTTCATTTTGGGGCAACCTCCTTTGCGGAGGGCCTGCTCATCAAAGATGGGACAGAAACAGCCTCAAGGCCAGCATTAACACCCATAAGATACTAATGAATTCTGTCCACGTCAACTAAGAACAAAAATCCAGAAAAGACTCCAAGGCTTTGTAATGCCACTTATACATTATAGCCAAACCTGACACATATCACATGCAATGCTGACATCTGAATCACATTTCTATGAAGTCAGAACACAAAGAATGCAAGTCTGGCTCAAACTGCAATAAGTATTTCCCGGGCAGAGCATTTATGTCTAATTTTGTGCTTCAATCACTAGTACTGTCTATAGTAGGGCTAAACCATGAGTATATATTCAGAAATGTGTATGCTCTGGTATGAATGTCTTGAAGAGAACATAACGACTCACTAGGCAACAGTATAAGGAGCAGCAGAGGAACCAGACTTCTGCATCCCGAGACCGAAACGGAGGCCATGGGGTGAGGCAGCGATCGGGTCAAGGCAAAACAACAGCTCAAAGTCAACCTTCACACTCCATCAGCAAAATAACTGATGTCCTTTGAGGCCTGACTCTGGCTACAAAAGATGCTTGAACAGGAGTGAGCACTACGGCTCCCTACCGGGCGTAAGCTTGCCACATGCTTTCCCATGGCTTGAGCTAAGTCTAAGAACTCTGCAGAATGAAGAGCCCGAGGTGACCAAGGGGGATGAGCTTTGAGGCTGATGGGAGGACAGGGTCCTAGTCTGGACAAACCGAAAGCCTTAGAACTCTGAAAGGGACAGCTGGTCCAGACCTCCTCCACATCATGCATTCGCCACAGAATGATTTAATGGGAAGAAAGAAAGATGGCGCCATGTCTACTTCCTAAACTCATTTCTTGAGAGTTTAGGAAAACTCTGACAGGTAGTCAGTCTCTCAGAACTACACGAAGATACAGAAATGCCAAAAGTAAAAAATAAAATCTGCATGTCTCTTGAGCTTCTACTGAGATTTTACTTTGGTGGTGGTAGTGGTAGAGGGCAATAAACACTGTTTTATTGAACTCAGTTTGAATTTCTTGGGAGAATAGTTTTCCTCCCAGACAGTGAACTATAAAATCAACGTTTATCTTATTTTCTAGTGCTTGTCAGTAACACCGAGAATGTTTATGGTTTTTTCATTCCTTTTCAACTGAGTAAATACATGAATCTATAGAGATAAAAGAAGGTGGGGCTGGGGGAGACAATGAAAACAAATCCAAAGCTTGACTTATAAGGGACAAGAGATGCTAAATCCCCCAGAATCAGGGCTGGGTAACTTACCGCTTCCCTACACAGCTTCCCACCCTCCGGGGAGGAGGCCACCTTCTCCATCACTTGAAGGGCTCTGTCGAGGTAGCCCGGCTGCCACAGAAGGGGCATGTTATGGTACACAGCCCGCAGTCCCTGCTGCAACTCCACCTTCCCTGTGGCCAAAAAGAACAATGAAGAAGGCTTAGCCGTGGCTTCCCACTACGTCTGAGACCGAGGACTTGAAGACACAAGTGAATACTCAGCTGGCAGCTCGAGAAATGGAGGATCATTTCAAACGTCTACCAAGACTCATCCCATCCAGTGAATAAGGACATTTCAGATGGACGATGAAAAACATGGTAAAAGTCAATGTACACACTTTTCAATATAAACTTGTATGGACTTTTTTTTTTACTTCTTCATTTGGACTGCTGGAGACTATCGTGAGGGCTGAGGGAAATTTACAGAGGTCACTATATCTGCCTCTAAATAGTGTGCGTGCGTGCATGGTAGGTCGCTTCAGTCGTGTCCAACTCTGCGCGACCCCATGGACTGTAGCCCACCAGGCTCCTCTGTTAATGGGATTCTCTAGGCAAGAACACTGGCGTGGGTTGTCACGCCCTTCTCCAGGGGATCTGCCCAGCTCAGGGAATGAACCCATGTCTCTTACATCTCTGGCACTGGCAGGTAGGTTCCTGAATGCTAGCGCCACCTGGGAAGCCCATCTCTAAGTGGAGCTACCCTTATAAAACAAATCAAATTGAAATACTACTTTTGTTTCAAGACAAAATGTTGCTCCACAAAAGAAATTTTACAACTTTCTTACACTGAAAAATTCTGTCAACATCTGACAGGCTTTCCTTGCCAGGAAATGTTTGACATTTTTCAAAATGCTCCGAAACAGTCCACTGACTGTCCTTATGAAAAAAAAAAAGAAGAAAATCTCACTTTACTCTTTCTTTTAGTTGAGCTGAATCAGCATTTTAACTATACAGTCCTCGTCATCCTTGTGGGTCTCAGGACATGAGTGTTTCTCTTGGAACCTCGAACAATCATAACTAGAGCTGAAGATATGGCTGGCTGACAGCAAGGTCCCCCAGTGAGGAGGGGGGCTGTCTTGGGATTCCTGGGGGAATAGAGATGTTCTCTGAACTAACAACCAAAGTCACCTTGAGCTGCCAGGTCTTAAATCTACCTTCACTTATCTTTCCTGGGAAGGAGGATTTGGGAAAGCTGTAGTGGAACATAAACAGACAAAGCTCATCAGGTGACAGCTAATTTTAGACTTTTAAGATACTTGGGGCTGGCTGCAGTCACGTTCCAGGAAGCTGCTTATGTTGGAGGTAAATGAGGCTATGTCGCACATGACACGCTGAGAGCAGGGGCATCTGAATCTGATGCTGCCAGATTCAAAGCACTCAGGCCTCTGCTCAGAATCAGGAACAACAAAGTCCATTTTCTTGGCCCTGACAACTTCCTGGACAATTCATGCAGTGAAACAGTCCTGAGTGCTCCTCTGAAGGTAAATGCAAAAACTTGTAATTAATATTGAAAGTAGATGGTAAGAGAAAATGACTTTTCTTTTAGTTTCCACAATATATTTTATTTTATAATACTTTATAAAATACATTTTAATCTCCAAATCATATAAGGAACACCTATGCCTCAACAAAAAACTAATAAACTGATTTAAAAACAGACTAAGAACTTGAATAGACATTTTTCCAAAGAAGACACACAATAGCCAATGGACATGTGACAAGATGAGCAATGTCATCAACCAACAGAACCAAAATCAAAAGCACAATATCATCTCACACTTGACAGGATGGCTATTATCAAAGAAACAAAACACAAGTGTTGGTGAGAGTATGGAGAAACTGGAACCTTTGTGCATTATTGGTGGGAATGCAAAATAGCACTAACTACCATGCAAAGCAATAGGAGTGTCCTAAAAAAATAAATAAATAAACTGTCATATGAGCCAGCAACTGCACTCTTGGGTATTTATCCAAAAGAATTGAAATCAAGGTCTTGAAGAGATGCTGGCACTCCCATGATCATTGGAAAAAGTGATTTTTAAAAAGAGTGGCCAACTCTTCTGTTAGTCTGAGAGCTGTGCAAAGAACTCCTCTGAATCTGTTTCTACCAGAATCAGCACCCGAGAATGCCACAATGCATTTCGTTGGTAAAGATAACTCCAAAAGCAGTCAAACTGCTGTAACTTAGATGATTTTCAGAAAACGAAGGTAAAAGGCAGACACAGTGTATGATTAGGAGAAGGTACTTTCCCCAATGCCTATCTGCTTAGGAGACAGCATGGAAGGCTAATGAAATAATATGAATTTAATTAACTCTAAATCAGGACACATTTGATGCACACTTAGGTTGAATGTTATGTGCTCAGACCTGCTGACAGCCAAGGCCGCTCCTCAAAAGGCCCTGCCCTCCTGACTGTCTGATTCAACGCAGTCGGGGCTCTAAAGCAAAGCCCGCCGCCCTGTGCGTGGCACAATGCACTAGCGAGTCCCTCTGTGCACTCCCAAAGGGCCACTGGACGTGCTCTGTGCATTCCTCTCCCTCACCTGAAAACAATACCCACAATATGCATTCAATATTTTTCCTTCTGGACTTGGGTTTAACAAGACAGGAAGACCTTTTTAATATTGGGAAAGAGTCTACTGGCTGTTTCTCCCAAATGAGGACCAGAACTTTCCTTTCTTTATCCCTTCTTCACACTGCTTACCACTGAATATAATCAAGAGCCATCAGAACTAGTTCTCACTTTGCCAGCGTTGAAAGGTTTTTAAATCCCACTTTGTCATCTTACCTAATAACTATAAGGCCATCAAAATCCAGTTTTATGTCTAAAAATGAAAGCTGTACTGGAATTTCACAAGTCTAAATCAAATTATAATTTTATTATAATTAAGAAGTATAATTTTATTATATTAAGAAGTAAAAAAAGGAATCAGTTCCTATTCGTGAAGAACAATGTTAGTAAGGACCTCCAGCTTACCAAGAAGTGCATAGCCGTACAACTGGGAACTCAACCCCACTGAGTTCTTCTGCTTCAGGCCTGGGAGTAACAGGGAGGCACCGAAGTTCCTCTCCTCTTCCCACTGAAACAGAATACAGATCACGGTGTAGCCAAGCAATGTTTACCGTATGCAAAAATGTGAGCATTAATGACACAGAGGGAAAAAGAATATGCTATAACATTAGGTAAAAGAAACAAATATTCATACTAAAGCTACATGACAATTCTGACTTTGTAAAGAAAAGATATGTTTGATGAAAAATGCAGAACAGAAATACTCAATATGTTAACAGATTTCTAGGCAGTAAAATTACAAGCAATTCTGGTTTTCCTCTTTGTATTTTTCATTCCTTTCTGAATCTGGGGCAGTGAATAACAGCTCCTTCTACAATCAGAAAAGCAAAACAAAAATAAAGAGCCTACTCTAGATCAACACCGCCTCGAGACAATCAATAAAGATTACCCATGCTGTCGGCTCTGTACTTACATTGCTACGACACGACAAAGCAGGCTTTCTGAATTTTAAACAATTTAGCAATAAGACTCCTTCTACTACATAGTGTTCAAGTAAATACAACTATTAGACTGCTTTTAGATAGATTAATGCCTCTTAAAAATAAATTAGGCAATCAGAAACACTTAGTGATCACTTCTTTCAACCCAGGGTGCAACATTACACTTCAATAAAGTTGAAGCCTTTTGAGACACGAGGAAACGAACGGGAGGCAAAGACACAAGCATTGCTGAGGCTGCTGCAGACGAGCAATGGCAGTGACAGGGCTCACTGTGATTGCAGGCCCAAGGAGCACCTTGGCAACTCCCCGGACAATGAGAGCCCTGATCATCTGGGTGCCGGCCCTGTAGGAGCACACAGCAGCCTGAGTCTTTGTTCTGGCTTAGAAATACAGAATGCAAAGCTCAGGTGGCCCTGCACTGGTCAGAGAATGAACAAGGTGTGCAAGCTACACCTGCAGCCAGGTGTGAATGGGGCACCCCTGGTGTTAATGGGCACCAAAACCTCTTTCTTGGGAATGACCTTTGTGCAATGCAAGTGCAATTTCTTAAGGTTTTACTAAATCTTTGAAACAAGCAAAGACCTTGGGAGAAAAAGCCTCCCCAGGCGCTTCTGCAGCACACAGAAGTTAAGAGAGTTGGTAATTAAGGAGGTGATTTCACTTTCAAAAGCAAATCACTCACAGCTTTGATTTCCCTCCACATAAACTGAAAAGGGGCTCAGGGAATAATAAATATGGAACCTTAAAGACGTTTTTCCTTTTTTTTAAGGAAAAACATGATCCATAGTATCAGGATGCAACAGGGGCTGAAGGCCAAATGAACAGCATCCTTGCCCTGCTAGAACCGATCAGGGGTGGTGATGGCGGCTGCAGTGGTGATACTTCCAAAAGGACTTTGACAGAGGTGAATGAAAACAAACGAATGTGTTAGACATTTTCTGATGATTGTCTGCAAATAACTCAACCACTGCTGTTTATATGAAAGGCCACTGATGTGTTAACATAAAATATTAGGTCTCTTCCAAGCCTTCTACCATATGTACTGTTATGGACTAAAACAGGAGCTATTTTCAAGGTTTCCTCATTTCATGCTTCTGCTTCTCCCATTAATACAAAGCAAACCCTCCTTCTCTCCCTCCCTCTTGTACTCCCCTTCACAGCCAGACATCTGCTCGCTGTCTCCTTTTGCACTTCTGACTCACTCCATAATACACTTCAACTTGGTTTCCGGCTCCATTATTCTGTGGCTCTCACACCACTAAGTTAAATGCTCTTCATAAAAGTCCTCATCTCACCCACCTTCTCAGGGGCATTCTACATGCAGACCATCTTCCCATGGTGTTTGTCCCAACACAGTCTTGATTCTCCTTTTGGCTGTGGCTCTTGTGTAGACATTTATATATGGATTTATAAGTTACATCTCCAGTCCAGATTTTTCCATTCAGATGCCAATTTCCCTTGGGAAATCTGACTGTCTCAAAGGTATCTCAAAATGTAACACATTCAGAGCCAAATCAGTGATTTTCCTCATCAAATGAAGCTTTTTCCCAGAGTGCCTTTTGCAAACACCCGGCGACTCTTTTGGGCCTCCCTGGTGGCTCAGACGGTAAAGAGTCTGCCTGCAATGTAGGAGACCTGGACTCGATCCCTGGCGCAGGAAGATCTCCTGGAAGAGCAACTGGCAACCCCCTCTAGCATTCTTGCCTGGAAAATCCCATGGATAAGAGGAGCTTAGCGAGCTAGAGTCCATTGGGTCGCAAAGAGTTGGACCCGACTGAGCGTTTAACACACACAAGTCAGAAACTGAGGTCAGCTTTCACCCTTACCTCTACATCTATTTCCCTCCCCAACATGTTCTTTGCCTCCTAGATACAGCAATCAACTACTCTAGGTCCCAGCACGTTCTGGTCCCCACACTACCAGCATCTCTTGCTCAGACGACTACGACAGTTGTGGCTAAGACTGGATGGGGGCCAGGGTGGCTGTGGTCAGAGTACTTAGATCAGAGCACAAAACTGATCATGTTACCCCATCTGCTTCAAACTTTTCAGTGGTTTCTTGCTATGTTTAAGATGTAGACGAAACAGCTTTGCATGACCCACCTTCTCTAACTTTTATCTCATCCTACAATCCTCTCTGTGGCAGTTACACTATCTTTCTAACTTCCTACCTTCTTCTATCCCCTTTCTGATGACCATGTTCTTTCTGCTTCAGGGCTTTTGCATGTGACATTTCTTCGTTTTGGATTGTTCTTCCCCTCTTCAGTCTGTTAATTCCTATTCATGCTCCAAATATTAACTAAAGAAATACTTCCTTAAGGAAGTCTTCCTTAACTTACATTTAAAATAAAAACAAAAACTCCCTACCATATAGTCTTCATAGTGCTCAGAATAGTCACGTGTTTTATTTGTTAAATTTTTCTTTTCTGCCACACCACGGCGCTTACAGGATTTTAGTTTCCTAAACAGGGACTAAACCTGGGCCATGGCAGTGAAAGCACCAAGTCCTAACCACTTGGCCACCAGGGAACTCCCCGTTTTGTTTTAAATGCCTATATTCTTCTTAGATTATAAGCAGGAAATGTTTGTTCACCATCGTAAAACAAGCACGTGAAACACAGGGAATACAGCAGTTGCTCAAAATATATTTAATGAACTAATGAATGTGAGGTATGCTGCAGGCTATGACATTCATTTCAGAAAAACAAAACACACCATAAATTTTTTACAGTGGGGGCTAGGCTGGATGATCTTTCCAGTTTCTACCCAAAGCAGTGTTTCCTGAGGTTACATTTGAGGTTAAGGGCAAAGTCTGTAGGGCCAGACTGCCTGGCTTCACCACCTACGAGCTCAGCCACTATTAGGCGGTATCTCTGTGCCCTAGTGTTCTCATCTGCATGGAGTTGAGAGGACTGAATGAAATGAATAAATCTAAAACCCCGAGAACACAGGAAGTGTAAAGTAAGGGCTATTTAAGTATTAGCTACTGTTATTACTGCTGTTACTCTTAGGGGAGCAATAAACAATTGGAGAAGGCAATGGCAACCCACTCCGTATTCTTGCCTGGAAAATCCCATGGACAGAGGAGCCTGGAGGGCTACAGTCCATGGGTCACAAAGAGTCGGACACAACTTAGTGACTAAGCAACAACAATGAAGAGATGAAACCAAAATTTGGTATTCTGGACTGACCCAGAGCAACCTTAGGAAAATATTGACACAAATTAAACCACCAGTATTTAATACCTGAAATTGTGGTTAAAGCTAGCTGCCTCACTGCTTCATTGGCATGCCACGTCCAGCTCTCACTGATCATCAATTACCCATTTCTGAATGTGTCAAGTGCACTCAGCATAGCTCATGTTTCAGAATGTACATAAGGACTTTTTCACTTGAGATTCTTCCAAGTGGAAGAACGTTCAATTCCACTTTGTTAGAACCCAGGACCTAAAATGTATGCATGAACACTCATTCCTGGTCGTGCAGGGTCACAGGGCTTCACAGCAGGTATCTTTTCCCAGATGCTGAGGGCAGGGCTTTCCTCTGGCCCCCACATCCCTACTGAGCAGCTGCTGCTTGCTTCTCTAAGGCTCTTAGTACTGTTTCAAGACAGGTCACTTACACTGAAGTCTGTCTTCTTTGCCAGGCACTGGTATAGAACATAGAGGGAGAGGAGTTGGGTGGAAGGAACTTCAAAAGCTTCTTGCATCATGATCTCAAAAACCACGGATAAGGCATCTGACAGGAAGACCAATGTAAAAATTAGGAAATTAGGTAACATCATCAAATCTGTATTTAACTATACATGCATGCATGCTAAGTCACTTTAATCGTGTCCAACTCTTTGTAACCCTATGGACTGTAGCCCGCCAGGCTCCCCTGTCCATGGGGTTCTGCAGGCAAAATACTCTCCAGGAGGGTTTTCATGCCCTCCTCCAGGGGATCTTCTTGACCTAGGGATCAAACCCACGTCTCTTATGTCTCCTGCATTGGCAGGTGGGTTCTTTACCACTAGCACCACCATAAGCACTCAAAAAGTGAGGGATGATAGGAAAATACAAAGAATCATGAAGTTAAATGTGGGCTGTGGTCCTAGTTCTTCTGTAAAGCAGGTCTTTCCCCTGTCTTTAGCTTCTATTGTACATACTGCTAGGTATTAAATCAGGTGCTATTGTACCACTGTTCTCAAGGACACAGAATAAACCACTTGATTTCTCAGTATCACCTTCATGATGATAAAATACCATTTGTCCCAGAGACTTCACAAGATTGTTGGACAGTCCAACAATACATATGAAAATGCCTCATAAACTGTGAAGCAAATTTAAGGCAGCATGTCCATCAGCTGGAAGAGCTAAGGCATACAGAAAGGAGGCAAATATATTTTCCAGGTCACCCTGGTAATAAGAGAGAGAGAGGGCTGGGTGGAATGCCCCACTGTATGTTCTGGAACTTTCTTTCTGTTTTGGGAAAAAAAGGACGAATGCTAAAGGTAATTTTAAATCCTAGGTATTACTTCAAAGACAGAAAACTGGTGACTACAAAAAGGACAATCAGGTTCAATGTAAAAGAGTTGAAAGAATGGAAAGGAAATGTGTACTCATAAATTGTAAGTCCTTGAGTTTAACACAGAAGATTCTTGTTTCCACATGAATGCTGATCACAGGAGACCAGATCTTCAGCAAGATCTGATTTATTTTCCCTCAATATTCCACAACATAAGTGGAAGACAAGAAAATCAAGTTCAAATAATTTATTTCCCTTATTATTTGTTGTTAAATCAGAGATGTTAACATTGGTTTATTTTTTTTTTAATTTTTATTTTAACTTTAGTTACAATACTGTATTGGTTTTGCCATACATTGACATGAATCCACCACAAGTGTACGTGCGCTCCCAAACATGAATCCCCTCCCACCTCCCACCCCTTAACATCTCTCTGGGTTCTCCCCATGCACCAGCCCCAAGCATCCTGCATCCTGCATCGGACATAGACTGGCGTAACGTTGGTTTAAAATACAGTGCCTGCATATAATGTTTTCAATAACAGCTGCTCTGTTAAACAGTTTTTGCATATACTCATAAGAGTTAGCACTCATTTGTAGCTATTGCTAGCCAGCTGGTTGTCTATGTGTTGTCATGGTTCTAAATGAGGTCAAATGCAAGAATTTCTATATTCTTTTTGTAAATGGGTAAACTGAGATGGACAGGCAGACCAAGGAGGAGTACCCAGTAAGTCAGTAGCAAAAAAGAGCCTGAAAGAGATATAAACAAACAAACAAACAGTCCCCTACCATACCAACAAACCAGTATTTTAAAAGAACAAGTTAAAGCTAAAAATATAGTTCAGAAAAATGTTTTGCCAACTGTTCAATACTGAATTTAAAATTACACATGAATAATTAAAATTCATCTCTAATTTACATTCATTTCAGTCAGCTTGGGAAGCGAAATTAGATTGACCTATATAAGATTTCCTGTTCCTCCATAATTATTTATGTACTTTGACATTTCCTATTTTAACAACAAAAGTATAATATTTTCTAATTTCTTGCCATAAACAATAATAATCTTCATCAGAACTTTATTTACAAAAATTCTCAACATTATTTACTCTGAATTTAGGNGGGGGAATCCCCAAACTCCTTTTACCCTTTCAACATTCCCTTTAACAAGAGAGAGGGGAGAAAACTGCTACTACATAATTTTCCAGTGATAAACTAGTAAGAATTTTAAAATCTGATGTTCACAGAGAATGGAAGATGAAACATGCAAAAGAGAATTATCTTTTAAAAATTATCTTTAATTTTAGTTCAATTTAGGAAACACATGTTTAAAATGGAATGAAAATGGACAAGGGACAATAAGCATTTAAAAAAATAATATACAGCAAATAGTTTTAGGCAGTCGACAACTCCAAGTCTTGTGAGAGAGAAGAGAAAGCAGGGAGGTCCTGGGTGCCCTACCTAACCACTGCATCTCGATACAATGGAAAAGGCTGAGTGAGGGTACTGGTGTGCAGGGACGAGGGATGTAACTCAATGACAGGAATCAAGGCGTCAAAAAGGAAAAATGACCAGCAGTCCCTATCCGTGTTCCTGCAGTAGTGACTACCCTAACACAGGCAAGGCTCAGAACCAAGCTTGAAGATGAAGTGGTGGAAGGGGAAGCCAGAGTGTATCTTTACACAATGGCACAGCCTCCTCTTTCCTTCTTCACTGTCTGTGTAGCTGAGAGTACAAGCGTGCTGTACCACCCTTCCCCGTCCACGGAGACTGGCAGGGTCCACCTGACTGCTCTGTAGGGTCTACCACAATCCCCATCTTCCCTTCAGTTCAGTTCAGTTGCTCAGTCGTGTCCAACTCTTTGCAACCCCATGAATTGCAGCACGCCAGGCCTCCCTGTCCATCACCAACTCCTGGAGTTCCTCAGACTCACGTCCATCGAGTCCATGATGCCATCCAGCCATCTCATCCTCTGCCGTCCCCTTCTCCTCTTGCCCCCCATCTTTCCCAGCATCAGAGTCTTTTCCAATGAGTTAACTCTTCACATGAGGTGGCCAAAGTACTGGAGTTTCAGCTTTAGCATCACTCCTTCCAAAGAAATCCCAGGGCTGATCTCCTTCAGAATGGACTGGTTGGATCTCCTTGCAGTCCAAGGGACTCTCAAGAGTCTTCTCCAACACCACAGTTCAAAACCATCAATTCTTCGGCACTCAGCTTTCTTCACAGTCCAACTCTCACATCCATACATGACCACAGAAAAAACCATAGCCTTGACTAGACGGACCTTAGTCGGTTGATCATAACTTTTCTTCCAAGGAGTAAGCGTCTTTTAATTTCATGGCTTGGTCCCCCCTTATTGTGGATGAAGATAAGAGCCACTTCAGGTTAGTTCCATGGAGCCACAGGATTTTGGGGGTAAAGAAAACTCAAGAGATCACCGATGCACTTTCTTTGTTATTGTTATTGTTCAGTCACTAAGTCCTGTCTGACTCAGCACACCAGACTTCCCTGTCCTTTACCATCTTCTGGAGCTTGTTCAAGCTCATGTCCATTGAGTTGATGACGTTATCTAACCATCTCATCCTTTGTCTCCCCGCTTCTCCTCTTGCCCTCAATCTTTTCCAGCATCAAGATCTTTTCCAATGAGTCGGCTCTTTGCATCAGGGGACCAAAGTACTGGAGCTTCAGCATTAGTCCTTCCAAGGAACATTCAGGGTTGAGTCCTTTAGGATTGACTGGCTTGATCTCCTTGCAGTCCAAGGGACTCTCAAGACTTCTGCAGGACCACAGTTCAAAAGCATCCATTCTTCAGGGCGTAGCCTTCTTTACGGTCTAATTCTCACATTCATACATGACTACTGGAAAAACTGTAACTTTGACTAGATGGACCTTTATCAGCAAAGTGATGTCTCTGCTTTTTAATATGCTGTCTAGGTTTGTCATAGCTTTTCTTCAAAGGAGCAAGCATCTTTCAATGTCATGGCTGCAGTCACTGTCTGCAGTGATTTTAGAGCCCTAGAAAATAAAATCTGTCACTGTTCCCATTTTTTCCTCATTTATTTGCCATGGAATGATGGGACCGGATCCCCTGATCTTAGTTTTTTGAATGCTGAATATTAAGCCAGCTTTTTCACTTTCATCAAGAGGCTCTTTAGTTCCTCTTCACTTTCTGCCATTCATTAGGGTGGTATCATCTGTATATCTAAAGTTGTTGGTATTTCTCCCAGCAATCTTGATTCCAGCTTGTGATGCATCCAGCCCAGCATTTCACATGATGTACTCTGCATATAAATTATATTTAACTTATATAGCAGGGTGACAATATACAGCCTTGTCATACTCCTTTCCCAATTTGGAACCAGTCTGTTGTTCCATGTCCAGNCCAGCCCAGCATTTCACATGATGTACTCTGCATATAAATTATATTTAACTTATATAGCAGGGTGACAATATACAGCCTTGTCATACTCCTTTCCCAATTTGGAACCAGTCTGTTGTTCCATGTCCAGTTCTAACTGTTGCGTCTTGACCTGCATACAGCCTTCTTAGGAGACAGATAAGGTGCTTTGTTTGGTATTCCCATCTCTTGAAGAATTTTCCACAGTTTGTTGTGATCCATACAGTCAAAAGCTTTAGCGCAGTCAATGAACAGAAATATGTTTCTCTGGAATTCCCTTGCTCCTCTGCCTTTCTAAATCCAGCTGGGACATTTGGAAGATCTTGGCTCATGTACTGCTGAAGCCTAGCTCAAAGGATTTTGAGGATGATCTTGCTAGCAAGTGAAATGAGCACAATTGTATGGCAGTTTGAACACTGCACTTACATCAGAGACAGGGAAACAAAAGCCTACGGAGGTAAAATGACTTCCCTTCATAGTGAGCATGCTACTCTCTCCAGTATAAGATTTTACGCTTATACACTTCACATGCTGTAACAACTGCGATGTAAGTAAAACAAAGTTAGCAAACTGTGCTTAAAGCAAAGTCAAGCTAATAGCTGAATTAATATAACCTTAACTAGCTGTGGAAGCTCAGACAGCTTTCTTGCATTAACTAAATTCACTGTCCTTTGCCCAAAGAGACATGAACAAATAAATGTGAGAAACTCAGAGAAAAGAAGACCTGGATAGGAGTCTCCTATCTGGCCACCTGATAAGATCAATCAACTGCGCATCTATTTCTGACGGAACGAGTGATGTACAGATGTCATTAAGAAATTTTTTAAAAAGTGCCTATATTTACTTCCCTTTGGGAACCGTAGATCCATTATAAAGGGACCTGGGTTTGATTTCATACCTTTGTAATTTTCTTTCTTTATGAAATGATCCATCAGTAAGTTAAATGTATAGTTATCTGGAAAAATACCATATTGGACCTGCAATGAAAATAAAAATAAAAGTAAAATAAGAGAAAAAATTCACTAAGTTCAGTTTATAATACATGCCTATGTATGATTCAGGAAAAAAATCTGTTCCCATTAGCTTTAAAATATCTATCATTTTACAGCACCTGTGACAGTGAAATAGCAGCTGTGACTCATGCAGTTTGGTAACTGGAACTGTTGGTCATGGTGAGAAAGTTGTGAGTGGGTGTCTGATACAAGGCAACTGACGTGAAAAATAAAGCTCAATTCTAACACTTCATCATAACTAAAAAAAACCCCAAACCAAACCAAGAATATAAAAAACAACCACACTCCACTGGTTCAGTGATTCTTTTAAAAAAGTATGAATATCAACACAAAAATGGAGTCCCAAGAGAAGGCACACATTAATCACACTATGCAGCATTTTCTGGTCCTTAGAGTGCTTTTCTTCCAACTTTACTAAAATATAATTCACAAGTAATATTGTGTGATTTTAAGGTGTACAACATGATCATTTAACATGCATATATATTGCAAAAGGATTACTACAATAAGGCTAGTTAACACATTCATTGCCTCACATAATGATCTTCTTTGGGTGGCAGTGGTGATGAGAATATTTAAGATCTACTCTCTTGGCAGCTTTCAAGAATATAATAGAGTACGCTTAACTACAGTCATCACGCTATGCATTAGATCCTCAGAACTGACTCATCTTTGGAAGTTTGGATCCTTTGACCACCAGCTCCCCATTTCCACCCTCCCTCCCCAGTCCCTGATATCCATTATTCTACACTGTTTCTATGAGTTCTGCTTTTTCAGATTTCACACATAAGTGAGATCATGAGGTATTTGTCTTTCTTTAAATGACTTATTCTACTTTGCATAATGCTCTTAAGGTTGTCCATGTCATCTCAAATGGCAGAAATTCCTTTTGAATGGCTAAACATCCCACTGTATGTATATGTATAGGCTTCTCTGGTAGTTCAGATAGTAAAGAATCTGTCCGCAATGCAGGAGACCCAGGTTTACCCCGCCTCCCCACCCCACACACATTTTCTTTATCCATTCACCTGTAAATGGACACTGAGGTTTCCATGGCTTGGCTGTTGTTAATAATGCTTCAGTGAACATGGGGTTGCAGGTATCTCTTTGAGACAGTGATTTCACCTCCTTTGGATATATAACCAGAAGTGGATTTGCTGGATCATATGGTATTTCTATTTTTAATTTCTTGAGTGATCTCCATACTATTTCCCATACTGGCTGTACCAATTTACATTCCCACCAACAGTGCATAGTTCAGTTCAGTTCAGTCGCTCAGTCGTGTCCGACTCTTTGAGACCCCATGAATTGCAGCACGCCAGGCCTCCCTGTCCATCACCAACTCCTGGAGTTCCCTCAGACTCTCATCCATCTAGTCAGTGATGCCATCCAGCCATCTCATCATCTGTTGTCCCCTTCTCCTCCTGCCCCCAATCCCTCCCAGCATGAGGGTCTTTTCCAATGAGTCAACTCTTCACATGAGGTGGCCAAAGTACTAGAGTTTTAGCTTTAGCATCATTCCTTCCAAAGAAATCCCAGGGTTGATCTCCTTCAGAATGGACTGGTTGGATCGCCTTGCAGTCCAAGGACTCTCAAGAGTCTTCTCCAACACCACAGTTCAAAACCATCAATTCTTCGGCACTCAGCTTTCTTCACAGTCCAACTCTCACGTCCATATATGACCACAGGAAAAACCATAGCCTTGATTAGACAGACCTTAGTCGGCAAAGTAATGTTTCTGCTTTTGAATATTCTGTCTAGGTTGGTCATAACTTTCCTTCCAAGGAGTAAGCATCTTTTAATTTCATGGCTGCAATCACCATCTGCAGTGATTTTGGAGCCCAAAAAAATAAAGTCTGACGCTATTTCCACCGTTTCCCCATCTATTTCCCATGAAGTGATGGGACCAGATGCCATGATCTTCGTTTTCTGAATGCTGAGCTTTAAGCCAACTTTTTCACTCTCCTCTTTCACTTTCATCAAGAGGCTTTTTAGTTCCTCTTCACTTCCTGCCATGAGGGTGGTGTCATCTGCATATCTGAGGTTATTGAGATTTCTCCCAGCAATCTTGATTCCAGCTTGTGTTTCTTCCAGTCCAGCGTTTCTCATGATGTACAATAAGGCTAGTTAACACATTCATTGCATAGAAGTTAAATAAGCAGGGTGACAATATACAGCCTTGACGCACTCTTTTTCCTATTTGGAACCAGTCTGTTGTTCCATGTCCAGTTCTAAGGGATCCCTTTTTGCCCTCTTCTTGCCAGCATCTGTTATCTCTTGTCTCTGAGTTTTTAAAGACCCAAGAAACCTGAGATTTTAGTGCCTTCCTGTGTGATTTTCATGCACAATGAAGTCTGACTACTAATCATCTAAACTGTGGTTATATATTTATTTTAAATTCTTATTTCAGCAGGATTACCCACTCCCACCAACCACCAGAAACATCCAAGGAATTTTTTTTTTTCCAAATACACCCATCCTCCTTGAGAAATTCTGATAATCCTAAACCCTAGTTGTCAGTCTCTGCTGAACTGAGTCACTATTACTAGCAGACTGTACAGAATGCCTCAGATGTGCTGAAATACCAAAAAAAAAAAAAAAAAGACATTCAGAAGCTACTGTTTTAAAAGTTGCAGCCCATGGGCAGTGTTTAAATTTATCAAAGCAGTCATTCAATCTGTGATAATCCGTAAGGCAGGGTAAAAACAAAATATTTTAGAATGATAAATCATTAAAGCTGGAAGGAAACAAACTTAGGAATCAACTGGTCAGTGATTCTCAACCCTGGCTGCAAAAATCAACATGTAAGGGCTTCCCTGGTGGCTCAGAGGTTAAAGCGTCTGCCTCCAATGCGGGAGACCCGGGTTCGATCCCTGGGTCGGGAAGATCCCTGGAGAAGGAAATGGCAATTCACTCCAGTATTCTTGCCTGGAGAATCCCATGGATGGAGAAGCCTAGTAGGTTACAGTCCACAGGATCGCAAAGAGTCGGACACTACTGAGCTGCTTCACCTTCACCTTCAAGCTCTAAAAAGACACCAATGAGGTACGAATGGGCAGAGTGCAGAGGATCAGGAGGCGGGGGCGGGGGGGCAGTGAAACTAGCCCGTATGATACAATAATGGTAGACGTGGGTCATTATACCTTGTTCAAAGCCATAGAGTAAACCCTAATGTAAACATGGACTTTGCGGTGAGTTGCGTTTCAATGCAGGTTCATCACTGTAATAAATGGCTCACTTGGATGAGGAATGCTGATAACGGGGGAGGCATATTCCCGCAAGTGCGGGGACATGGAACATATGGAAAATTTCTGTACCTTCTGTTCAATTTTGCTGTGAAACTAAAATTGCTCTAAAAACTAAAAAAAAAAAAATTTAACCAATTAAAAAAAAATACCAATGCCTAGGCTCCAGAAAGACCAATTAAATTAGAATCCTGGGGGTGGAGAAAGCATCTATAATTTTTAAAAGCTTCTTACATGACTCTAATCGGCAGCCAAGGGTGGAAATCACTGATTTGGTACACCTCACTTGACTTAGAGCTGAAAAAACCAAGACCCAAAAGAATAAAATTACTGTTTGCCTAAAGTGAAAGTGTTAGTTCATCAGTCGTTTACGACTCTCTGCGACCCCATGGACTGTAGCTCACCAGGCTCCTCGTCCATGGAACTCTCCAGGCAAGAATACTGCAGTGGGTAGCCATTCCCTTCTCCATGGGATCCTTCCCAATTTATGGATTGAACCCAGGTCTCCCGTACTGCAAGCAGATTCTTTATCATTTGAGACACCAGGGAAGGCCATTTACCTAAAGTTAAGAACAACTGGTAGAATTTATGATGTTATAGCTTGGGTCTTCTGACTCTGTCTGGTGTTGTTTTTCACTAAAAGACTAGTAACAATAAAAAGTAAGATAGAAATATTAGATTTATCAGTGAATCTGCTTATTTACTTTATCAAATTATAAGCTTCCCAAGGGAAAGGATAGGATGTTGCCCATTTTTGTGACAATGCCATGCCCAGCACAACATCTCACATACAATCTGTCTGCAATGTATATCAAGTTAAACTGGTAATCAAGTAAGTCATAGGAACAAAGACTGCCCAAAACAAATTCAGTATTTCTTCTTGAGTTAAAAAACAGAAGGTTCAATGACACTATAGATATAATACAGCTCCAGAGAAATATTAAAGTCTTGTTATAGGTGAAATCAGGATTGTAGCTTGAGATTCACAATAGCAACATTCTAACTTTTGTTTATTTTGTCTTTATTTCATACTACGAGGGGAATGAAGAGTCAGCCGCTAGGTGAACTGTAACATTCAGAAAGGCCTAACTGCAGGGGCTCCCGGGGGGCTTGAGAGACTTAGGAAGACATGTTCTAAATAATCTAGGAAATCTGTCTTTTCAAAAATGTGTAAGAGATATGAATGCTCTGGAGACCGTACTCTAGCAAAACGGTCATGTGTTTTACCCAAAACATAACCAAAGGAAACTAGGCAAAAACCCCAAGACTTAGGGATCAAGAATGAAATGACCACCAACAAAGTTTCTGTGATTGGATTACTAACTTTCCCCTTTCACCTCTCCATTTTTAAATCACTATGCTTGGAAAAGCCACAGCTACAGGAATCTTTCTTTTTAATGTGCTGATTAATTTATACCAGCTCCACTCTAAAACATTCAGTTCAGTTCAGTTACTCAGTCGTGTCCGACTCTTTGTGACCCCATGAATTGCAGCATGCCAGGCTTCCCTGTCCATCACCAACTCCCGGAGTTCACTCAAACTCATGTCCAACAAGTCGGTGATGCCATCCAACCATCTCATCCTCTGTCATCCCCTTCTCCTCCTGCCCACAATCCCTCCCAGCATCAGAGTCTTTTCCAATGAGTCAACTCTTCACATGAGGTGGCCAAAGTACTGGAGTTTCAGCTTCAGCATCAGTCCTTCCAATGAACGTCCAGGGCTGATCTCCTTTAGGATGGACTGGTTGGATCTCCTTGCAGTCCAAGGGACTCTCAAGAGTCTTCTCCAACACCACAGTTCAAACGCATCAATTCCCCGGCATTCAGCTTTCTTCATAGTCCAACTCTCACATCCATAAATGACCACTGGAAAAACCATAGCCTTGACTAGATGGACCTTTGTTGGCAAAGTAATGTCTCTGCTTTTGAATATGCTGTCTAGGTTGGTCATAACTTTCCTTTCAAGGAGTATGCATCTTTTAATTTCATGGCTGCAATCACCATCTGCAGTGATTTTGGAGTCCAAAAAAATAAAGTCTGACACTGTTTCCACTGTTTCCCCATCTATTTCCCATGAAGTGATGGGACCAGATGCCATGATCTTCATTTTCTGAATGCTGAGCTTTAAGCCAACTTTTTCACTCTCCTCTTTCACTTTCATCAAGAGGCTTTTGAGTTCCTCTTCATTTTCTGCCATAAGGGTGGTGTCATCTGCATATCTGAGGTTACTGGTATTTCTCCCGGCAATCTTGATTCCAGCTTGTGCTTCTTCCAGCCTAGCGTTTCTCATGATGTACTCTGCATAGAGGTTATATAAGCAGGGTGACAATATACAGCCTTGATGTACTCCTTTTCCTATTTGGAACCAGTCTGTGGTTCCACATCCAGTTCTAACTGTTGCTTCCTGACCTGCATATAGGTTTCTCAAGAGGCAGGTCAGGTGGTCTGGTATTCCCATTTCTTTCAGAATTTTCCAGTTTATTGTGATCCACACAGTCAAAGGATTTGGCAGAGTCAATAAAGCAGAAATAGATGTTTTTCTGGAACTCTCTTGCTTTTTCCATGATCCAGTGGATGTTGGCAATTTGATCTCTGGTTCTTCTACCTTTTCTAAAACCAGCTTGAACATCAGGAAGTTCATGGTTCACGTATTGCTGAAGCCTGGCTTGGAGAATTTTGAACATTACTTTCCTAGCGTGTGAGATGAGTGCAACTGTGCAGTAGTTTGAGCATTCTTTGGCATTGCCTTTCTTTGGGACTGGAATGAAAACTGACCCTTTCCAGTCCTGTGGCCACTGCTGAGTTTTCCAAATTTGCTGGCATCTTGACTGCAGCACTTTCACAGCATCATCTTTCAGGATTTGAAATAGCTCCACTGGAATTCCATCACCTCCACTAGCTTTGTTCAGTGATGCTTTCTAAGGCCCACTTGACTTCACATTCCAGGATGTTTAGCTCTAGGTGAGTGATCACACCATCGTGGTTATCCGGGCCATGAAGATCTTTTTTGTACAGTTCTTCTGTGTATTCTTGCCACCTCTTCTTAATATCTTCTGCTTCTGTTTGTTAGGTCCAGACCATTTCTGTCCTTTATCGAGCCCATCTTTGCATGAAATGTTCCCTTGGTATCTCTAATTTTCTTGAAGACATCTCTAGTCTTTCCCATTCTGTTATCTGAGGGCAAATAAATTTAAAAGCTATTTCTTGTACTATTCTCTGCTGTACTGTAATGGAACATGTAATGGTACAGACACCATCTTGCCTATACTGAGAATAAGCTGCAAATACCAGCAAATCACTCACCTTATTTACAAGGGTATATAAGGCTTTGTCTTGTGCACCATATTTCAGACACTGCCTAATCCAGGTGTGGACAGTCCAATCTCTCAGGTACCAGCAGTTGGGGCTGTGTCGAAATCTAAATAAAACATAAGAAGAGAAAAAAATGGTTTTAACTCTTAGATGTCAATGCCAAAATCCATCTTCCATCAGCAGGTCCCTCTCTGAGGAATTTACAGATGATCATAAAAGTCAGGAAGGCCAACAGCTAATAAAACTTGAGGATAAAACTCATTAACATCTGAAATGAGAAGAGAAGGCAAAATAACAGTAACAAAATTATTATAAAAATTTTACTCCTTATTTATATTCCCTAATTCAACATCTTGTTTTAATATGAGATTTATGTAAAATGATTTCAGGAATATGCTATACTAGAAGACAGATATGGAAGCTCATTGGAAAAGGAAATGGCAACCTACTCGAGTATTCTTGCCTGGAGAATCCCATGGACTGAGGAGCCTGGCGGGCTGTGGTCAGTCCATGGAGTCACACACAGTCGGACACAACTGTGTGACTGAATAACAACAACAATGGAAGCTCATACTTTAGAGGTTTAAAACAGATGAAGCAAAAAATGAAAACTAGAACAGCATAGCAATTTTAGAGGAAAATCAGCTGTGAGTTACACTGCTATTTCTTGAGGCACTTAGAAGAGATTGGGACCCTCTTCAGTGAATTGAAAGAAAAAAAAAATGAGCAAAATTTAGCATTCAGGCCCTCCAGGAACCATGATCATTCTGACTTTAACACAGCTCCATTCCAGCACTTCAGTCTACCTCCTCTTGCTTCCTGCTGCTCCCCACATGGTTTTTAAAGGCCTAAGCTGTCCAAGCTGAGGTGTATATAGTACCAGTATTCCCACAAAGGAATGGAACTTGGAAGGGAATTCAAATGCTAGTCTTGCCACGAGTTGGCGCACATTGGCTGGAGCAGCTTTTGCTTGCTCCTGGAGTCTGTGCCACGAGGCTGAGTGACAGGGGAGGAGAGGGGTGATGGGTGTGAGGAGGCCACATAAAGGGCTGAGCTGTTCTCTAGCTGCTTATCTGTTTTGACTCGGACGGTTCCTCAAACATCATCTCATGTCAGCTCAAGTCTGCACCTTTTCTTTGAACCTTCAGGAAGTGGAAGCAGGTCAATCTCTGGACCCCACAAAACTAAAAAATTCAATTTGCTTTCTTATTATAAAAACAAAAGGCAAGACAAAAACTTAAAGTGAAAGAATTTTGTGCCATATTTGAGAGTTGGGGCTACAGGCAAATACTGGGGGTTTGCAGAGGCCAGTTATTCAATCTGCCACCTGCTATTTCCTGCCATCTGGTATTGGGATAGTTTCCTGCTGACTAGGTTTTCTGCCAAAGTAAAAGCTGAGAGAAAGAGAGCAAGTGAGAAGTAGTACTTAATTTAGGCTCTTTATTAGTGATCTGTTACAGATGGTGACTTCAGCCATGAAATTAAAAGACGCTTACTCCTTGGAAGAAAAGTTATGATCAACCTAGATAGCATATTCAAAAGTAGAAACATTACTTTGCCGACTAAGGTCCATCTAGTCAAGGCTATGGTTTTTCCTGTGGTCATGTATGGATGTGAGAGTTGGACTGTGAAGAAAGCTGAGCACTGAAGAATTGATGGTTTTGAACTGTGGTGTTGGAGAAGACTCTTGAGAGTCCCTTGGACTGCAAGGAGATCCAACCAGTCCATTCTGAAGGAGATCAACCCTGGGATTTCTTTGGAAGGAATAATGCTAAAGCTGAAACTCCACTACTTTGGCCACCTCATGTGAAGAATTGACTCACTGGAAAAGACTCTGATGTGGGGAGGGATTGGGGGCAGGAGGAGAAGGGGACGACAGAGGATGAGATGGCTGGATGGCATCACGGACTCGATGAACGTGAGTCTGGGTGAATTCCGGGAGACGGTGATGGACAGGGAGGCCTGGCGTGCTACAATTCATGGGGTCGCAAAGAGTCGGACACGACTGAGCGACTGAACTGAACTGAACTGAGAGATATGACAAAAATAAGATTTGAAGATATTTTTTAGATTTAGTCATGCAGCCCTGTCTAGTCTTTTGAATGCTTTACATTTGGCTGGAAAAAGTTTTTCTCACTTGATCTTTCCTTACAGAATTAACCCCTTTAAAAGCAGAAAGATAGAAATATGTCAAATTAGGTTTAAGATGAGAGTGACCTGGCCAGAGAAAAGCCATTGTATAAGTGCCCTAGATATGGTCTAATGAGATCTTCTGCATAGAAACGAAAACATATCTTTTAGTATTTCACGCTTTCCCTCACATTTTAAAATCAGTAGCTGAGCTAATTGAGCTTCCTTCCTTGTTATTCTGAAAAATCTGAGATTTTAAGTGTAACAACCAATTAAAAGCTAATTTTATTATTATTATAATTTTTAAAGTCAAGTGAAATACCAGCTGTATTGCCTAAAGATGGTGATGCTTCCTTGGTAGCCTGAAGGCTTCCTGGACAGCAACCAGGGGGGCGGGGGTGACTGCCTTGCTCAACACTGATTCCTTGGTGCTTGACACATTTTGTGGCCCATGATAGGTTTTTAACAAATAATAAAAGAGCTTTAATCAACACTGATCATTATGTTAACTTCTATGGTGTATTTTAGAATTATAAATTCCCTGTTTGGGCATTTATAATCTCATTACAAAAATAATGTCTTAGGAAGCATCACTACGAACAAAGCTAGTGGAGGTGATGGAATCCCAGCCAAGCTATTTCAAATCATAAAAGATGATGCTGTGAAAGTGCTGCACTCAATAAGCCAGCAAATTTGGAAAACTCAGCAGTGGCCACAGTACTAGATAAGGTCAGTTTTCATTCCAATCCCAAAGAAAGGCAATGCCAAAGAATGTTCGTTCAAACTACTGCACAACTGTACTCATCTCACACAGCAGCAAAATAATGCTCAAAATTCTCCAAGTTAGGCTTCAACAGTACATGAACTGAAAACTTCCAGATGTTGAAGCTGGATTTAGAAAAGTCAGAGGAACCAGAGATCGAACTGCCAACATCCACTGGATCACAGAAAAAGCAAAAGAATTCCAGAAAAACTTCTGCTTTATTGACAACATTAAAGCCTTTGACTGGGTGGATCACAACAAACTATGGAAAATTCTTTAAGAGATGGGAATACCAGACCACCTTAATCACCTCCTGGAAAAACTGTATGCAGGTCAAGAAGCAACGGTTAGAACTGGACATGGAATCACAGACTGGTTCCAAATTGGGAAAGGAGTATGTCAAGGCTGTATATTGTCACCCTGCTTATTTAACTTATATGCAGAGTACATCATGCGAAATGCAGGCTGGATGAAGCACAAGCTGCAATCAAGACTGTCTGGAGAAATATCAATAACCTCAGATATGCAGATGACACCACCCTTAAGGCAGAAAGTGAAGAAGAACTAAAGAGCCTCTTGATGGTGAAAGAAGAGAGTGAAAAAGCTGGCTTAAAACTCAACATTCAGAAAAAACTAAGATCATGACATCCGGTCCCATCACTCCATGGCAAATAGATGGGGAAACAATGGAAACAGTGACAGACTTTATTTTCTTGGGCTCCAGAATCACCACAGACACTTGCTCCTTGGAAGAAAAGCTATGACAAAACTGCAGAGCGTATTAAAAAGCAGAGACATTACTTTGCCAACAAAGGGCTATCTAGTCAAAGCTATGGTTTTTCCAGGAGTTATGTATGGATGTGAGTTGTACCATAAAGAAGGCTATGACCTGATGAATGGATGCTTTTGAACTGTGGTGTTGGAGAAGAGTCTTGAGAGTCCCTTGGACTGCAAGGAGATCAAGTCAGTCAATCCTAAAGGACTCAACTCTGAATATTCAATGGAAGGACTGATGCTGAATCTCCAATACTTTGAAGTATGCGAAGAGCTAACTCATTAGAAAAGACCCTGATGCTGGGAAAGATTGAGGGTAGGAGGAGAAGGGGATGACAGAGGATGAGATGGTTGGAGGGCATCACCGACTCAATGGACATGGGTTTGGGTGGACTCCAGGAGTTGGTGACGGACAGGGAGGCCTGGTGTGGATCATGGGGTCACAAAGAGTTGGACTGAGCAACTGAACAACAGCAACAAAAATAACATAGTGGGTTGGCAAAAGAAAGTTTGTTCAGGTTTTTCTGTACCATCTTTCACATTAATCCAAATGAACTTTTTGGCCAACCCCATATAAACCAGTTTAACAATAATACAAGGGACGGGGACATGATGAATGCTAAAGATAGAAAAGGTGCTGATGGATGTTACAGATGTTTTTGACAATAGCAGTTGCTACGTTTAGTCTATTTTTCCTTCAAAAACAAAAAAATTGTCAATTACCTCCTTTACCCAAGACTGTTTAAATCTCATTTAAATCTAATCTGCTCTAGGTTGTCTCCAGTGACCACTAAAGTTATTTCTTTTCTTTCTGATGGACTTTAAAATAAGAGCACCATGACCATACCCAACCAAACACCCTTTTCTTTTATTCACAATCAGCAGACCATTTTCAGGCTTTGAAAGAGTACCAAAGATTGACAGAATCTAGCTACAGACCTTCAAAGCTGAGATGAAAATTTGTGTACAGCCTTTCGCTAATCTTTTAACACATGGAGAAACAGAGAAGTCTTCTCAAATCTTTTGTCACACTTTACTTCTTAGAAGTCTAAAGGGAAAGTTACTCAAGACCTCACATAACTAATATAATCATCTCCCTTTGGAAGATGTGTCAACAGGCTCACATGGGTCTTCACTAAGCTAACTCCCTTTCCCATCCTGAAGCAGGGCTACTTGGTGTCATCTCTGCTCTGTGAGACCTAATAATCCAGACACAGCTGTGACCAGGGCATTTTCAACTAAGTGACAACATAAAATCAATTTAGGAGTTAGAAGCAAACATCTATTAGGTACACACATATGACATACACTGCTCAAAGTGCAATTCCTACATTTCCTAGCCAGGCAACAAGTAAACTCCTTTTTAAGTCCTCATCAGCATTAAAAAAAAGAAAAACAAAAAAGCACACAACTTATCCAACTATCTAGAATACAAACCACTCAAGAGCACTGAGATGGGTCCAACTTTGGATGGTGAGTTTAAGAATTCTCTGTTAGTGACTCTTTAAGCAGTTCAGACAGAAACACTCAGGCTCTTTTCAGACCCGCCAGTGGTAATACGATAGCCAGGTAAGTCTCTGGAATGGGCACTCGCCTGGAAGGACTGCAAACTGCCAGGCCAGCATGCTCCCTTTCAGCCAAGGGAAAGGCAAAGAGACAAGAACACAACTAACACATTGATTTTCCAAATTGCCTGCAAACAGACTGGCTTTTGTTCTTGCCTGGTGGGACCACCAGCCTGGCAGATTACAGGCAGCCACTGTAGGAGTCCCCTCTGTGCCCCATGCCATCAGCTGTTTGCTCACCTCGACAGAAGCTTTATTATTGTCCACGCCAGCAGACTGCCAAGCTAGGCAAACCGTGTGAGTGTGGAAAAGATAAACAGATGCAACCCAAATAACCCCAACAAGGCTTGTGCTCACAAACACAAGAGACCTTCTGAGCTTCCCAGTTATAACACAGAAGCAAACTAGACAATTCTATGGATGTGAGTATTTTCTTGGAAGCAAGAAGGGACACAGAGAAGGAGAAGGAGAGGATGAAGCATGCTCTCAAGCTCTGGCTCTACTAGTTCCCAAAGCTGGTATCCCATGGCTGAAGAGACATCTGTCTACAGTGCTAAGTGGCGTTTCCAGGTCCAGGCCAGTCAAAGAGCAGGTACTGAGAAGCTTTCTGTTCTCAAAAATCAAGCAACATTCTGGACTTTTCAGGGCATCTGCCATCACTACATTGCATTCAAGACTGATGTCACCAGGAAGGAAGGACAGCAGAGTCACACCGCATGCATGACATAGAGCAAAAGTCTTTGCTACCCTTTAAGATACCTTACAAGGGGAGAGCAGTTCTGTAAGTGAAGTTGAGAGTGAAGAGAAACACACCAGACACTTATTATGATTTACATAGGAGGGACTTCACTTTGTGTACAAGTCACACCGTATTTCCTAAGTGTAACCAATTTCATTTTTTAAAAAAAATGCCATGGACTTCCTTCTGTGGGTTCAACTGAAGGTTACTGGTGTAGGCCTAAGTGGTGATGCGCCTCAGCTCCTTCAGTATCACAGATAAAAGTGCTCCTGGCTGAGCAGGACTAATGCACAGATGCCAGGGCCTGGAGCTCAGCGGCCCCACCACTCAGCTGCAGCGCTGGCTCTTCCGTATGAATGAGCAAGCTTTCCACAACATTTATCTGATTATGAAAGCCACCATCCTTAAACATACATATGCAGCTTTCCCTCCTCCCGAGTGAATTCTGTATCCTGTGGCAACAGGCTTTACAGATGGAGACCTCAGCCCCAGAGCTGGGTAGACATGGAGATTTGAGAGGGGGGGTGGGGGGCTGGCATAAAAGGAAGACAGGAAGCACGGCAGGAAGAAAACACAGCTGGTTCCAGGGCTTGCAGTGTGGACTGGAAATCTTATCAATGACACAAAGTGTGTAACTATTGAAAGGTTTTGAGTGCCTCCCTGAACTAGACCCAACAAGCAAGAGAGTTCTGTGACTGTTCAAATCAGAATATGATTCAATCATGGCCATCCACTTTCTAATTCTACTAGGATAATTACTTTTTTTTGCATCCTGATGGAAATCCTGCTTTCATCAATTATTAGTTGGCTTCAACTACCACAAATAAAACCAAATTTTGATGCAATAGTTTTCTAGTGACTATTATATCTTTGTCAGATGTTTGCAAGGTTAATAGAGGAGTCTAATATAGGAATTGATAATAGAGACGTCCATATTCTAGACTAAAACTACTTTCTTGCTTGAGATCCCAGATTCCTACTTTCATATGGGAACTTCAGGCAATTTTAACTTTCAAAAAATGTCCTGACTGTGCATGAAGTGATGCATCGAGAGCAAGAATCTCCTCCAAAACATTCCCCTGGCAAATGTTCAATCAGCTGGGACTTTTACACTTTCAGTGAATTTATTATCTACCTCTGAGGCAGATAAAAATGCCTTTTTTAAAAAGTTTTAACACTTTTTTTTTCTTTTTTAAGAAACAGGTTTATAGAGCTATAACATACAAACAGTAAAATTCACACTTTTCAGTGTATTTGTGACTTTTGACAAATGCATCCAGTTGCATAACCACCACCACGGTCAGATTGTAAGAACAGTTTTATTACCCCGAAAAATTCTTAATGCCTCGCTTAGAGTCAGCTTCTTTGGGGTTTGCTGGTTAATTTAGGCAAATTTTATATAGATACTTCCTAAAGAGTTATTAATTTCTGACCCTAGAATTATTAATTTTATGAGGAAAAGCAATCCCCGTTAGTTTGTAATTTACATTCTGCCAATTTCCAAATCAGAATTTGAAAAAATTAAAACTCAGTGTACAAGTAGTTTCCTCTGAGTCCTATACACAGCCATTAGACATCTGATATCCCTGTTTGCCATTCTAAAAAGTAAGTGGATTTTTGGTAGAGAATAACACAAGCATAGAATTTTACAAACGTGGAGTGCTAAATAAATGCAGCACAATAACACTTTTTTAAAGTGAAGATGGATAACAGAAGGACTTGTTAGATATCAAAGTCGAAGTCTAAATTTGTCAGACCCAGAGCTTAAAAACAAGGTCACCTGTATTTCACCCGATAAAAATGAAATAACACTTCACATTGAGAAACTACTCTAGGAGAAATACTCTATTTTCCACATCCATGCAAGGACAAATAGGACCTGCATCCTCAGATGATTCTGTCTTCTCTCTGATCTGGCTGTTGTTTAACCAGATTGATATCACCCTATATAAAAGGCCTATTTTTCATTCACCACGTCAATATTTAGCAAGTAGCTACACTGTACCACATGATTTGTACTTTATCCCTGCTGGTCCACCCAGTTTCCTCTAGTTTCAAACAATCTTAAGGATGACAGCTCTTCCTTTCTGATGCGCTTAGTTGCTCAGTCTGATGCTTTGCAATCCCACGGACTGCAGCCTGCGAGGCTCCTCTCTCCATGGGGATTCTCCAGGCAAGAATACTGGAGAGGGTTGCCATGCTTTCCTCCAGGGGATCCTCGCAACCCAGGGATGGAACCCAGGTCTCCCACATTGCAGGCAGATTCTTTACTGACTGGGCCACCAGAAAAGCCCTTTCAGATACAGAAAGAGAAAACCTATAGCCTGACTATGCCTTGCTGCTCTTTCTCTCATGGTTTACAAAGCACAGGAGCCAGTCAGATGAAGCCAACTGCTCTCTGTCTGAAGCCTACTGTTTTTATCAGCCTCTAAAAGGTGATGAATATGGATAACAGGTGAGGATTATTTGCAGGGAGAACTGGAAAAGAAACAAGTCTTCACGGTGATTGTTGATGTGCCCTCCTGGCGAAGGTCCTAAAACCATTCAATGTCCGTCTTTGTGGCCAACAACTGACCTGTCAGTGAAGCTGCATCCAGAAGCATCTGGGGGGCTTCTCCAGCCACCTGCAAGCTGGACACACAGATTAGCTTCACGCCTGAGACGGTGGAGTGCAAGGTGAAGCTAAAGGCAGAGGGCCTTTCTCTCAGAACAGCAGGAAGCTGAAAAAATTGGATTTTGGATCCAGTCCTATTTATGAAAACAGAGTTGTGGGAACTGGCTTGAGTTGGACAGAGATATGGCAAGTATTTTTGGTTTTCAGTAGGAAATCTATGAGCCAGTTTTAAAAAGATGTCAACATTTCCTGATGTCTTCTAAAGTTCTGGCTAGGAACTTTAGATATAACTTCTGCAAAATAGTGAATAATAAGATCACTAAAGACAGGAAAATCACATATATTAATTAACCAGGGGTAAGCTGTATATCTGGAGAGTTCTGAGGGAGGGGGAGGTACAGAAGCAAAAGGAGGAAAACAAACAAAATATGGAATTTAGAATTTCTGGAGTATTTTAGGCTTAGTGAAGGTGTCAGGATTAAGTCTGCCACCAAAGAAATGAGCAGGCAAAGAGGCCTGGCCCAGGGGACGGTGCACACCAGCATAAAAGCAGAGAAGAGTTAAGCTGATGTTGAGCAGATTTACACATCTTTTTGTGTGTGGGATTATGGATCTCTTTTGGGATATTTCTGATGGAAGAGAAGCTCAGCACTAATCAGGGTATCTTAAGAATCATATATATATATGTATTTCTTTTTTTAATAAAGAAGAAAAGCATCTCAGTGTTTTAAACATTTTGATTCTCTAACACATGAAAAAGTTAAATCTCAAAAGATTCTGTTTATAGGAAAAGGTAAGGCTGGATTTCCTTCCAGCTATACAACTCAAGTTCATAGCTAGTTTCTATTTCTGTAGCTCTACTGATTTCAATATTAAACCTTTAAGCAAAGGCAGAGGACAAGTTTTCTCTTTTCGTGTGTTCGACAACAGTAGGTATGTGATGATTTAGCAATAGTGACTAGGCCTCTGCTGCTGCTGCTGCTAAGTCGCTTCAGTCGTGTCCGACTCTGCAACCCCATAGACGGCAGCCCACCAGGCTCCCCCATCCCTGGGATTCTCCAGGCAAGAACACTGGAGTGGGTTGCCATTTCCTTCTCCAATGCATGAAAGTGAAAAGTGAAAGTGAAGTCGCTCAGTCGTGTCCGACTCAGCGACCCCATGGACTGTAGCTCACCAGGCCCCTCCATCCATGGGATTTTCCAGGCAAGAGTACTGGAGTGGGGTGACTTCGCCTTCTCCAGACTAGGCCTCTAGGACTATATAAATACCAATAATGTATGTTAAAACTCATGAGTAATATTTACATTTGAAACAATAATCCACCTCTGGTTTTGAAGTATTATTCTGCCTATAAACAGATGAAGCCAGGAGGAAATACTGCCTTTTTATTCAAGGCAGGAGGAGTTCAGAGATGGCAGAGAAGTGGAATAAAATGTGGTCATTCTGGAAAGCCACCTACTCCTCACTTCTGCCCCCTGCTGTCTCCTTGCAATAAGTTCAGGGAACAGACAAGCTGATGGGAGATTGAAACCAAAAACAGGAAAGAGAGAGAGAAAAAAAGAGAAAAAGAGAGAGTGTGTGTGAGTGTGAGTTCAATTGCTAAGTTGTGTCCGACTCTACGACCCTGTGGACTGTAGCCCACCAGGCTCCTCTGTCCATGGGATTTCCCGGGCAAGAATTCTAGAGTGGATCGCCATTTCTTTCTCTAGGGGATCTTCCTGACCCAGAGATCGAACCCATGTCTCCTGCATGGCAGATGGATTCTTTACCACTGAGCCAACAGGGACGCCCAAAACAGGAGTTCAGTTCAGTTCAGTCGCTCAGTCGTGTCCGACTCTTTGCAACCCCATGAATCGCAGCACGCCAAGCCTCCCTGTCTATCACCAACTCCCGGAGTTCACTCAGACTCGCATCCATCGAGTCCGTGATGCTATCCAGCCATCTCATCCTCTGTCATCCCCTTCTCCTCCTGCCCACAATCCCTCCCAGCATCAGAGTCTTTTCCAATGAGTCAGCTCTTCTCATGAGGTGGCCAAAGTACTGGAGTTTCAGCTTTAGCATCATTCCTTCCAAAGAAATCCCAGGGCTGATCTCCTTTAGAATGGACTGGTTGGATCTCCTTGCAGTCCAAGGGACTCTCAAGAGTCTTCTCCAACACCACACTTCAAAAGCATCAATTCTTCGGCACTCAGCCTTCTTCACAGTCCAACTCCCACATCCATACGTGACCACTGGAAAAACCATAGCCTTGACTAGACGGACCTTTGTTGGCAAAGTAATTCTCTGCTTTTCAATATGCTATCTAGGTTGGTCATAACTTTCCTTCCAAGGAGTAAGCTTCTTTTAATTTCATGGCTGCAGTCACCATCTGCAGTGATTTTGGAGCCCAGAAAAATAAAACAGGAGTACACAGACTCAAAGACCTTCCCAACACACACACACATTCTAAATAAAAATCTTAGACTCCTCTCAAGATTGGAAGAGACTCTGAAAGGCATCTAGGCCAAGTAAATTGGGGATGGGGAAGGAAGGAAAGTTCATATAGAATTAGAGAATCTAGGGACCTTCAATATCCCCTGTTCACTGAATTATTTATTGAGAAGTCACTACTTATCAAGTCCTATACTGCGCAATGTGAATCTAGTCTAATTTCTCTACTTTATAGATGAGGAATCTCGGTGTCCAATGGGATGAAATTATTTTCCCAAGATAAGCCAGATAATTCCAGTTCTATAAGCTAGGCTGTTTACTTACTATTCCACCACTGCCTTTCAATTCTTTTATTTGTAAGACATCTTTCAGAAACATCTCTGCAGTGTGACAAAGGTCTCTAACCTACTAAAAAAATAAAATATTTAGGCTCTGAAACAGTTCTGGAACTGCCCTGAACCAGCTGTCTAACTCTGTACAGTCACTCGATCCTTGGGGTTTCAGTTCTTACGACTATAAGATGAAGAGATAGGATTATCTGGATCATGCATGAAGTCACATGTCTGCAGGGGCTAGTCAGTTATTATCAATATAAGTCCATGAAGAATCGTTTAAGACAATAGGTATAAAACTGCTTGTATTATCATCAAGCAAAGGAGCCTCCTAGTTGTACTGTTTTTGAAAACTGTCTGAGCCAAGCAAAATACACTGGAACTGAACTAGGCCAGACCCCTGAAACTCCTTCCAGCTCTCACGTTTAGTGACTGAAGAATATGCCTAATCCACTTACTAAAACATCATACTGTATTTACACATCTCTATTAACTGGAGAAATAGCCCTGACACAAAGAAGTGAACAGAGACTCAAAGATACAAGCTCCCACTCAGCCCACACCTGACTCGACTCCACTCCACTAGCCTCGCTCCCCTGCCAGGTGAGTGTCACTTCGCTCAGCATTGGCAGTGTATGGACTATTATGGGGACTGCAGACCTTGCAAACTGGCATCTAAGCTTTCAAGATGAAAGGATACAATCACTAAATTAAAGTCAAGGTCCTTAAAAGTAGATTTTAAGTGGAGATCAAGTTTTGTAGGATAATAAAAATTTCAGCATTGAAATTTTTTTACTCAAACGAATACTTCATTATATTCAATTTATATTTAAGAGTCAGCCATTCAAAGTAACTTTTCTATAAATCACAAATTGTTTTTGTATGTTGCTACTTCCTTTTACTCCTTAAATTATTGCTAAGAATCATAAACATACAAATAGTTCACCGCCATAACTTATTTTTGGTCTCAAACCCCTGTTAAGTGGCAATTCTTAGAGCAGATATAGTTTTTCTTTCCAAAAAAGGGGGAGTGATTTGGGAGTGGCTACAGGGATATTAAATTATTTGCCAGTTTCTGGAAACATAAAAGAACACAATCACTTTTTGCAGCCAAAAAAAAAGAAAGAAAGAAAGAAATTTGAAAACAGAGGTTTAGATCTGTTAGTCCAACTGTTTTCTGGAAGCCTTAATCTACCAATTACTAAAACACCTTTATTTATATATGAATGGAAGAGAATAAAAGTGTCCCTTCTTTCTTGTGCTGCCAAACAATAAAAATCAGAATAACTGCATTTGATAAGCATCTCCTCTATTTAGTTCAAGCTAGCACTCCCATATATAGAACTGAACTTTTAAATAATGGACCATTTGAAATTGTACAAACACAAGAAAATTCTTAGCATATAAGAATGACCAAATGCAACAAGATAACAATCATAAGAACGATTTCCAATTTTGAACAGGGAGAAGCTAATTTCTTGATAAAACTCCAAAAACAAACCATCCATACAATTACCACACTGCAGTTAAACAAAAGCTCTTATGCTGGCCCACAAGGAGGGAATGAACAATTTGAACAAATCTTTTATTGCCTGAGAAAATTTTTTAAAATGACTCAAAGTGCCAGGAGAGCTGTCTCAATGCAACTGCAGACAGCTTTTCAAAGTCTCTCTGCTTCTCTAAGGATGAGTCATGAGAGGAGTGCGCATCTTGGCAAAGACACAGTCTTTCCTCTGGTTCCACTCACTCCCCCTCTTATTAAAAAAAAAGCTTTGATGGATAACAGCTAAATAGATTCCAGACAGGCTTAACTGGAGAAGTTTGAACACCAGGGAGGCAAAATATCATCGCAGAAGTCTCCATTGTTTGCCACTGTGAGTCACAGACTCGGGGAAGCATCTCCCGCATCCTAAAAAGGGCTGGGTCCATTGATCATGTGCCAGATCATGGCCGTTGTGCTTTGTGGGACAGGAGAGGGAAACAACCTATGAAAATATCTTTGCTTCCTAGCTTCCTAAATGTCATTAGCTCATCTGCTGAACAATTACAGTGAGCTGGCAGGGGCGGGAGCCTGTTGTTTACGAGTGTACATCAAATGCAAATTCACCTGCAGCAGCTGTAGGCAATCCACGGGGACATGGCTGCTACAGTGCATGCAGCCTTCAGTGAACAGGTGCAGTTTTTCTTTCACTAACTTTAGGCAAAAAAGCAAGGAAGCTAGTTAAAAAAAAAATTTTTTTTTTAAGGAGAATAAGTAAGGAAAAGCTGAGTGTTAAACTAGGGAGAATAGTTTCGCTACTGCACCTATATAGAATCCCTTATTCCGACAGAATAGGGCATGCGGTGAGGGCAAAAATGCTCTCTTCTGCATCTGACCATTCACCAGCCTACAAAGAATTGGGATGCTCGGCTGGGCACTAAGTGACAAAGATAAGCAAAGAGACTTCTTGCCTTCAGAGAGGCTAGACTGGGATCACCAAAACCAAGCATCTTGTGAGCATCTAAAACAAGCATGGGAAGGCAATTTGTAAGCATCATACTGCAATCCCTCATTTACATAACAATGATTATTTCATAACACATGGTACTCAATTTTCTGAAAATCGCCTCTCAATAGAAAAGTAAATTCAATGTTTCTCTCCTCTTCCCAATAGTCCTTTTTGTTTTCTTTGGATATATTTTAAACATTACAGATATAAAGTTATACCTTCCTCCTTCCACTTTCCAGAGGAGGAAAGTTGGTGGACATCATTCTAAGGCATGGTTTTATACCTTCATTAACTAGGGGTGTGTCCTGTGCTGAGTACTTTAAGGTGCATATGCCTTTTAACTCTGTATTCAAGGGTCTGTCTGATAGAGAACTCAGCCAAACCATAGTAGTATGTGTGGTATTCTGGGAGCAAAAGGGTAGGGACAGAAACAGTAAAAATTTCTGTTATCTGGGATGTGAGAGACTCAGATACCACTTTACTGTGGAAACTAATCACCAACGCCACCAGGAAAATCCCTGACAAGGTAGGTGACTGCTCTCTGTATTTGACTGGAGCCCAGCCCTGACTCACTAAGTCAGTTTTGTCATCTGTAAAATAGAGGTGATAATGCCTTTAACACTGGTTTACTATGAAAATCAAAGGATAACTGAATTAAGTACGTTGACAACTTTTAATCCTTTTTGGAACCAAGCAGAGTAGAAATATGCACACAAGCAAGAATTATTTTTGTCACAGTCTACATGATATAGCAGGTTATGCTCAAAATCCTTCAGGCTAGGCTTCAGCAGTATGTAAACCAAGAACTTCGAGTTGTACAAGCTGAATTTAGGAAAGGCAGCAGAACCAGAGATCAAAATCCCAACATTTGTTGGATCACAGAAATATTAAGGGAATTCCAGAAAAACATCTACTTCTGCTTCATTGACTACGCTAAAGCCTTTGTGTGGATCACAACAAACTGTGGAAAATTCTTCAAGAGTTGAGAATACCAGACCACCTTACCTGTCTCCTGAGAAACTGGTATGTGGGTAAAGAAGTAACAGAACCTTGCATGGAACAACCAGTCAGTTGTTCCCTGTTGCAACTGGGAAAGAAGCACAACAAGGTTATATATTGTCATCCTGCTAATTTAACTTATATGCAGAATACATCTTACAAAATGCTAGGCTGGATCAATCACAAGCTGGAATCAAGACTGCTGGGAGAAATAACAACCTTGGATATGCAGATGATACCACTCTAATGGTATAGAGTGAAGAAGAACTAAAGAGCTTCTTGATGAGGCTCAAAGAGAAGAGTGAAAAAGCTGGCTTAAAATTCAACATTCAAAAAACTAAGTTCACAGCCTCCAGTCCCATCACATCATGGCAAATAGATGAGAAAATGTCAGAGCAGTGACAGATTTTATTTTCTTGGGCTCCAAAATCACTGTGGATAGTTGACTGCAGTCATGTAATTAAAAGATGCTTGCTCCTTGGAAGGAAAGCTATGACAAACCTAGACAGCATATTAAAAAGCAGAGGCATTACTTTGTCAACAAAGGTCTATACAGTTAAAGTTACAGTTTTTCCAGCAGTCATGTATGGATGTGAGAGTTGGACCATAAATAAGGCTAAGCACCAAAGAACTGGTGCTTTCTAATTGTGGTGCTGGAGAAAACTCTTGAGAGTTCTGTGGACTGCAAGGAGATCAATCCAGCCAATCCTAAAGGAAATCAGTCCTGAATATTCACTGGAAGGACTGATGCTGAAGCTGAAGCTCCAATACTTTGGCCACCTGGTGTGAAAAACTGACTCACTGGAAAAGATCTTGATGCTGGGAAAGATTGAAGGCAGGAGGAGAAGGGAACAACAGAGGACGAGATGGTTGGAGGGCACACCAACTCAATGGACATGAAATTGAGCAAGCTCTGAGAGATAGTGAAGGACAGGGAGCCTGGCGTGCTGCAGCCTATAGGGTTGCAAAGAGTCCGACATGACTTAGCAACTGACAACAAGCGCTTGATACTGGACTTCATGGCATTCTGTCTAGTGCTTCTTACTCATGCCTTAAATGTGGCCTTCCTGATGCAGAATGGCCTTTGGTAGCAGAGAAGTAGTGAAGAGACAAGATTAGGCAGCAGACAGTCCCCAGTCCTGTGTTATAACCCCAGGAAACAAACTCTAAAACTTCAGGATTCTATTTTGTAAAACATGAATAAAAGCTGTACCCACTTCAGGTGAAAGAACGCCTGCCCGAAATGAGGACTGAAGAGACAAGGCCTGTGAACTGCCTAGTGCAGTGGCTGCAACAGCGTCTCCAGACAGCCTGGACAGGGAGACCGACAGCAGGTCCACGCGAGCACCAATGAGTTAAACAGGAGCTCTCAGGACCAGTTCCCTCCACACAGGACGCAACCTGCACGGCGCTGGGCACGTGTGAGGCGAACACCCGACTGCTGCTAGCCCACAGGGGTGGAACAGAGGAGGAAGGGCTGTCTCGGTGAGAGAGGGAAGGGTCCCTGACCCCTCACTTCTCTAGACACGGCCTCAGAGGAGGAGCGGAAAGGCGAACCGGGGGGAGAACAGAGAGGCTTTTCCAATCCCAAAGGCTCAAAGCCAACCAGAACAGGGTGTGCTGCTCAGTCCAATGACTAGTAGCAGCGTATCTGATGTTAATTACGACAGAAAAATGTCCAGGCAGAAAGAAGGGAGTCCGGGGTGACCTAATGAGGAGTTAGTTTACCTAATTATCGCTCTCCGGACCTTGGACGGGTTTTCAGGAGCTTGGCAACACAGGGTTACCGCACAATAGAGTTCCTGCTTGGAGTCCTCTGTCCACTCAGCGCCCAGCAGCCTATGGCTGGCGTCAACCATTGAGCAGCACAGTCACCTACTGAAGATACACGGAAACACGCAGAGGTGCAAGACCTGTGCGTGGGGCAGGATCCCAGGGGGAGCAAACAGTATTTACATAGGACATGACAGCCATCTACATCTAGGAAGCAGAAAAGGGCAACACGGTGATACATCTGCCCCTGAGCAACTGCCTAACCCCACACCTCGGCCTACAACCCTGCCCCCAAGCAGCCACGGGCCCTCTTTTGGTCCCCCCACAGGGTAAGACTGAAGGCTCCCATTCTGGCCCCAACCCAACGGCAACACCAGTCCTTTCCGACAACCTGGACAGGCAGCTGACAACAGATACATGACAATCAAGGGTCACTGAGTTAGTGGAATATCTGGAAAAAGCAAATACACAATAGTTTCTCTCACACTGGAAAAAAAAGAAATTGTGCATACAACTAGCTACTGTAATTGTGTTTTAGAATCCTGTGTTAAGCTCAAAAATTAGAAAGATGGGGCAAGCTGCTGTTATAGTAACCACAGGATTTTATCATTTCTAGGACTTTCCCATAATCCCATACAACCTTAGGAAAAGTCTGATTTGTTAGCAATATCTATGCTATATATTTACTATACTAACTTTATTTCTAGGAATGAATGCTTATAAAAGGCTACAACATACTAAAGCACTTGGTTTTTTGAGTATTCAGTTTTTGTTTTTAAATGAGTCACACTGAAGAGACCCTTCCTTTTCCTGGATCAGTTTGTGCAAAATCTTTAACTGAGATGGATGATGAGAAGATGATAATGAACAACAGCGTTATTCATTAAAAAGTACTGAACACTTAGCATGTTCTAGGCATTATCCTGAGTACTTTATATACTTTTTCGTTTCTGCAGAGTAGGAACTCAGAACTACGAGGATAAATATCTTGCCTGAGAGCATGTAAGGAACTCAACACAGGTGGTTTTTCCTATAGTGTCTGAAACAGACTGCGGGTTGTTGCTAAGCATCAGCTGTAGCTCTGCATTTAGAGCCTACTTTAAAAAAGGAAGTGTCACTCTGAGCACTGAATTTTAACTTGGCCCAGCAGAAATGCAGGAATGAGGAAAACAGGTTACCCTCCAATCTCATGTTTTGGGAGGTACCCTGGCAGCACTATTTTCTTGAGCTCCCCCTGCCCCCAAGGGATGCACAGGTCTTTCTCTTACACTGGTCAGTTCTTTCAGAGAGGACTCTCCCAGTCTCCTCTCTGAGAGGCAAAATAAGCCTTGTATCCTCAAGTCCAGAGTCTTTCTGCCTCAGCTCTCCAGAAAGAAAATCATCAATCTTTCGCTAGGCACTGGGCATTTCACTGCTTCTTAGGGAACACCGAGCCAGCCCAGCTGCCTTGGCTCTGTCCACATCTCTTTAGAAGTGCCTGCTGCTTTTTATCTGTGAGCCTTTCTAGCGCCCTCTGGTACACACTGCCTTGCTTTTGGATTTCTTCTCCTGCCAGTGTTAAGTTGTAGCTTTCTCTTTCTGCTAAGAAGTTCCTTATCTTCTGTTCACCTGTTTTCTAGCTTTCAAAATGTGGTCGCTGTTGCCTCCTCTCTCGTTCTGTTTATTTTGTAGGTTTTTGTCTTTTTTACCCTTTTTTGTCATATTTGTGGAGGTTTTGGTAGGGAATAGGGTTAAGCACATATGTTCAATCTGTCACATTTTATCAGAAGACTTCTAGAGGCTGCTTGAGCTCTCTGTGGCTGGCAATAGATTATATAACCTAAAAGTAATGATGATAAAGAAAATGTACTTAAAGCATTCAAATATATTTCATCTGTTTAAAAAAGAAGGGAACAAACATTTTGAGGAAGATACTTAACCTTTCTGATTTTCAATAAATTATGAAACAAAAGGTTAAAAAAAGTTTCTTAATAACTCTTTAAACTCTAATATCCTTCAACAAAGGCCAAAAAGAAATCACAGTACTGTATCTGCTCAACCTAAATCATTTTATTGAAAACATTTGTGCACACATATTAAGACTCCTACATGGATGGTACACTAAGGGTTAACAGTATTGTTAAGGCACAATCCCTAAATATTACCTCTTTTTTTCCTTGGGGGAGAAAGCATAATCACATGTTAATATTATTCAGGATTACTCTCAGCAATGAAAGATAGGTAAATCAAGCTTGGCAAATTCCTACTTATAGAGGAGTACATTATATAATACTGCAGTTAAGTTCTTAAAGCATAAAACTTCAGCCATATTCATTGTACCTTGTCTGCTCTGATTTTTAAAAAAATAAAACATTTTACCTACATCTTGTGGTGCTGGAGAAGACTCCGGAGAGTCCCTTGAACAGCAAAGAGATCAAACCAGTCAATCTTAAAGGAAATCAACCCCGAATATTCATTGGAAGGACTGATGCTGAAGCTGAAGCTCCGATACCTTGGCCACCTGATGTGAAGAGCTGACTCACTGGAAAAGACCCTGATGCTGGGAAAGACTGAAGACTAAAGGAGAAGAGGGTGGCGGAGGATGCAATGGTTGGACAGCATCACTCATTCAGTGGACGTGAATCTAAACAAACTCTGGGAGATAGTGGAGGACAGAGGAGCCTGGCATGCTCCATGGTGTACAAAGAGTTGGATAGGACTCAGTGACCAGTATCTAACCTAGGCTGAAGGTCAGCAGAGCATCAGGGAACCTCTGTGGCAATGTCCTGGAGCACGTCTACAGAAAGCCTGGTAAACTGAGAACATACATCCCATCACAGCCTTGCTTCCTGGGAAATACAATAACCATCTTCAAACTTATCATCTTTAGAGACAAAAAACTAAACACCAGTCCCCTCTTCCTGAAACTCTATGTGTGGACACCACTGCTTTACATGGAGGGGCAGCCCAGTCTAACAAACAGAAACGTGTCCGTGTTTAGTGAATTCAGTACCATATCAGAACAGGGAACAAGCATCTCCTCCCGGGCACACTGTGGAGAACCATTTGCATTACAGCATGGTATCACACATAATGCCACCTCTTCCTCTAGTAAATATGACTGAACTTTTCATTCCGTGCAAGGGCCACATGGGATGTGACATTACACACAAGCTGTGTCTTTAGGAATATTTTATTTTGTATTAACTCAAGGAATAAAAAAGACTCGAAGGGTTGAGTTAAAATTTCAACTTTAGTGAATTTAGGTCATTCAAAAGTCAGGACTGCTGTTTGATATGCTTTAATGATTTTTTGTTTTCTGGTTACGCTACTCTCTTCTTCAGCGAAGAAACTGCTGCCAAGAAATGTGAACATCACTTTTATTCACGGAATCAAAGAAATTTGTAGGATTTGGTATAGAGAAGAGCTTGTCTTTCATGTCTAAATGGAATACATTTGTTGATTTACATTCAATATACACATATGCATCTGAAATAAGAGTAGGAGATGTGGGGGAATTCCCTGGCTGTCCTGTGGTTAGGACTCTGCATTCTCATAGCTGAGGTCCTGGGTTCAATCCCTGGTCAGGTAACTAAAACCCTACAAGCTGTGCAGTGTACCCCTCCCCCCAAAATACTATAAAAAAAAAAATCAGTACCCAACATATTTTGAACTTTTGTATTATTCTAGTCACTGTATTGCTTTCTAAAGATTATTTCATTTATATATTAGTACTCGATATAAGGTAAGTATATTTTCCCCATCTTACAGGTAAGTAACCTGATCATCAAAGGATTAAATAACTTATCCAAGGAAAGACAGTTAATAGAAAACAAGGCCAAAATTTAAACCCAGACAGTCTGACTTCAGAGCTCTTGACAACTGAGCATACTGCCTGGTACCATAACTAGGTGATTCTAGGGACAAAGTCTCTTTTAATTTTCTGTCAATAATTGGAGCTTCTAAATGGTCCAGTCTGGGTATCAACAACAGAAAAGTGAAAATGTTAGTCGCTCCATCATGTCAGACTCTTTGTGACCCCAATGACTGTAGCCCACCAGGCTCCTCTGTCCATGGAGTTCTCCAGGCAAGAATACTGGAGTGGGTTGCTGTAACCTTCTCCAGGGGATCGTCCCAACCCAGGGGTAGAGCCTGGGTCTCCTACACTGCAGGTGGGTTCTTTACCAGCTGAGCCACCATCTTTGGTGGCTATCAACAACAGAACAGAAGGTCTATTCTAATTAAGATTACCCTCCAGAAGGAGGAGGATTTGGCTAGAAAATTTGACTCTTGATTTCAGAAGTTAGAGATACAATCATTTGGTATGAACTGTACTGAATAAAAGCCACTGTTGTTTCCTGCTTCTGGAATGGGACATTATAAATAGATGCCTGGCAAGCCCCTCAATCCCAGCATTTCGACTCTTATTCACCCATGACAATCAAGTGTCACCATTTGCTATTATAGCCCATCAATGACTATATGTATCTAACGGTAGCACAGACATGTCTATCTGATACATTCCACACATTATGGAACTATATGTCTTGTTTCCTTATAGGTTTATACATATATTCACACATAAGAAAATGCTATCAAATGGAATAATATGCATTTTATAGCTAAGAAGCAGAGCTACAGCCATTCCAAAAATGTAAATACCTAAAAGTATAAATAAAAGAATGAGTAAAATAAAACTTAAGAGGGGTGGTAGGTAGGAGAAAGGGCCCATGCTGACTCAGTGGCAAGGCATCCTATAAGAAAAACAGAGAGCTGAGAAGGGGCTCTTCAAAGTATCCATCCAGTCCTTTCACTTTCTTCATTACAAGCAAAGAGAGCTTAGACCAATTATGGAAACTTGGCCGAGATCTCTTGGACAATTTTATTATGTAAATTATATTAACTGAGCCTTAATGTACTGCCCTCTTTCTCTTCTCCCAGCAGTCCCAATGCTAAGTCACTGCAGTGGGTGGAACTGCAGAAATATATGGGTGAGGTGGAGTAGAAACAATTCAGAGAGAAGCCTCACAAAGGAGAGGGAATTCTGCCATGGTCTATGACTCTGGGCATCTGTCTAAGAGAGCTTCAAAATAATGAGTCTATTACAAAGTTCATTTTCCCGTAATAATGCCCACCAGTTCTGTACTCAGCATCTATGCTGAGTACAGTATCAGATCTCAAGAACAAGATGAAGACACAAGACTTCTTAAAGTCTAATGCATTCATCCATCAATCATTAGAGGACATTACTGTTCTTGGAAGATACTGCAGTGTGTTCCTGTACAGAACAACCAGACATGTCATTTTTGATAAGATTAGGATTAAAGGCAGTACCAAAGATAATTTCCAAAAGAAATATAAATGTAAGAATAAATACAGTATATATGCAATTATCTGTTATTTATATACCCATTGACAGGAAGGAGAATCACCCATGAGGTATCCCACAAGGTATCTAAACTTTGATTCTCTACTTCCTATCCAATTCAGCTTATAATTGTAATGATTTTTGATGTAATCTTCATACAACTACACTCCATTATAAATAACTATATGCCTTTGGGAAAGTCTTTTATTCCTTTTGACATAGTTTCTAGCTCTGTATATTAGATTATCTTGGACCATTGAAATAAGACTATGAATCTATAATATAACCCTGTCGTTGAAGGTCCACAAATAGACTATTTCATTCTCCCTACATGAAAATGAATATAGACACCCCCTCCACACCCCCACGCTGATAAGTCTTTCTCTTCTCTCGCTATGGGCTGCTAGGGAGGAACTGACCACTATGCCTGCTACTTTCCCCCATAATCCCAAACAATTGAGTCAAATGAATAGTAGTTTCACTGCTTCCATGCAGATTCATGTGCATTCGTTTTATCCCAAGCTGTGGTGGGAAGAATAAAAACTAGATTTTTGTGACATTCCAAACACAGCAGTGTTCCACTACTGTTATTATTTATTCAGTGTGATTGGAGTGCTGGTGGTAAAGAGAAGACGTTTTAGAATTGTCTATCTCAGCTGAGATGGGATTTTGTGATTAGAGTCACAGAATGCACTGCTTATCCACCCAAGGAGTTGGTCTACAAGGTCAAAGACTTGGAGAGTCCCTGCTATCACGGCACTTCAAAGATCAAAAGTCTACAACAAAGAGATGATATCAAAGAACTCTGACCTACGATACACACAATAGCACAGGAAACTCTACTCAATGCTCAGTAGTGACCTACACAGGAAAAGAACCTAAAAAAGAGTGGATATATGTATATGTATAACTGATTCGCTGTGCGATACAGCAGAAATTAACATAACACTGTAAATCAACTGTACTACAATAAAAATTAAAAGCAACAGCAAAAACCAAACAAAAAACCCAAAGAACTCTGACCAGAGAAAATGCAAGGAAAGCCCATATATCTAAGAGAATGGGCCTGCTGTTCTAAAATGCACCAATATTTACTGTGTGATATATAGAAGCCTACCCTGTTTTCTTGGTTTTTTTTGAAAGAGGTTTAAAAAGCAAAGGGAGACAACTAGTTTCTTGCTTTCTTTAATCTTAGTGAATATGAATCATTTCATCATCATGACTTCAATGACTCTCAAAGACCTCAGGTGAAAATGGACTATACAGCCCATGGAATTCTCCAGGCCAGAATCCCTTCTCCCAGGGGTCTTCCCAACCCAGGGATCGAGCCCAGGTCTCCTGCACTGCAGGCGGATTCTTCACTAGCTGAGCCACAAGGGAAGCCCTGACATAAATCACAGCAATTTTTGGATCTGTCTCTGAGAGAAACGGAAATAAAAGCAGAAATAAACAAATGGGGCTTAATTAAACTTCAAAGCTTTTGCATAGCAAATGAAACCATAAACAAAACCAAAAGTCAACCCACAGAATAGGAGAAAACAAGACTGACAAGGGATTAATTTCCAAAATATAAAAACAGCTCAAAAACAAGGGGTGGGGGCAGAAGACCTAAGGAGACACTTCTCCAAGACATATACTTCTTAGTAATATATCCAGTCTTCCGTGCATTGATTTTTGTTTCCCCTACCGTTTTATTTCCTCTAATTACAGATGTGTAATCAGAAGATAATCACACAAACTTTTCAGCTGCTGTATTCTGAGTCAAACAAGGTTTCACTTAAAAAGTGTCTATCATGGACAGGAAAGTTTACCACAATATAATCGTTAAGGGAAGAAAGCTTCTTCTGCTCCGTATACCTACAAATATTTTTTTAAATCTGTTTTTCTTTTGTGCTGAAAACAGTACAGAGATAAAATGAATATCCATTGACAGAATGTAAAATCACTGCATAATAAAATATGTATCAGAGTCTAATTTAATAGTCAAGTAGTCAAAATGTTGTTACAAGTAATTGAACGATTCAAAATATACATGGAATGCTGGGACTGTGTTTCCAGGGCAACAAAATGCCAAGTTTCATATTACCTTTTGCAATAATTAACTAAAGTATGTACATTTAAAGTGGCACCTTTCACATGCTTCTGTAGATTGCTACACTAGTGTAATTATAATGCTGATCAAGAAACTGTGCTTTAAAAAACTACCCACCTGCTACAGACTCGTTAAAAAAAAGAAAAAAAAAAAAGACCAAAAAAACTGTTAGTGTACTCCAGATGCTGGGACTGCATTTTTGTACTAGATCTTGAGAGTAGAGTAAGAGTGGAAAAACTGAAACGCTTTCAGCAGCAGTAGCTGTGATACGCATACTGTATTTACCAGTATCCAGAGAACCGCTATAAAGCAATCTCTCCACCACAAAGCAAAACAAGGAATAGTAATCACAGCTCTTGTCTGACTTCCTTCCTGACCACTGCCCAATACCCTACACTCCACCATGGCCTTTAGACAAGTATAACAGAGATTTCATTTGTAGGCTATTCCAGTCTGCCAGCAATGATCATTATATCGTTATATTGAAGACTCTAAGGTGAAGTCATGACAGCTGAAATAAGCCCACGGTAAAAGAGGAATGTCTGCCAAGAGCAGACATCAACAGTGGCAGGACCAGGGGTAAGTTACCTGCCATATGTATACATTATTTGGCCAGCAAGTTCAAACATATACAGTCATGCATGTTATACTCACTGACCTCTATTTGAGGAAAATGGCATAATGGTTAAATGGCCAGGCTTCAACTCTCTGACCTAGGTTTGATCTCATCGCCAGCAATTTCCTCAACAGCTGCTGTGTGTTTTTAGGCAAGCTACTTAATTTCTTCTGATTTTCCTTTTTCTTACCTATAAAATGAGGAAACCAAAGACTATCCATTGAAAAGCTTGTAAAGAAGCTCAATTAGTAACATATGATCATGTGCTCAGCACATGAAGGAAGGTTGCTTTTATGATCTCTACTCTCTCCACTTTCATTCAACACAGTTTTGAAAGTTCTAGGCAAGGCAATCAGAGAAGAAATAAAAGAAACCCAAGTTGGAAAAAAAGAAGTAAAACAGTCACTGTCTGCAGATGACATGACACTACAGACAGAAAATCCTACAGATGTTACCAGAAAACTACTAGTGCTCACCAGTGAATCTGGTAAAGTTGCAGGATGCAAAATTAATACACAGAAAGTACTTGCATTGCTATACACTAACAATGAGAGATCAGAGACAGAAATTAAGGAAACAACCCCAATTACCACTGCATCAAAAATAAAATACCTAGGAATAAACCTACTTATGAGACAAAAGACCTTTACTCTGAAAACTATAAGAAACTGAAGATGACACAAACCCGAGGGGAGGATGTATCATTTTCTTGGACTGAAAGAATCAACACTGTCAAAATGACAATACGACCTAAGGCAACATACAGATTCAATGCAATCTCTATCAAATTACCAACAGCACTTTTCACAGAAAAAGAGCAAAAACTTTTAAAATTTATATGGAAACACAAAGCCCTTCCTACCCAAAGCAATCTTGAGAAAGAAAAATGGAACTGGACTCAGATTCCCTGACACCTCAGCTATATGACAAAAATATAGTAATGAAAACAGCATGGTACTGGCGCAAGAAAACAGAAACAGAGATCAATGGAACGGGATAGGAAGCCCAGAAATAAATCCATACACCTGTGGCCAATTAATCTATGACAAGAAAGCAAAAATATACAATGGAGAAAAGACAGTCTCTTCAATAAGTGGTGCTGGGAAAACTGAACAAATAACATACTGAAACTAGAACAATCTCTACCACGATACACAAAAATAAACTCAAAAGGATCAAACACCTAAATGTGAGGGTGGACACTACAAAACTCATAGAGGAAAATATCTTTTGACTTAAATCACAGTAATATCCTGTTTGGTCCACCACCTAGAATAATAAACATAAAAACAAAAATAAACAAATGGGATCTAGTTAAACTTAAAATCTTCTGCACAGCAAAGGAAACTGTCAACAAAAACAAAAAGACAACCCACAGAATAGGAGACATTTACAAAATGACCAACAAGGGATTAATGTCCAAATTATACAAATAGCTCATGCAGCTCAATACAAAACAAAACCAAAAAAAAACCACAACCCAATAAAAAAAAGGACAGAAGATCTAAATAGACATTTCTTCAAAGAAGACATACATGGCCACAAAGCACATGAAAAGATGCTCAACAGCACCAATTATCAGAGAAATGCAAATCAAAACTACAATGAAGTATCACCCCACACATGATCGGAATGGCCATCACCAAAAAGTTTACAAATAATAAACACTGGAGAAGAGGTGGTGAAAAGAGAACCCTCCTACACTGTTGATAGGAATGTAAATTTGTACAGTCACTATGGAGAACAGTATGGAAGTTCCTTAAAAAGCTAAAAACAGAACTACCATATGACCTAGCAATCCCACTCCTGGGCATACATCCAGAGAAAGCCATAATATGAAAAGATACATGTACCCCAATGTTCACTGCAGCAATATTTATGGCAGCCAAGACAAAGAAACCCATTGAGGAATGGATAAAGAAGATGTGGTACTGAATATAAAAGCAACTGAACGTTACTTAACCATAAAAAAAGAAATAACATTCCATGCAGCAACATGGATGGACCTAGAAGTTAGGCAGACAATGGCAAAAACAAGGTAGGTGGCTGGCTTTGAGAAGAAAAAAATTATAAGATGGAATAGCAACTAGACTGTGAGGAGAGCTCAGAAATGAAATTCAGGGTACTTCTTTGGCTTCCCAGGTTGGCTCAGAGGTTAAAGCATTTGCCCGCAATGCGGGAGACCTGGGTTCAATCCCTGGGTTGGGAAGATCCCCTGGAGAAGGAAATGGCAACCCACTCCAGTATTCTTGCCTGGAGAATCCCATGGGTGGAGGAGCCTGGTGGGCTACAGTCCACCAGGGGTCACAAAGAGTCGGACACGATTGAGCGACTTCACTTCACTTTGGGAGAACTGCAAAAAAAATGACTCTCATCTTGCAGCTTAAGATCGTGGTAAGATTTCATGAAAGAAGAAGTGCAGATACTCATTTATTTAATAGGCAATTACTGAACACTTATTACATGTAGAATACTTTTTAGGGTCCTTTGTTAATTATCAAGTTTTATTGGACAAGGTTTACTCAAAATGCAGACAATCTCAACAAATTGATAATATCACAAAGCTAGGTCCCATGTGACCAGTGTGACCTGAGTGGCACAAGCTAACTTCTACTAGTGGGCAAGTCAAGGGTTACTGCTGGCTGGAGTGATCTGAAATGGCATCATGGAGTTTGGACACTTGGGGTCTGGCAGACATTTAAAAATGAATCCCTAGGGCAAGAGCAGGGTCCAATTTACAGATCAAATACAATCAATACTCATTAAGCAAAACTGAATGAGCCAGGAAAGTTAATTCCATAAATGTAGGCTTTATGTTAGGGATTAGCGATACCTGGCTGGAAAATTAGGTTGGAACCAAATTATACAGTCTGGGCTATTTTTGAAATCTGTGGCATGAAGAAGAGGAATGACCCTTAGGGGGTAGAAAGGCTTGGGTAATCATTTTATTCCTCTTCTAACTTCACATCTAGTATATGATAGTAGATCTACTGATGACTATGAGAACATATGAGCCACAGAGTTTTATCACCTTAATAAAGTTTACTTGGACAGACACTTCATCGACTCATAAAATAAGTGAATGATGATGTTCACATCTCTATTTTACAACTGGGAATTGCAAATCAAAGGAGCCTTGAATGCAACTTGTAAAACATGGTACTATTTAGTGTCTTAACTGGAAAAGAGGCCTGATTCTGTCATAAAAACTAAGAATATGACTTCAAGTAGACTATAATATTTATGAATTTAACTAAGGTCAAATATCTTAAAATAATGATTAGACTACTAAAGTGAAAGCAGGATTCTAATTTGAAAATTTGTTAATAATATTTTCTCTTCTTTGAAAGTTGGCCTTGAACAAAATTTGAATATAAACAGCAGAAATAGGAAACAGGTTAGAGCTTGGTTTAGGACGATATTCCACGGAACAGAGAGAAGAGAGCACAGAATGTGAAGGGAGAAGAGGTGCTGGTGAAGAAGCTACCAAGTGAAGCACAGATGTGAGGACAGTAAAGCGCACAATGAAGAACAGAAGAAGAGTGAGAATTAGAGAGGACACAGACCTACCTGTTACTCTCACAGAGCTAAAAGACACTGCAGCTGGAAAACCAGATATCCACAATGCTGCCGCCTCCTCCTTGGGAGACCCACAGCTTCCTTTTCTGACCTGCTCCTGATGTATCAGCTTCCCTCGAGGACCCCGAGATGGAGTATACACGTGGCTGCCCCAACAAGAGGCTGAGCAGCCACCCCCCGTGGCCCAGATTTGAACGAACGTCCCCAGAGTGGCACCGTGTGTCTTCTCGTGTTCTATGAATCTGCTGCCCACTTAGCTCCTAGCTACAGGCAGAAAAATGATGAGGAAAATGTTACTGAACTACAGGAGAAGGAACTCCTACAGCAAAAAAGGAGTCAGGAATGTGCTGTGTGTTACTATCAGGTTCATGAACCTTCCTCACAGTAGAAAACATGCTGAAATTTCAGGCCAAAGGGCCCCTAAACCTTCTCAAAGCAGGGTTCAGAGCTCTAGTGAAAGCCATCCAGACACTGGTGTCCCTTTGTACCTACAGAGTATGTTAACGTCTCCAAAGTGTTTCTATACATATGAGCTGAGTGATTCCTACAAGACTTTAAAAAAATTTTTCGTATTCCTTAATTTTTACTAGAGTATAGTTGCTTTACATGACTTTGTCTTTAAAGATAAGAAAATTGAAGTCAGCAAGGCTAGCTGACCTGACAAGGATCAGAACATAAAAATCATTTTGATGGACCTGCACAGAACTCGCAGTCCAGTGCTGTTAACCCGCACCACTTCCCTAGACTGATATTCTGTTTCATAATGAAATTTGTAATTGCCTCAATATATGTCTTTACTTGCTCAAACGATGGGTTCAGAGGAAGACAAAGTGTCTGTAGTTCAGAGTTTTAAATTACATTAATTTGATTTTGGACTTTATTCAGCAAAACACTTACTGAGGCTCAACTATGTTCCAGGCACAGGTAAGTGCTGGGGATACAAAATCAAATAAGACAGAGTCATTATCCTTAAAAAGTTCACCTTAGATTGGTTTTTCTCCAGAAGCACAGTTTGTCCAAAGTCAAAAATGTCTGCAGTCAAAATCAAATGTACTACTGCCAAAGATGCAGATATCAAGACAAATTAAAAAGAATCTGTACTATATTGCAGTAATAAGATATCAAGATCTTTAAAAAAAAAAAAAAAAGGCACTCAGATGCCGCTCTCCAAATGAATATCCAGGTCAACCATGTGAATCACTACCAAGCACTTGGCCAGCAGTAGAGCCCAAATGATTACACTCTGCAAAGAAAAGTAATACTTAGAAAAGAGAGAGGAAAAAAAATTACATAGAGGCATTAATAATTACTTTCATTAATAATTACTTTTGACTCCAACCTCAACTAACATGGGCAAGTAAACTAGCCTCAGGAGTTTCCCGACTTGTTTTTCAAGCCTATATTCAATTCAGAGTTAAATGTTCTTTTTACATTGGAAAAAGATCTAAAAGGAAGCTTCTTAAAATGTTATAAAATTTTGGAATCATAAACATGACAGTTTATCACTGGAATGTAACAGAATATAAAAATCATTCTTTCTTTCAATTTTCTCAAAGCCCAGAGGCTTACAGATACATCTACTAGCAAGTCAAAACAAATACCAGGCAACTTTTGCCCCTGTCCCTAAGAAGATTCTATTATTCTCTTTACCCTATGAGTGTTTCTGAACAGGAAGGCAAGTGTTTTGGCACCACTTTGGAAGGTGATATGAATACCGAGCCTGATATATGAGATTGTACTTTCAGGAGGATGCGATACACCACCACAATTCCATGTTAATTTAAATTTAAATGTGCCTGGATGTCTGTGGAGCTAACAAGGAATGCTTTTACGAGATTAGGTGATATGGGAAATAAGTGTTCTTCCAGGCTGAGAGGAGGAATCAGAACTTCAAAAGATTTAGGATCAAGGTCATCTGCTGTCACTCACTAGCTGTCTGACCCTGGAGAAGGTTCTCCCGTGGCTTACATCCTTTATCTACAAAAGAAGGGCAAAATCAGTATCTGTCCTCTCAATTTTACAGGCTCTCATATTAAGATGATAAAAAATGAAGTAACAATGTACTTTTGCACAGATAAAAAGTAATTACTATTTGACCTTTATTTTGATGACCCACAACTTCACTCCAATTGATGGGTAGTTAAATGGACTTTTGAGAGGTTTGTTCAATTTCATCCCAATCTGACTGAGCATCCCAATCTCCCTGAAGGCAGGGAGTCAGTGTGATCAGTCTCCAGCACTCCCACTTAAGGAAGCACATTACTGAGGGATGTAACTAGCCAGCTCCGGAGCCAACAGCTCAGATGCGAAGGAGGAGACAGGGGAAGGAATACGCACGTGCTTTCTTGCTAATTCTTTCACTGACTACATTATTTATATGGTACAGTGCATTTCAAGATTGTTATGTACAGTTTTGTTTTGTAAAGTGGCCCAAAGGTGGGAACAGGGACTAAATCAGTCCTAGCAACTGTGTAATCAAGTAAAAGGTTGCACCTTTCAGAAAAAGGTGCCTTTTCTCTAATTTATCCACCTAGAAGAGGCAGTCTTTTTCTTATTTGCACAAAGATGCTCTAAATGCTCTTTGAGGTCCTGGTCACATGTCTGAGACTTTCAATCATCACTTGAGCCTCTCTACTAGGGAGAAGAAAGATGGAATTTATATTCAAATAAGGTCTTTCGAAGACACTTCAGTTGATAAGGTTGTTAAACACAGGAGAAAAGGGAATAATGGAGGTTGAACAGAGGTGGACAGAATTGTGGACTTTTAATTAAAACAAATGTGATGCTAATGGATAAAAAGGTGGATCAGTAGAACAACACAGAAAGTTTAGACACAGGGCCAAACCGAAATAAGAAATTAGTGCATGATAAGGCAGCATTTTATATCAGTAGGCAAAAAAAAAAAAGAAGGATTATTCAATAAATGGCATTAGGTTAACTAGGAAACCATTCGATTTAGGCATGTGTGGGGGCCCATGTTTGTATGAATCCGTACCTCACACAATTAAACCAAAATAAACTCCAGATGGATTATATATTTACACATGAAAAACGAAAGCATACACTCACTGATGGAAAATATGGAACAATTTCTTGGAACAGAGTGCCACTCTTAGTCTGATGCAAAAGTCATAAAAACAAATGAATTACATAAAAAATTAAAATGTCTACATAGCAGAAACTATCATAAAATAAAGCAATTAAAAAACAAACCCAAAAAGTAATAAGAAAAATATTCATCAATTCAAGGTTATTCCCTAACATCAAGAGGTCCTACAGATCAATAAGAGACCAACAACTCACCAGAAAGACAGGATAAAAGGTAAGTTCACAGAAATATGAACACTTACACATGTAAGAATAGGTCAACTTCACCAATTATAAAAAAAAAAAATGCAAAATAAAACTACATTGAGAAGCTATGTATCTGTTCAAAATGTCAACTTATAATTTAAAATCTTCTTAAGAGGAAAACTCCAGGCCCAGATGACTTCACTGGTGAATACTTTCAAATGTGGAAGAAATAATATAAATCTTATACAAAAATTTCAGACAATAAAAGGAAAAAATACTTTCCAATACATTTTATGACATCATCTAATCCTGATGCTAAAACCACACAAAGATGTTACAAGCAAAGAAATTTAGACCAGTATTACTGACAACAAAGACACAAATGTGTCTACTAAATATTAATAAACTAAGTACATATCAAGACAACACATTCTTGGTTATTTATCTTAAGAATGCTAGGTGGATTAACATTTTAAAACGAATCAGAGTAATTCAGCACTGTAACAGAATGGAGAAGATAATCCATATGACAGCCTCTATATTTGTAGAAACAGTACTGGAAAAGACCCCGATGCTGGAAAAACTGAAGCCAAGAAGAGAAGAGGGCGATGGAGGATGGGATGGGTGGATGGTATCACTGACTCAAGGGACATGAGTTTGAGCAAACTTAGGCAGATAGTGATGGACAGAGAAGCCTGGCGTGCTGCAGCTCATGGGGCCGCAGAGTCAGACACAACTCTGTGACTTAACAACAACAAGCATATTGCTGATCCACAGATTTAACAAAATCCCGATCAGAATTTCAGCAGGAATTCTGTGTAACAGAAACTGACAATCCAATTCTAGTATATGGAAAGTAAAGAACCTAAATAACCATAATAATATTGAAAAAAGAACAAAGTTGAAGGACTCACAGTACCTAGCTTTAAGACACGTAATTAAGAATGTGACATTAGCATCTGAATCAATTAGACAAATCAATGGAAAAGAAGAGAGAAAACCGAAAAATTCATATGGAAAAAATGAATGCTTACACTTATCTCATACCATACAAAGAATCAGTCAGAGATATAAAATTAAATTGAGACTAAAATTTAAAATTATAATGTTTTTAAGAAGAAAACAGAAGAGTGTCTATGACAAGGGACAGGCAATACTACTTAGAACACAGAAAACAATAACCACGGGAGACTGCCAAATTAGATTTCATCAAAATTAAAAATGTCTGTTCATCAAAACTCACCTTTAAGAAACTAGAGAGAAAAGCTTATATTAGGAGAAAATATCTGCAAAACATCTCCAATAACTAATAATGAGAATCAGATTATTTACTGTCGGAAGGGAGCTACAAATAAGGTAAAGGATAAGACCAAAATGAAAGCTGAATTGTTACACTTGGATAGATTGATTTTCTAGCTGTGACCACCGAGAATCCCTGGGTACAAGGACACTCCAATAGCAATGAGCACAGCTGACATCCAGATATTGACTTCTGATACTACTCTACTCTAAAAAGAACCAGGACTCTGACAAACTGGCTAATTCCAGGAGTGGGGCAGGTAAAGTATAAGATGAGACTACAATATCTTCCTGTGCTAGAAAATAAGAAAATGCTCAAAGAATGACAGAGATGTAACAGAACAACACAAGAGAGATGGTCTCCTACTAACCAAATCCGGGACAATTTGGCAATCAAAATATTACTAAGTAATGGATTAGAACTGAGTAAAATACAATCAAGAGGCCTTATGATAGAAATAAATGAATGCATACATATACGAAGGGAAACGAAAAGTACTTTCTTACAACAGAATGCTAACTAAAATACAGGCAGAATGACGCAATTAGAAAATCATCAAGGCTTCCCTAGTGGCGCAGCAGCAGACAATCCGCCTGCCAATGCAGGAGACAAGTTCAGTTCCTGATCTGGGAAGATCCCACGTGCTGCAGAGCAATAAGCCCGTGTGCCACAACTATCGAGCCTGTGCGCCAGAGCCCGGGAACTGCAACTACTGAGCCCACCTCCTGCAACTGCGGAAGTCTCTGTGCCCTAGAGCCTGTGCTCTGGAACAAGAGAAGCCACCACGACGAGAAGCCCGCACACCACAACTAGAGAGCACCGTGCTCGCCGCAACCAGAAAAGAGGCCGGCACAGCAACGGAGACCCGGCACAGTCATAAACACAAAAATAAAATTATGTTTAAAGTTTACTGAAAGAGAAGCGCTAAATAAAGGAAGCAATACTCCATGTTATCGTATCTGTAAAATTAATGCAAGTCCAATCAAACTACTGAAGTCCCAAGCAGAAGACCAGACCACCCTCACTTTCACCTCCTGCTGCCAATCTGCTCCTTCCTGTGCTGCACAACCTTCAGCCCTCACCAGTCAGTCAGTCAGTTCCCATTGCTCCTGTTCTTTGACACAATTAATAGTGTTAAAACTCTTCATTTTCACATTTGGTAAGTGTGAGAATATGCAGCATTTTAATCTGCAACAGAATTAATAATGAGTGAGCACCTGTTCATATCTTTATGCCCACTCTGATATTTTAGTCTGTGAATTGCTGATTAATATCCTCTACCCATTTCTCTATTATCATCTTACCTCATCGATCTATAGATGCATTCTCATCTTTGCCAGTTAAACACATCTTGAGTTTTTCCCTTGTCTTTGGCTTGTCTTTTAATTTGCTAATGGTATCTCTTGTGATATAGAACTTTACAATTTTAATTCATTAAAATTCATCAATCTCTTATCAGTATTTTTGTCTTATTCAAAAAAGTCATACAAATATTAATATGTTCCTATACTTTTTCATAGAAGCTTTATATTTTGCTTTTTCCATTTAAGTTCTAAACTAGCTTTAAAAAAATGTGTGCGCACTTATGTTTTGAGATTAACTTTTTTTCATATAATCAATTGTTCAAATGCCATTTATTAACTAGTCTTTCTCCTGTGATACATATAAAACACCTCAAGTTTCCATGTATACAAATACATTTCTGGGCTCTCTATTTTGTTGTACTAGTCTGTCTATCTAAGTCTAATCCAACATCTCATTTTTATTTATTGTAGCTTCCTACTAATTCTTGTTATCTACCTTGAAGAGCAATCATTTATCTTAAATCTCCGTAAAGGTGTCTTAGTATTTTTGGCCCTTTACTCTTTCACTGAATTTTAGGATCTTCTCACGTTCCAAAAAAATTTTGCTGAGACTTTAGTTGGAATTACAGTGAATTTATAGCTGAAAGCCGAGTTAGTGTTAAGTATTTTAAAACAAATAAAATGAAAGGTGTAGCAAAGTGGTAGGAAGCACATTAATAAGTGAGTGATATTTTTCCCATAAAAACTGAAAAAAGTATGTAATTTTTTCAAAAGCAAAATATACTTTCAAAAATATGGCAATTTTTTCATGTTCTAACCTATCCTGTAAGGCCACAGGGGTTAGCCTGGTTTTCCATATAATAACGGACTACACAAAAGAGAAACTCTAAGTTTCTATTGCTGGGGGTGGGGGGAGAACCAATAAAATAAAACAAAATAGAGAATTCTAGAGAATGCTGACAACATTAAGCACTTTAATCCATTCTGAGCTGTTCTTGTGTACTACAGGTATCAGAGCTAAAATCACTGGCAGCAGTCCCTCAGTTTCTATTTCACTGTTTAATGTTTCTCTGTCATGCTCCCAGCCTTCAGAACAGAGTTCTCTTTTTATGTCTAATCTGCATCTTGATTGGCGATTCAATAACATCTTATCAGAGATCAGTTTTGGTGCAGGCTGTCCCTAATGAGAAATCACCGTCTTTGGGCGGCTCCTTGTCGCCACAGATGGGAAGCAGGTGACTTTCTGCTGCCCCCTTCTGGTTTCAGTTGCTGTAAAGCTTAAGCAACATGGGTGTATATATATATATGAGCCCTTCCTATTTTAGGGTCAGACAGCTTTCCAAAAAATGTGATGTCCTTTCCATCTGGGTGTTTAACTACTCCTGTTTGTTCATAAGATGCTCCTGTAAGCATCTATTCCTCCCTATCCCTGAGCTATGATAATCTTTTTACCTTGATGTCCTTGGGGGTGGCAGTGGTGAAGACGGAGGGAGAATATTAACCTTAGAAATCTAAACTAGAGTCAAAGTACATTTTCCCTAAAGAGAGAAGTATGGAAAAGAGACAGTCCCTGTTCTTCAAGATGTTGCAATTGAGTAAAACCAACACTAAAGCCTAGTTAATTGAACATCAACCTTCTCTGTCCCAAGATTGTTCTAAGGACCTCATAATGTATTCACTTCTTCAAGCCTCATATACTTATCTTAAATCACAGGAACTATTTTAATCCCCATTTTGTGGACAAAGAAACCGAGGGACAGAGAATGTAAGTCACCAAATCACACAGTTCATAGACAACTGTATTCCAATTCAGACAGACTGGCTCCAGAGAGGTCATGTTCTTACCTAATACATTATACTGTTTCTGAAGTAAAGAAACATATCTTTGATTAGTCAAAACATATCTTTGATTAGTCAAAAGAAAAAACTAAATAAGCACTCCTGAAGAAATAAAAGAACATTCTATAGAAGGGGTCAGAGAAATCACAATCAAACGATGAGGATCAGAGCATGTTTACGGATGCAGCAGAATTTAGGACAGATCTTAACAGACAGGCTGTATTCTATTGAGGGAGGAGAAGGAGAAGGGAGGGAAAAACAGGAGTAAAGACAAGAGTAGAGGGCACACTCAGAAAGCAGCAGTCCATCACGGCTGAGTCTAAAAACACCGTGAAGAGCGCCACACACGTGACTGGTTACTACCCGCTGTTAAGTCAGCAAATGGAGGATTATAACAATCTATATGTACAAGTTCCACAAAGTTCTCATTTTAACAAATAATTGCGGTGTCCTTCCCATCAAAACTCTGCCTGGGCTTTTATCAATAGAGACTAATGGCCGATTTAAGTTCCCCTCCGAGCAGCATCCGTCGTGGAGCTAGCTGTGAAACAGTCAGCATGCAATACATACAGTGTTCATGTGCTGTGCTGGCTCGGTGCTGGAAGACCTGGTTTAAGTCCCAGCTTCGCCCACCACGAGCTACAAAACTAGTGATACATTTGTCTTAATATCAGCACTTATATTTAACAAGAACATTTCAAAATAGACTCTTGCCTGGTTGAAAAAAAAACCAAACATAACAGGAAATCTGGCATGGAAACGACAGGAGCCAAGAGCACTAAAGAGAATGCACACCAAATACGTCTAGTTTCTCAAATGTTCTCTTGTCTGCACCCACAGGATCTGGAAATACTTGGGAATTCATTTGCTATTGACCTCAAAATTCATGATGCAATCGACTGAAACCTCTGTTGTCAAAAATCTCTTCCTGAAGCTTCTGTTTATCTACTCATCTCTCCCTTAAATACTGCACCAGCTCCTGAAAAGATCTTAATTATCTTTAAATCAAACCTCAGTACAAAACCATACCAAAGTCTCTTTGTTTAATAAATGAAATCTGTTCAGTTTTCTCTCTGTCCTATAGCTTTAATTCCTGGCACCATAATTATGACTTCATAGCTAATGAAAATAACCAGTAAACAGATTTTTAGCTAAAAGGACTCTACACTGTAGAAAAAACTTTGGATATATCTTGTTATAGGAACATAGGAGTTTTTAGGTTTAATTTGCAGAGGTTTCTGCAGCTATTTGAATAGATCAACTTTAGCCCTCTCTTTCTAAATCCCATGTATACACAAGACATTTCTGTGGGCCTTTCAGACAAAAATGATAGGAAAATGTCAAATATATACAGTACAGAAATTAGGTCCCTGAAAAACAAAAGACCTTACTTTCATACCAAGAAACGTGCCAATGGTACTCACAGGTAAGATGGTAAATGAAGAAGCCTGCCTCCCAAATCTGGAAGAGAATGAGTGATTCCCTATCCTTTCTGTTTAATTTTACATCTGTGGCTGTTCTTTTGATATTCCTGGTTAAAGCATCTGAACTTCAGTTCAACTGTTTAAATAAATAAGGCTCTGAATGAGAAACTAAACAAAAGCTATAACTTTACACTTTCAAAGGCAGGTCTGGCTCAGTCTCTGTGGCCCAGTCATGACCCTAAAGGATGATGCTGTGAAAGTGCTGCACTCAACCTGCCAGCAAATTTGGAAAACTCAGCAGTGGCCACAGGACTGGAAAGGGTCAGTTTTCATTCTAATCCCAAAGAAACGCAATGTCAAAGAATGCTCAAACTACCACATAATTATACTCATCTTACATGCTAGCAGAGTAATGCTCAAAATTCTTCAAGCCAGGCTTCAACAGCAAGTGAACTGAAAACTTCCAGATGTTCAAACTGGATTTAGAAAAGGTAGAGGGACCAGTGATCAAATTGCCAACATCTGCTAGATCACAGAAAAAGCAAGAGGGTTCCAGAAAAACTTCTGGAACTACTTCTGAATCTACTTCTGCTTTATTGATTACACCAAAGCCTTTGACTGTGTGGATCACAACAAACTTGAAAATACTTCAAGAGATGGGAATATCAGACCACCTTACCTGCCTCATGAAAAACCTATATACAGGTCAAGAAGCAACAGTTAGAACTGTACATGGAACAACAGACTGGTTCCAAACAGGGAAAGGAGAGAGTATATTGCCATCCTGTTTAATTTATATGCAGAGTACATCATGTGAAATGCCAGGCTGGATAAAGCACAAGCTGGAATCAAGACTCCTGGGAGAAACATCAATAACCTCAGATATGCAGATGACACCACCCTTATGGCAGAAAGTGAAGAGGATCTAAAAAGCCTCTTGACAAAAGTGAAAGAGAACAGTGAAAAAGCTAGTTTAAAACTCAACGTTCAAAACACGAAGATCATAGCATTCAGTCCCATGACTTCTTGGGAAATAGATGTAGAAACAATGGAAACAGTGACAGACTTACTTTCTTGGGCTCCAAAACCACTGCAAATGGTGATTACAGCCATGAAATTAAAAGATGCTTGCTCCTTGGAGGAAAAGCTATGACAAAGCTAGAGAGAGTATTCAAAAGCAGAGACATTACTTTGCCAAAAAAGGTGCATCTAGTCAAAGCTATGATTTTCCAGTAGTCATGTATGGATGTGAGAGTTGGACCATAAAGAAGGCTGAGCACTGAAGAATTGATGCTTTTGAACTGCAGTGTTGGAGATGGCTCTTGATAGGCCCTTGGACTGCAATGAGATCAAACCAGTCAATCCTAAAGGAAATCAGTCCTGAATATTCATTGGAAGGACTGATGTTGAAGCTGATACCCCAATACTTTGGCCACCTGATGTGAAGAAATGACTCACTATAAAAGACCCTGATGATGGGAAAGACTGAAGGCAGGAGGAGAAGGGGACAACAGAAGATTCGATGGTTGGATGGCATCACTGACTCAATGGACATGAGTTGGAGCAAACTCTGGGAGTTGGTGAAGGACAGGGAAGCCTGGTGTGCTGCTGTCTATGGGGTCACAAAGAGTTAGACACAATTGAGCGACTGAAGTGAACTGATACTTTCAAAGTCTGAAGCTCCTGGTAATAAAATTCTAACATCTACATCTCTATGGGCTTCCCTGGTGGCTCAGAGGGTAAAGTGTCTGCCTGTGGGAGACCTGGGTTCGAACCCCGGGTTGGGAAGATCCCCTGGAGAAGGAAATGGCAACCCACTCCAGTACTCTTGTCTGGGAAATTCTACAGGCAGAGGAGCCTGGGAGGCTACAGACCATGGGATTGCAAAGAGTTGCATACGACTGAGCAACTTCTACATCTCTGCATCAGTGAGACTGAGAAACACAGGTTTCAGATATGTTAAGGTCCCTTGAGAGGGATCCAAGATCATTTGCTCATCTAGGAAGCTGATGTCCAGGTAATTCATTAATTCCAAGTTACCAATCAACCCAGGAAACAGGTCCTGAAAGTACAGGTCCTGATTCTTTCCTCCCATTGTGATTCCTTCATGGCCTTTTCAGCACTTTTTTCCCCATGACTATTTATTTTTAACTGGTGAACCTCTGCATATGCTTGGTTTTTTCTGGGTTTCGTTAAATTCAGGTCACTTTGTTAAGAGGTATTTAGTATTCACTGTATATTCTGGTTTATTACCTAGACTGCCTCAGGAAAAAGAACTAGCACAAAGAGGCACGCTGGTCTAGCTGATGAGCCTCTGAACTTGAAGTCCAGCCTTCATCAACAATTAGAGCTCGGACCTGCCACACAGCAACAGCTGGTTAGTCTTCCTAAGTCCTAACTTCACAGACTGAGAGTCGGCAGGACTTTAGACAGCACCTAGCCTCTCCTGGTGCCAGGATACAGGCAGGCCCTAATGCAGGTATGTCCTGCCGTTGTTCTGTCTCCGAAGGTCTATGGTCAGCAGGTATAAGATGTGATGCAGCAAACCTGGAAATAGGTATGTGAACAATGAAGAGGCAAAAGAAAAGCCACCCCCTTGCTGTCTTCTAAATGTGCTACCAATCCTTTGCACAATACGTACAATCAACGTACCAGACATTTCCTCATTAAGTGAGGTTCAATTTCAGTTCATTTTTGACCTTGTTTTCTACCTTTATATTCATCCTGTCACTAATCCTATTGACTTTTCCTTCTTACACGCAAAATAGCTCTCTTCATTTCCACTGTCAACTACTACAAGACAGGCCTTTTATCACCTTAAGTATAGACAATACATTTCCCTCCAACATTTAATCTCTTTCAGTCCAAAATTTACTGTTACTAATGTTCCTGAAATACTTTTATAATACACACTCTCAGGGATCTACTGACAACTAAAAACCTTGCAGAAGTGTTAGCTGCTCAGTCGCGCCCGACTGTTTGTGACCCTATGGAGTGCAGCCCACCAGGCTCCTCTGTCCATGGAATTCTTCAGGCCAGAATATCCGAGTGGGCTGCCATTCCCTTTTCCAGGGGATCTTCCTAACCCAGGGATTGCACCTGGGTTTCTTGCATTGCAGGCAGATTCTTTACCATCTGAGCCATCAGGGAAGGCCCCCCAAATATGCTCCTCTGTCCATGGAACTCTCTAGGCAGGACTACTGGAATGGGTTACCATTCCCTTCTTCAGGGGATCCTCCTGTCACAGGGATCTAACCAGGTCTCCTGCACTGCAGGCAGATTCTTTATTGTCTGAGCCTCCAGGGAATAATCTTAAAAGTACTTTTTGAAAAACTAATATACACAGGCCTTGATGGACATAATCTGTTTGTAACGCGTATTATTCCACATGTATGCAGTGTGTTAGGAGTTCTGAGAAGTGAAATTATTGGTCAAAGGATATGTGTATTCATAATTTTGATAGTGAAAGTTGCTCAGTCATGTCCAACTCTTTGTGACCCCATGGACTCTGCAACCCCATGGACATTCCATGGAATTCTCCAGGCCAGAATACTGGAGTGGGTAGCCTTTCCCTTCTCCAGGGGATCCTCCGGACCCAGGAATCGAACCAGGGTCTCCTGCACTGCAGTGGATTCTTTACCAACTGAGCTGTCAGGGAATGTTGCCCAAGTTCTCTCTATAGAAGCTGTACCAGTTTACATATCTACGAGCAATGTATGATGCTGCCAGCATGCTGTTCTCTCTATAATCTGCCTTACTCCCGGGTAGGCCCTTGTAAATCCCCAGAAAGTTAGTTCTCGCCCCACTCTATTTTATCTAGTTATCCCCAGTCAATTTATAAACTTTCTGATTGTAATGATTCATATCCTTCCTTTGAACATACCAGTTCTGGCAATTTAAAAGTACTTCTCTTAAACCTTCTATTGGCTTCAGAACTTCCTTTATAAACAGAGACGAGAATCATTTGTCTTACAGACTTGAAATCCGAAATTCTGTCAGGACAGTTTAAATTTGTCTTCAATGGAAAAAGAGTGATTACTGACTTTCACAAAAGCAATGTCACTTCATATCCATTATAATCTTCCTGCTATCTTATTTCTGTCTTGTTTCTAAATATATGCTGGGCTTCCCTGGTGGTTCTGTAGGTAAAGAGTCTGTCTGCAATGCAGTAGACTACCTGCAGCTCAGGAGACCCAGATTTGATCCCTGGGTCAGGAAGATCCCCTGGAGAAGGAAATGGCAACCCACTCCAGTGCTTGCCTAAAAAGTCCCATGGACAGAGGAGCCTGGTGGGCTACAGTCCATGGGGTCGCAAGAGTCAGACATGACTTAGCAACTAAACCATCACCATATACTAGGCATTCAATACATATTTCTGGAATTGATCTTGCTCCTAATTTCCTTATTATTAATAAAATATTTATGTATGTATGTGTGCACATACACAGACACACACTGTGATTCTAAAATTGATATGGAATGCAAAAGACTAGGTAAAACGACTTTGAAAAAAGAGAAGAACCAAGTTGGAAGCCTTACATTACCTAATTTTAAGACTACTAAAGACAGCCATAAAGATAGTGTAGTACTGGTATCAAGGGAGACAACGGAGACACATCCCTGGCACTCTATGGTTAGGACTCCGTGCTTCCACTGCAAGGGGCAAGCGTTCTATCCTTAGTCAGGGAAACCCCACATGCTGTACAGAGCAGCCAAAGGGGAGAAAAGACAGGAAATGGAATAGAGATCAAAGGAACAAAACAGCTCAGAAAGAGACTCACTCATCTATACTCAATCGATTTTTGACAAAGATTCAAAGATAGTTCAGTGCAGAAAGAATAGTCTTCAACAAATGGTTCTGACAGGACTAGGTATTCTTATGCCAAAAATTTAACTTGGACCCTTACCTCATACCATATAAAAAAATGTAGTAACTTAAAATGGATCACAGACCTAATCGTGGAACCTAAAACTAAAAACTTCTCGAACAAAACACAACAGAAAAATCTCTGTGATATTGGGTGAAGCAAAGATTTCTCATTTAACACCAAAGGCACAATTTAGAAAAGAAAAAACTATTAATAACAAACTGGACTTCCATCAAAAATAAAAACTGCTCTTTGAAAAATACTGTTAGTGAATAAAAAGACAAATAAAATTACAAGAGAAAAAGTTCTCAAAATTCAATAATAAGAAAATGAATGATTCAATAAAAGATGCGACCAACAGATACTTCACCAAGGAGTTGTAAGGGCTTAAGATAAGTGCATGAAAAGATGCTCAATATCAGGCAAATATTTACACAAATTAAAATCACAGTGACAGTGAGATACCATTGACCAACACATGCTAGCACGGTCAGCTCTGCTGGCAAAAATATGGAGGCTCTAGAATTGCTGTTGGGATTGGACAATGGTATGAACACTCTGGAATGTATACCTACCACATGTTCCAGCCTTCCACACAGATAGATATTTACCCCAAAGAAATGAAAGCATATGTCTCTACAAAGACCTGTCCACAGATGTCGGCAGCAGCAGGGACTGCTTTGGACTCCAAGGTTAAGGGTCTCCAGGGACCCATTCATTACCACAGAGAAATCAGAGAGCAATGTGTGAGATCACTCTGGGCAAGCTGGGTGGAACGTCAGAACCAAAGCCAGGAAAACACCCTTGAAGGTTACCTCTGCACTCCTATTACCAGGTTCCAGGCTGAAATAACAAGATCAGTATAGGGAGAGAAGTGCAAGGTCAGGAGTGGAGTCTCCATGGGACTTTGGCAAGGTGTGGACGATGCTCCTGACAATCTGGTATCCTCTCATGTAGAGCCATTAACAGTTAACTCTCTCCCAGGCCTGCAGTAAGGATGAGCAAATAAGAACTGCAAAAAGCACTTGGCAATTTAAAGTATGAAACTGTTTATAAAAAATGCTCTAAGACTCATTTACTGCCCCTTGAGCTCTTTGCTCTTTCCTTAATAATGTTCAAACATGATGAGATCTGGCAGTATGCTAACAGAAAGATTTTAAATTTCCTTTTAGTGCTATAAAACACAAACTCTATGCCCTCAAAGAAAAATGACTACTGCTTAACTCATGAACAGTGTTCCCTCCTAATAAACTCCCCCATTCCCTTCTTCCTACAGGCAGAAATGGATTCTTACAACATAAGCCTGGGGTAGTGTACTCACCTTCTAAGGAACCATGTGGATATTTTTGCTTATTGAAAAATGAAGCTATTTTGGTCCTTCCTTTTCAAGGCTGGCTGCCAACCTGGGACCTGGAGACGTGCAGGCTGCCATCTGCCTCACCCCAGCTGTTCCTGACCTGCCATCCGTCTCCAACTGGGGACGCCTGGTATATGCCAGGTCAGTTAAGCCATGGATCAAAGATGCCTGAGGCCCAGGTACAGCGTGGATGAAAATGTTGGCAGCACAATGCCTGCCATGCAACCTTGATTTCCTCTCATTAATGGCTGGCACGCCACTCTCCATGACAACACAGAGAGCTGCATTCTGAGAAAAACAGACCTTCTCATGGAGCTCTGCAGAGATCTTTACTTATTGTGTGACAATTAATGCGGCATTCCCGACATTTTTGCTAAAACCCAAAAGGCTACCTTTTTAAAAAATGTATTCTTAAAATAAAAAACGCTAAGTAAATGTTAGAAATTTCTATCACTTATCCTTCAGGACTGACCATTTATGCTGCAGATTAAATTATCAGTTTAGATTATTGATGCATGAATAGTAGAAGAAGCAAGTTTAATTTCATGCATCTCTAAACTGCCATCATGCTAAAATGATTTGAAAGTCTAAATATGCCTTTAAAAGCGCAATTTGCAAACATCCTCAGCGAAGAGGAGGATGTCTCACAGAAAGAAGGAGCTTTTATGGCTTGGCTCTGCATTCTGTTAATATAGCAATCAAATACTAATACAGCCACTGTTAAAGACTGCTATAAACCGTGAAAGCAACACCTTTTACTGGTGCCACAATTTCACTGATGACATGCAATTTTACCTCCTGAAAGGGAGACCCAGAGCCTGCCTGAGGGCTCACCCGTCTGCATGTGGGCACCATGCACTAACCTGGAGAGTCTTGAGTATAGAACTGCTCATCAGGTGGCCCAGGAAAGATACACCCCCTCACCACTCTGGTTTCCATGGAATTCTTTCTGCCTCAGTTTTCTTAAAAATAAGTTGTAGCCCCATCTGAAATCCTTATTGATTCTTGCACTGGGAAAGCACTGCCTTGGTTTTTCTAGCCCTGTCCCGCTGTTGACATTTCGCCCTTGTGGTTTCCCTTCTCACTGCAGGACAGACATGGCTTATCTGCACACCTTCTATGCTGAGTGTGCTCAGTGAGTCCCCATGCCTTAGTCTCTTGAGTCAGTAACATTAAGTCGCAGATCAGACTCTTGGCAGCACTATGAATTAATAATAAAGCAAAAGGTAGGAAGCCCTTTTTCTTCAAAAGCCAATGAGAGGGCATGTGGGCAGAAAGCAAAAATTAAAGTTTTGCCCAAGGAGGGGGGGAAATTCGCTGAATTCCTTTTACTGACATGGGACACGTAAAATTGTACTTAACAAATGTAGAGCATGGGTCGGCAGTCACCTTCTCATGCTCACCAGCACTGAGCAGCCTCCTCCTCTCAGCTGTCCTGGGCTGGGCTGGGCCCTTACCCTTCTCTTCCGGGCCGCCAACCTCTGCTGCTGCTGTGGGCGGGACACTACAGCTCCTCGCAGCGTGGGCTGGAGAGGGGCAAGAGGCGATGACACCACAGTTGAGCCGAGGAGCTCCTGCCCAAGCCCCTCCCAGCACTGCTCAGACAGCGTCTCAGGGCCTCCCCAAACCTCATGCTTCACCAAAGCTCTTCTGCTCCAGTGGGGAGACAAGAGACTGCCTGTATCTAAACTTTATACATATCCCACCTATATGCCTAACTCTAGGAGGTTTACCCTAAAATAAGAGATGAAAGGCTTCTTCTCAACAGGGGCTTCCCTTGCAGCTCAGTAGTAAAGAATATGCCTGCCAATGCAGGAGACCAGGGGTTCGATCCCAGATCTGGGAAGATCCCACATGGTGTGAAGCAACTACCAAGCCTGTGCTCTGGAGCCTGTGAGCCGCACTACTGAGTGTGTGTGCCGCAACGACCGAAGTCCTCGTGCCTGGAGCCTGTGCTCTGCAACGAGAAGCCTGCACACCCTAACTAGAGTAGCCCCTGCTTGCCGCAACTAGAGAAAGCCTGAGTGTAGCAACAAAGACCCAGCACAGCCAAAAATAAATAAATAAAATTATTAAAAAAAAAAAAAGAGCTAGAAAACTTCAAAAGGCCTAGGGGAAGAAGCAGGAATAAATCCAAGTAAAAGGTCTTCACAGTGAGGTTTGTAACATTTTTTTGTAGCATGAACTCTCAGGCAGTCTGATGGCACCTTCTCATAATGTTTTAAACACAGGATTACCAAGGAAACCAGTTATAGTGAAACAGAATTATCAAAACATCAAAAAGTCCCTGAGATATGGTCACATGTGCTTACCCATTAATAACAGAAATAACACTAGCCAGTAACAGTTTAATTATAAATGCAAGTTCTAGGCAGTGATGAGCATAATTTGTCAAGATTCTGGCAACAAATCCAATGAGATATAAGAAAATCAATATAAAAAGATATTTAAAAAATCTTTATTGATGAGAAAGACATTGCTAATAGTACTGTAGTCTGATGTCAATATTCACAACGGAAGGCAATGCTAAATATTACTGGAAGGTGAGTGAAAATAAAAATGTAATTTTATTCTCATCTAGGTTCACAGACCTCCCCCTTGAATTCTCTCCCGCCAACACGATCCATAAAGCAGCTGGAGCCACAGCTTTTCTGGCTGAAGCAGCAGCCGAGGGCTGGGGGCAGAATTGCCTGGCCTGTCCCTCACAGCCTACTGCTCTCCCAGCCTCGCATCGAGGCCCCTGTGAGGGACCAACTCGAGGGCTCCTCAGAGGACAGTTTGCAAGCCACTCATGAAGGGATTTATCACTCAGCCTGCTGAGAGTATCCTGCAACAGCAGGCCTGTGCCTGTTGTCCTAACCTCCCAGCCACACTATACACAGTTTATGAAATCCCCAGCTCAAGTCCTTCTTATCTTGATTTATTTTGCTTTTTATTTTATTCTCTTATTTTAATCATGTTTATGTTGCACAGCCCAACAGTCCTTAGCAGGTTTTGTTCTCTTGTTTCTTAGCTTTCATATTTTATTTACTTCAATTTAGCTTTTTTACTATTTTACTCATTTTTACTTGGGTTTGTTGTAGAGTATTAATAAAGATTTTCCAAAAATATTTCTTTATTCTCCACCTATACGGTTCCTAGAATTAACTGACTTAATCATCTTTAGTTCACATTATTCTTTTGTTTAAAGCATGATTTCTCTTTCCTTAGTATTTGCATTTACTTACAAGTAGCAGCGCAGAAGTTGGTCAAAAGGTTGTGGGTCCTCAGAGAGGAGGCTTAGGGCCCAAACAGGGGTGGCTGAATATTTGCTCTCCCTCCTGCTATCTGGGGCTTCCCTCATAGCTCGGTTGGCAAAGGATCTGCCTGCAATGCAGGAGTCCCCAGTTTGATGCCTGGATCAGGAAGATCTGCTGGAGAAGGGACAGGCTACCTGCTCTAGTATTCTTGTGCTTCCCTTGTGGCTCAGCTGGTAAAGAATCTGCCTGCAATGTGGGAGACCCAGGTTTGATCCCCAGGTTGGGAAGATCCCCTGGAGAAGGGAAAGGCTACCCACTCTAGTATTCTGGTCTGGAGAATTCCATGGACTATATAGCCCATGGGGTCGCAAACAGTCAAGACAGGTCTGAGCAACTTTCACTTTCACGCAATCTAAAGATTGCACTCTGTATTTCTCCTTAAAAGATGCCTGGGACTCTTTAATGTTGATGCCCCCAAACTTTTAAACCTGTGTACTTCAGGATAGTCAAAGGCTGAGTCTCTGCTGGGATGAGAGGATGGTTAACACACTGGCATGTGTCAGAAACGCCCTGAATTGTGGGGCTTGGAACTGCTTACTTGTGCATCTGACTTAATGGCAGATGCTCAACCAGTTTTCCATGGACCACTCCAGGTTTTCAAACTTCTCCACTTCTCTCAGACTTTATGTAATCACTGGGAAGATCTGATCACCAAAGATGTGGGGATGCAGCCATTACACTCTGCTCACAGAGCCTGGTCTCTGCAGGCTGAGGCAGGAAACGATTTGCACCAGTGGCAGAGGTGGCAGCCAGCCTTCCCCTCAAGGAGGATACTCCTGGGAAATGAGAAATTCCCCCAGGCCAGTGAGCAAGAGAGTGTTAGTTGCAGGATTAATAACTTGCTCCTATGTTTCCATATCCTCCACCGTTTACTCCGAGATGACACCCGTGTGAAAATGCTAGGCACTGCAACCATGCATGCTGAAGACTGCTGGAAATCCCACAGGCTCTTGGGGGCCTCAGGATTAACACTGATTTCAATTAAAGGAGAGAAACCCCAAGAGTTCATAGCTTGACCTGTAACTCTGCTGAGGCATTATTATATTTTGCATATCCTCTAAGGCTGGAAAGCAGATGATACTTAGCTAATGAATGAACACTGGCCAACCTCCATCATCTAAAGCTGATGCAGCTTTATGGTGCTGTACCAAGTCTCACACACAGACAACAATAATATCATCAAGTCACAAGGATGTTTCTTTAAAAAAAAGAGCTGAGTAAAACAGAGCTATATTTTCATGGCAATGGGAGGAGAAAGAACAGAAATAAAAGAGTGATTAAGTCATGGTGAGAATACTAGTTTTGATTAAGCAAAGGATGGAATGGCAAATTAAACAATGGCTTAGATTTAAGATGGATAAGAACAAAAGTATCCTATGTGACCTAACTAAAAATAGGAAATAGAGATTTTGTGACTTTCAATAAGACTCCAGGTTTCACAAAACTGGACATGATATGAAGAATTAATCACAGAAGGCCTTTCGGGAAGACTGAAATTTCTCAGTTAAACTTTAATTATGAAGACAAGAACAGTGTCTAACTTATTCATCACTACATGCCCAACACTTTGGATAAATTCTGGGCACACGATGGGTGCTCAGTAAATACACACTGAAATGAGTTCTATGCTTCAGAGGTAGAGGTAAACTTGGGACATATTTCCTCTAAGACCATGGCACTATGTCCTGAATGGAATTCTAAAAATGGTTCCTATTTATAAATTGGAACTATTTTCTGCATTTTCCCATGAACAAAGCAAACAAAGGTGCTGGCCCGAATGCACCTTTCACCATAGGCAACAACAACTACCAAAGGAGCCCTACAACGTCAAAGATCCACCAAAGGAAGGAGGTTCCTTGCTCTCACCAAGGAAGGCACTTGTGTTTATCTTAATGCAGAGTAGGAAAAAAGTGTTAGTCACTCCGTCACGTCTCTTTGTAATCCCATGGACATTACGCCACCAGGTTCCTCTGTCCATGGATTCTCCAAGCAAGAACATTGGAGTGGGTTGCCATTTCCTTCTCCAGGGGATCTTTCTGACCCTGGGATCAAACCCAGGTCTACTGCAAGGTGGGCAGATTTACTATCAGAGCCACCAGGGAAGCCCAGGAAGGGTAGGAGGGCACTTGCAATTATGATTTCAGGGCTTAGAATTTAAACTTAGGACACTGAAAGGCAATCTGAGATTTAAAATATTTTTTTTAAGGTTAGGAATCTCATCTACTTGAGATTTATATTTAAATAGAAAACACCAAAATAATGGTAGAATCTACCCAATTCAGAAGGAAAACAAAAAGAAGTCTCATTGCTAGTTTGCAATATCACATATGAAAAAAACTGGAAACATTTTCACTAATCTAAAGAAGGCTTTAAAAAATATACTCAGATGGAAATAACTGAAAACTCTCTTGATCAAAACAGAGTTAAGATCAAATGGAACTTCTAATGCAATGCTTACTGGAAACATTTTAAATTTCAGTCTGAATCTTTTCTTGCTGCCTAGGAGTTGGAACAAATCATAAATCAGGCTTTTAAAATCACACTAAGGAATCACATGAAAAGTCAGTTAGTTGTAAGGTATCACTTCGACAGTTATTTGATAGATGAAAAATCAACTACAAGAATAAATCATAATTTATTTGATCAATCTTTTACATAATGAGCTTTAGTTTATTCCAGTTTTTAGTGGTATAGATTGTACACAGGGGTGAGTATATCTGAGGTTCAGTGGAATTGTTCCCAGTTGTGAGAAAGAATGAAGCAAACGCAGCAATGTAGAAAAAGTTTTGGAATAGTGTTAGTTGAAAATAGTGCTTAAATAGGTCCCATTTATTTTTGTTTTTATTTCCATTATTCTAAGAGAATGGATTAAAAAAAAAAAAATTGTGATGTCAGAGACTGTTCTGCCTATGTTTTCCTCTAGGAGTTTTATAGTGTCCAGTCTCATATTTAGGCCTTTCATGTATTTTGAGCTTATTTTTGTGTATGGTGTTAAAGAATAATCTTTAAAAAAATATTTAAAAAGTTTCATTTTTAACATGCAGCTGTCCAGTTTTCCCAGCACCGTTTAGTGAAGAGATCATCTTTCCAACATTGGGTAGTCTTGCCTCCTTTGTCATAGATTAATTGATCATAGGTGCATGGTTTATTTCTGGGTTTTCTACCTTGTTCCATTGATCTATATTTTTATTTTTGTGCCAGTACCGTGCTGTTTTGATGACTATAGCTTTGTAGTATAGTCTGAAGCCAAGAGCCTGATTCCTCTAGCTCCGTTTTTCCTTCTCAAGATTGCTTCGGCTATTCAGTGTCTTTTGTATCACCATACAAATTTTAAACTCAAAAGCTTTTGTATAGCAAAGGAAACAATAAACAAAACAGAAAGACAACCCACAGATTGGGAGAATATATTTGCAAATGACGTGACTGACAAGAGACTAGTCTCTAAAATTTACAAAGAGTTCACGATGCTTAACAGCATCAAAACAACCCAATCAAAAAATGGGCAGAAGACCTAAACAGACATTTCTCCAAAGAAGACATACATAAGGCCAAGAGATACATAAAAAGATGCTCAACACTGCTAATTATTAGAGAAATGCAAAATCAAAACTACCTCCAGAATGGCCATCATCAAAAAAACCCACAAATAATAAATGCTGGAGAGGGTGTGAAGAGAAGAGAACCCTCCTACATTGGGGTGGAAACGTACACTGGTACCGCCACCATGGGGAGCAGAATGGAGACTCCTTAAAAGCCTAAAACTGAGCTACAACATGAATCTGCAGTCCCACTCCTGGCATACATCTGGAGGAAAACAAGATTCAAAAAGAAACATACACCCCAATGTTCACTGCAGTGCTGTTTACAACAGTGAAGACATGGAAGCAACCTAAATGTCCATCAACAGAGGAATGGATAAAGAAGACGTGGTACATATACACAATGGAATGTTACTCAGCCATTAAAAAGAAGGAAAGAATGCCATGTGCAGCAATGTGGATGGACAAGAGGTTGTCATACAGAGTGAAGTAAGTCAGAGAAGGAGAAATACCATCTGAATGTGGAATCTAAAAAGAAATGATACAAATGACCTTACCTACAAAACAAAAGGAGACTTACAGACTTAGAAAATGAACTTATGGCTGCCAGAGGTAAGGGATAGTTAGGGAGTTTGGGATGGACACGTACACACTGCTATAGTCAAAATGGATAACCACCAAGGATACACTGTATAGCTCATGGAATGCTGCTCAATGCTACCTGGCAGCCTGGATGGGAAGGGGGTCTGGGGTAGATGGATAAATGTATATGTACGGCTGAGTCCCTCTGCTGCTCACCTGAAACAATCACAACACTGTTAACCAGCTATAGCCCAATATAAAATAAAGTTTAAAGTTAAAAAAGCAAAGAAAATTGGGGCTGAACGGGACTTAATAAGTATATTTCCAGCTAAATAAAAAAGAGAGAGAAGAGATAGACTTATTTTTTTCTCCTATCAGTAACAAAAATTCAGTAGTATGAAAATACCTCTACTGGGCAAGCTTTGGCAAAAGTTATTGAAACTAAATATGTATGTATGTCAATACATATGTATCATTACATCTACATATATATGTTAAATACACATACTATGAGAACTGTGTGCAAAATTACTGATGTAAAAGATTACTAATGGCTGTGTTGTACATCATACAAAAAGCAAAAACAACACAAAGGCCCTACAGTAGGGAACTGGTTTAAATAACATACTCAGGACTTCCCTGGTGGTATGGTGGATAAGAATCCAGCTCCAGTGTAGAGGTTACGGGTTCAATTCTGTCCAGGAAAATTCCACAGGCCTCAGAGCAACAAAGCCCGTGCGCCACAACCAGCGGAGCCTGCACACTCTAGGGCCCACAAGCCACAGCTTCGGAGCCCGCGTGCTGCAGTTACTGAAGCCCGCATGCCTAGCGCCTGTGCTCCACAACAAGAGAAGTCATCACAGTGAGAAGCCTGCATGCCAGAATAAAGAGCAGCCCTCACTCACCACAACAAAAGAAAGACTACACACAGCAATGAAGACCAAGCACAGCCAAAAACAAATAAATAACGTGACATATTCACAGTATGGAATATGATGCAGTTATAAAAAAAAAAAAGACGAGGCTTCTCTGCACACTGATATGGAAAGATCGCCAAAGCACAAACTTTAAAAGCAAGATACTGAACATTATATACAGTACTTATGAAGTTTCGTGATTAAAAAGGGATGTGAAATGAAAAACTTACTTGTAAAGGTAATACTCTGCATGGTCTATCTCTTCTCGAGATGAAATGTTGTCCACAAACTGAAAGACGGAAAAAGAAACCTTTGGTTGAATACAAATTATGTCATATATTGAGCCTAAGTCACACACTGACCTTAAAGATAAACCAGTCGTTTTATTAGGACAGGGTTCACGTAGCGTGGCTCCACCCTTCACACCACTTTATCCTGACACCAGCCGAGAATCTACAATGGCCTCTCTTTTTCCACATGTAGAACATCCTTGGTTAGAAAAACTGTTTGAAAACTAAACAGGAACCCCGCACTGAACAAGAAAGGGCTCTTCTTACTCTATAATTAGTCTCTGATATTTTCCTTTATCTTTAACTCCTGATACTTTCTCTGTTTTCCAAGTTCCAAATACATGGAAACACATCTTCATCAGAAGATGAAGACTCTAATGGCTGAAAAAACATGACCCAAAAGAGGAAAATCTAAATTTAGAGAACTTGGGCTTATACCCATTTTTCCTATCTGATTTGGTTCTGCTACAGACCAGTCAACTTGTTACTGTCTACCAACCAAGTCTCCTTTTGACCCACAAAATACCCCAGTGTGCTCTAAATCTGAGAAACAGAAAAGACTCTTCTGGGGATGAAGTGAAGTGAAGTGAAGTCGCTCAGTTGTGTCCAATTCTTTGCAACCCCATGGACTATAGCCTACCGGGCTCCTCCATCCTTGGGATTTTCCAGGCAAGAGTACTGGAGTGGGTTGCCATTTCCTTCTCCAGGGGATCTTCCCAACCCAGGGATCGAACCCAGGTCTCCTGCATTGCAGGCAGACGCTTTACTGCCTGAGCCACCAGGGAAGCCTGGGGATGAATTCTACTCTAAAGACTCAGAGGCAAAAAGGATGAAATAGGAAATAATGGATGTAGTGAATAAAGTTAAGACTTCAGGAGGATGGCGAAGAGAGTAAAGAGGGGAGACTTCTGTTTCCTCTTTGGAGGACTTAATAGATTCGATTTAGAAACCTTATTAAGAAGCAGATAAAATATGGTTCAAACACAGGACCGGAGATTGAAAACTAGCTCTCCTGACTGCATGCTGTGCGGCATAAACAGATGACACAGTCTCTCTGGAACTCAGCTGCTCGTCTGCATGCACAGAATAAAGGCTCCTGCACGAAGAATGTGACGCTCCAACGAGAAAATGTATGTGAAAGCTCTTACACAAAAGCTCCTTAAACTCTGAAGTGCAACCTAAACAAACACCAGGCATTACGGCTACAGAGATTTTATCCATCATACAAGGGATGAACCAGTGGTCTTTCAGCTCCTCTCCAACATGAAAATTACTAGGTCATGATCAAGCTAAACAGTTTACCCACTAAAAGGAAAGTATCAAGGAGCAGAAAAAAAGCACTGAGACTAAAAGGGATGATGGTTTCTTTATTTTTCCTTTCATGGATTTAACAGTCATTTCAATTTTATGGTGTCATTAACTTCTACAGATAGTTTTTACAACTAAGACCTCAATTTAGCATCTCATAAGCCTTGTGGGCTTCCCTGGTGGCTCAGAAGTTAAAGCATCTGCCTCCAATGCGGGAGAACTGGGTTCGATCCCTGGGTCGGGAAGATCCCCTGGAGAAGGAAATAGTAACCCACTCCAGTATTCTTGCCTGGAGAATCCCATGGATGGAGAAGCCTGGTAGGCTACATACAGTCCACGGGGTCGCAAAGAGCTGGACACGACTGAGCGACTTCACTTCACTAAACCTTGTGAGGAAGATACTACTGTCTCCATACTGAATGAGGAAATTGAGAGAGGGCCCAGTTGCCCAGTGTCACAAAGGAAATTCATGAAGACAAGATTAGGTCTATTTCTAGGAGGCAACAGAAAAGAACTCTGATGCCACAGAGATCTGGGTTTAAAGCCCAATTTTTCCACCTATGAACTATGTAAAATTGGGAAAGTCATCAACCATTCTGAGCCTTACATGCAAAATGGAGGTAACAATGCTTATATTATATGGCTGCTATGAGAATAGCGGGATAATGTTAAGAAACCAGTACAACAGCTGGCAGAGAAGCTCGTCAGTATTGGTCAATGGATCAATTTCTGTTCTTGACTCCTAGTCTAAGATCATTCTCCCATCTAATGCTCTGTAGTAGCCTAAAATTAAAGTCTTTTACAGACTTTCTCAATTACCAAATTGACTTCCAATATTAACAAGTGAATACTACCACTTTGAAAAGTATACCAACTTTGAAAAAAATGATGGTATCATATCAAATCCTGGAAAAATTAAGTTAGATAAACAACACTGATCACTGACATCAGAGTCTGGTAAATTTATTACCCTTTGTTCCTATCAAAGAAATTTACTACTTCATCATAAAGTATCTATTAGTAATTATAAAAACATGATACTCTGGAAAAATATTTCCTATAAAAGATGGTCTTTATTTACACAGCCTCATCTATAAAAATAGTCTTTCTTGCTTTCTTTCTCCTTCCTTGATAATATAAGTAAGTTTTCTTACCCGTGATATTGTTAAAGAACTAACAGGCAGCTTTCTCTCATACGTTTTATCCATTAAAGATGCTAGATCAGCTGTGAAGACAAAGAAGCAAAAAGAACCTTGTTAACGATACATATTTCTAAAGAAAAAGCTAACAGATGCAGCTCCTGCCAGATGGCTGTCAACATTATGAAGTCAGTATTAAAAGGGATGCTCTTTTTAAAAATTATTCTTAATAAATTGAAGAGAATAGAGAAATATTAGTATAATTTTTTTTAAAGTATTTACTTGATTGGAGAAAGGATTGTTTTAAAAACCCCAGCATAGATTTAGCTTTTTAAAAATGGACCCGTAAAATATCTCTGGAAGAAGACACAAGAAAGTGTTATTACTGACAGACTCCAGGGAAAGGAATTAGACGGTAGTGGCCAAGAAAAGGAGATTCTTCAATGCTTACACATTTGTTCCTTCTGCATTTTGAACCAGATAAACTGATATTAGCTGTTCAAAAATGTTTTCAGCCAGAATTTATGAAATGACTTTTACACATCCCCTGGACAAATCAGACGGCAAGACACTCTGGCTACAATGAGTGATTTTCAGCCTCAACTATTCCTATTCTGGTTCCTTTTACCAGAACATCCATACACATACTCAGTATTCCTGAGATTACACTGTTATTTCAGAGTCCAAAAAGGTCTAGAATAACAGGCAACATACTCTCCAAAATAATTATTTCATGCCTTCTTGCTGCTTCTAGAACTTCACAGTGTGTGTGTTCCTTCCCCTTCTCCTCTCACTCTCAGCTCACGGTTTATGTCTTATTTCCCTAAGTATAAAACAGAAGCAATCATGGGAACCCTATGCTATCAGGCCTACCAGGCTGCCAGCATCTGTGTCTATAGACTCTGCCTCCACTTTGGTGACTACAGCCATGAAATTAAAACACGCTTACTCCTTGGAAGAAAAGTTATGACAAACCTAGATAGCATATTCAAAAGCAGAGACGTTACTTTGCCAACAAAGGTCCGTCTAGTCAAGGCTATGGTTTTTCCAGTGGTCATGTATGGATGCGAGAGTTGGACTGTGAAGAAAGCTGAGTGCCGAAGAATTGATGCTTTTGAACTGTGGTGTTGGAGAAGACTCTTGAGAGTCCCTTGGACTGCAAGGAGATCCAACCAGTCCATTCTGAAGGAGATCAGCCCTGGGATTTCTTTGGAAGGAATGATGCTAAAGCTGAAGCTCCAGTACTTTGGCCACCTCATGCGAAGAGCTGACTCATTGGAAAAGACTCTGATGCTGGGAGGGATTGGGGGCAGGAGGAGAAGGGGACGGCAGAGGATGAGATGGCTGGATGGTATCACTGACTTGATGGATGCGAGTCTGAGTGAACTCCGGGAGTTGGTGATGGACAGGGAGGCCTGGCGTGGTGCGATTCATGGGGTCGCAAAGAGTCGGACATGACTGAGCGACTGAACTGACTGAAACAAAGGACGTAGTTCATTAAACAAACAGAAACCAAAAACAGCAAAAATTTCCTGTGACCTCCTCCTGTCTCTGTCCAGCTACTTCTCTGCTCTGCTGCCAAGGAGTCTTCCCCAATACAACTGACACCACTTCCCTAGTTCCATCCTCTCTTGAACCCACTCAAATCAGACTTGGGTTTCCTCACTCTACTGACACCAAAGTCCACCTCCGCTTTGTTAAATCCAGTGGTCACTTCTCATCCTCGTCTTACCTGGCCTTTCTCTAACAACAGTTGGCCATTCTCTCTTTCATGAAACGTCCTCTTTCTCTTCCTTAGGTTCCTTTACAGCATCTCCTCCTCTTGACTTCCTGATGCTGACGTGCCCTGGGGAGCAGTCTCTACACCATCTGCTCGCTCCCTGGGCATCTCATTCTCTCCCTCCCCATAGCTTTAATCATCATCTACAGACCACTGACTGCACACGTATATGCCTACCCTGACTTCTGCCTGTAACTCCAGACTTTACTTTTGACTGCATAGGTGACATTTCCGTGTGGTATCTTAACATTGCTCGTCTTCTTAATTCTCCAACCTTCCACTCCAAACCTGCTTTCCTCCAAGCCTTTCCCATCTCAGTAAATGGCCGCATATTAACTGGCTTACTCAGGCCGAAAACTAAGGCATCACTACTGATTCCATTCTTTTTCATACTCTGTAACCATGTACCAGCAAACCATATAAGTGTTAGATCCGAAAGTTATATGTTTCTCTACTTCCACAGCTAACCTCTCACCTCCTGACCAGTCACCTTAACCACTGTCCCCACACCTACAACCTCATCTCCACACGGCAGTCTGACTGAGCCTCTTAAAAGAAATAAGTCAGATCCTGTTATTTTCTTGTCTCAGCCAGCCAACAGTTTCCTATCACACTTGGAATAAAATCCAGAGGGGCTTCCCTGGTGGTCCAGAGGCTAAGATTCCATGCTGCCAATGGAGGCGGCCTGGGTTCAATCCCTGGTCAGGAAAATAGATCCCACGTGCTGCAACTAAGAGATTACAAGCTACAACTAAAGATCCCACATCCTGCAACTAAAGAGATCCCAAGTGCCTGTCACAGCCGAACAAACGAACACTAAAACAAAATAATAAAATAAAATCCAGATATTTTCTATGATCTACAAATGCCCCCACACACTGGTCTATGTTTGCTGTTGGTTTTTTTTTTGGTTTGTTCTTCTCTTTTATACTTAGAAGTAAATACCATGAAGGCTAGGATTACAATTCACTGACATATTCTCAGTTCCTGCAAGAGTTCTATAAAAGGTACTCAATATATTTAAGTAAATAAATAAAAGGAATAAAGCAAGGCAGTAAGAAAGGGAGGAAAGAAAGAGAGGAAGAAAAAAGAAGTAGTTATGCCTTGGTGCCCTCATGGACTGGTTTCAGTTCCCACTGCAAGTACCAAAATGTGCAGATGCTCAAGTCCCACCGCTGGCTCTCTGCATCTGAGGATTCACCCAGCTGCATCGTGTAAAGCTGTACTGAAAACAATCCACGTGTAAGTGAACCCACACAGTTCAAACCCATGCTGTTCACGAGTCAACTCTAAAACTTGGAGTTCCAAGTATTTTTTTTCCTCCCTGGTGAAAGAAATTAACATTAAGCAAAAAGGCAACAGGGAATCATTTGCTAAGTATTTGTGGAAGACCTATTGCTGTGCACTTAACCAATATTTTTCTCTTTTCTTTCCCTGGGGTAATGCTCTCAATGACTCTAGCTACCAGGGGAAAGGAACTCTGCAAAACCACTAAAACCTGATATGATGTAGAGTTACTAATTTTTCTTATGACTATCTTAAAGGGGTTGATACCATGTGATTTAAAAATTTTAAAACACAAATACACACGTACAAAGAAGTCCCTAAAACCTCTTCACACTAAGGCAAATTAATATTGTTAAATCTAACTGTTCACAGAATGACATTAAGCAGCATTCCCAAGACACCAAATCTTTATGATCTCTTCATGATCAAGGCTCTTATGTTGAGATGATAGCCAATATAAAGAATCAACTCCCTTTACTCAAATTTAAGTTTTAACCAAAAAAATGCAGGATTTGGATCTACTGGCCGAATTAAAACGACCTCCCTTCGTGGGTTAATGCACAGCATGCAGCTAAACATTTGGGCTGAGTTGGCTTCTGCAGTGTAGAGTCAAGATTCCACTTTAACCTTTTACACCAAGATATCTTCAGTCAAGTGAAATCAACTGGGGCCTCAAAAAAGGCAACAGCTGTAGAGCCAGCATCTGATGAATAATATCTGCATGCTGCAAGTCAGAGAAAGGTTGACTGCTAAATACAATATGCACCAGTCACCTCTCATGATAGTGGTACATGATGGATGGAGCAGAAAACCGCACGGAGCAGGGATGGCCACAGAAGCCAGGCAGCTGTGGCCTGCAGCACGGCAGTGCCACGGGCTTCTGGACTGAGGGCGCGAGTCACAGCGACACGCCACAGTCCAGCGAGGGGCTAGCAGATGCCCAGGCTTTATTCAAAGGGATGTGCCAAAGAAGATGCCTTCTTGCCTGTCACTCAGCTCCTTAGGAATACACATTGCAGTGGACAGTTGAGGTCAACAAAGACTCTAAAGGAAAATGGGTCTGAAATTTGAATGCTTCATTTAACAAAACTTAAAGCTAGCTGTATAGACAATGTGGAAATATGTCCAGAAAATGAAATTTATGTTAGTATAAACCTGTTCTTTTTGTTTGAAGAAAAAAAATCACTGATAGTCTAAGGACATAAAGGAACTTATTAAGGACCCCCATACTATTCGAAGTATAATCCTGGTTAAGGATTTGAAACCCTGAGAGGCTTTAAGACTTTAAAATGTCAGATTCCTAGGCTTCACACCCAGAGTGAGTGAGTAAAGTCTCTCAGTCGTGTCCGACTCTTTGCGACCCAAGAGACTGTAGCCTACTAGGCTCCTCTGTCCATGGGATTTTCCAGGCAAGAGTATTGGAGTAGGTTGCCATTTCCTTCTCCACCCAGAAGGCGACTCTAACTCCATAGATTTGAGGTGAGACCATGCAAACACAAATTTTTAAACAAAAGCCCCAGGAGATTGTGAGGTAGACTGGCAAGCACTTGAGTAAGTTAGTTTGAGAACTACCATGGAGAGAACACAAGACAAATCTCAGATATTGCCGCTAAGTTTGAAGATGGTATTAAACTGACTGAATTCCATCTCAGCAATAAGGTGGACTGAATAGCTTTAAAAAATTCTCCCTACTATAAAAATAAAACATCTAAATAAAATGTTAAAAAAAACTGTCAAATATATGACTGAGCTTTCAAGAGGACAGATTTAATCATCAGAGGCTCAAGGCAAGATGGAAGCACAAACCTTGTGTGTTTAAGGGACTACTGAGGGTAGCAGTCATTTGAGAGCATTTGCAGGCCCCAGTGACACAGAGCTATGGTTTCACTGACTTTTAGGGCACGGGACAGAACCAAGGCCTTTGTAAGGTGGGAAGCTGTTTCACAGATCATCGGGTAAAGCCTGGGCTGCCTAGGGTTACACCTGCAGAGAAGAAGAACTGGAAAGTAACGGACCCTGCAAAGAGAAACAGCAAGGATGCCGTCCCCTGAGGATTCTAGGCCATGCGGTCAGCCCTCACACCTCTCAGGCCCTAATCCACACTTCCCATGCCATACGAGAGACACCAACTTGAGAACTGCGGTTTAGGTGGTTTAAAGAGTTGATTTTACTACATAAAATTATAGAAAATACATACTAATCTATGATAACAAACAATACCAGTGGTTTCCTGGGAAGGTGGGTAGGAAGAGCAGGAAAGGGCTACAGAGGAGGAGGAAAGAATGTGGGGCTGGGTGACAGGCATGCTGCTCATCCTGACCAGTGATGAGCTCATGGACAGACACGCACACACACATATGTCAAAGCTGGTCAAAATGAGCACTTTGAGTATAGGTGGTATAGTCTATGTAAATAACATGTCGACAAAGTTGTAAAAAAGAAATTCAGTAAGTTAAAGAGCAGATTAGAAACAAGTGAGGTGAGAATTACCAACCTGAAAGATCTAAAAGGAATTACAAGACAGAAGAAGACTGCAGCAGAGATTAACAAAAACAAAAAGTATAAAAAGGGCATTAAGAGGTATAGAAAATAGAATGTGCTGTGCTTATAGTCACTCAGTTGTATCTAATTTGTGACCCCACGGACTGCAGCCTGCCAGGCTCCTCTGTCCATGGGGATTCTCCAGGCAAGAATACTGGAGTGGGTTGCCATGCCCTCCTCCAGGGGATCTTCCCAACCCAGGGATCAAACCCGGGTCTCCTACATTACAGGCAGCTTCTTTACCATATGAGCCACCAGGGAAGCCCATGAATACTGAAGTGGGTAGCCTATCCTTTCTCCAGGGGATCTTCCTGACCCAGGAATCGAACTGGGGTCTCCTGCATTGCAGGCAGATTCTTTAAGCTGAGCTGCCAGGGAAGCCCAGAAAATAGAATAGTAAGGTCTAAAATATATTAACTTGAATTTCCAGAAGACATTGTTGTTAATAATGAGAATGGGGAGAGTTGATACATGATGAGCTAATAGCTAATTGTTTTTTAGAAATGATAGAAATCATCTATTCTCAGATTCAGGAAACAAAAAATCTCTCAAGTCAATTAAGTAAAATTAAATCCACACCATGATACATTACACTTAAACTGAAGAATAAGAAGACTTTAAAAGTAGCCAGAAGGTAAAGAAAAGCAACTACACCAACAGGTGTTTCCTCACTAGAAACAAGAGAAATAGAATAACATGCTGGGAGTAAATACAATCAAAAGAGAATTACATGTCTAACAAAACTACCTTTTAAGTTTAATGGAAAAATGAAGACATTTTAAAACAAAAACTGAATTTATTAGTAACAAGTATCACTAAAGAAGATTTTTACAAGTTGTGCTTTTTAGAAGACATGTTTTTGGAAGATGGAAAATGATCCTTTAAAAACAGACTTGAGATGCTAGAAAGAATGGTAGGTAAATAAAATTGATTCAGTCTGGGGGAAATCGTTTAAAACAATAATGTCTTATGTGTTTACATGTTTTAAAGGACAAAACTTTAATATTAGTAACATATTGTTGGGGGTTATGTGACGGACTAAAGGACAGCAGAGTGTGATTAACCCTAGAATTTAAGGTAAACATGTATGCTGGAAGTTATGAAGCAATCATCTAAAAGGTGTAGCGTTAGAATGGTAAAATCTACCATTCTCAAAGAGTAGAAATAGAGGATATAATTTTTGGAAGGGGAAAATGCAAAAAACAAAAATACCACAACCAATTGAAATCAAGATAAGAAAAAAAAGAACAAAGATGGGACAAATCACAAAATATGGCAGAAATAAATCCAAATAAATCACTGATCATAAAACGACAATGTAAACGGACTAAACTTTCCAGTTACAAACATGACAATTGTCAGATCAGTTTTAAAAATACATAATCCAGCTATTTAAATCATATGAACACATGAAGAGTTAAAAATATCTGTATGAAAAATGTACTAGGCAAAAAGGTAGCCAAAAGAAAGCTGGTGCAGCTATATTAATATCAGACACAAAAGATTTAAAGTAAAAAGCTTTCCTTTTTCAGGTTAGATGGTCATTACATAATGATCAAAAATCCATTTTTCCAGGAAGATAATTTTAACCTGGTGTACATCAAAGTAACACAGCTTCAAATTATATAAAATTCTGAGAAAGAAAATGATAATCTTTTTAATGATCACAAAATCTATAGTAGCAATGTGCTAGGAAAGAAGCCTCTTATAAAGCAGGGTAGTCTCTGGGTCAAAGTTGTGATGAGGAAGGTCTCTGAAGGAAAGATGGATCCTCTGTTGAACTCTGGGAGATTCAGGTGAGAAATTATTAGATGGTTTCAGTTTTTCATGATTTCTGTGTAACTGTACATCAGTGTTAAATCATTCAGTCAATGTTAAACTCTTTCTGGATGTAGGACCATCTGCATACCTTATCTAATTTATATAATTCTTAAAGAACTAGGTACAAGTTATTATTTTATTTCCTAAAAGAAGTGATCTGGAAAACACAGGCTGAAACTCTTTTTGTTTCCCACATTTAAAAAGAAAAATAAGGAGAGATGACCAATACCATGTATGAAAATAATAGAAGGAATTAGGAAAAATTAACCTAGGAACCATTCTGAATATAAATATTTAAATTTTCTTCTATTTGTCTGTCACCAGAAGCTATAAAACAATAAAGGAAAAAATGTGAAGGCAAGCTTTGTACACATATATACTAAGACTAAAGGAAGATGATGTACACAGGCCAGACCCACCTCTAGAACTGTCAAGGATGGTCATTATGAAATCTAGTAAATGAATATATGTCACAGATATGTGAAAGCAGACCTCAGAAAATCTCCATCAAGCTCCAAGAGCAGGATTTGAAAAACTACTGCAACAAGCTAAAAAGCTCCACAGCTGAAATGACACAGAAAAACTAAACCTCAGCTAATGAGAGAAGTGTCTAGATAATGTGAGAGAGGGTCACAGTGCTTGGTTTCAGCCTGAAACCTTCCTGCAAAAAAAAAAAAAACAAAACAGAAACAAAAAGGCAGTAACTAAAACTAAAAGGTATCCCTTAAAAAAATCAGAAACAAAATATTTAATTCAGTAGGGCTCAAGAACCAATTCAGTTCAAGTCACCTAGGCCCTTGCCCCTGGCAGGGTGAACAAACAAACTTCTCATGGAACCCAGGGACTTCTCCCAGGAGACCTGCCCTCCTACCACCCAGTTCCCCAGCATGATTTTCTCCTGAATCCTATGCACTGCAAGCACCAGTCTGTAATTCAACAGCTGCTAACTGGCTGATGCTGCTAACTTTCACTCTGTACCTCCCCAGTAGATCTGCACAGCTAATGAAGAAATTTCAGAGACAAAGTACAGAAGCAGTCTAAAATGGAAATCTTCTGATCTGAGTTGCAAAGTTCAAGAACTCCCAGGGCTTTACAGAGCCTAACTGGAGAACCAAGGCTCTTTCAATAAAAAATATCAACTGCAATGGATTAAAATGTCTGGAATATGTAAGTTCATGCTATTAAAAAAAATTAAAATCCTCATTGATAACCTTTGGAGGATGATAGGTGGTCAATTCATTATTTTCAAAGCTGCCTCTTCCATACAAACTATAACTCAGGATAACTAAACTGCTGATGAAAAGAAATTCTTTAACAAAAATTTTCTAGGTAATAAATGAGGACAAAATTACAGAAATAAAATAGCAACATTCTGCAGCTTCTAATGAAATAATGGATTTAAGCAACGTTCACAAATGGCCTTTAACATTACATGAAAACCAAATGCTGTGTGTCTCCTGACAACAGTAAATGACACTTCTTATGAAGTACTCATGTCAAAAGAAAAAACAAAAATACAAAAAATCTGATCGAGCTTTTCTCTCAACCACCAGTTTTATAAGGATGGTAAAGGAATATATTAAATACCACCATAAGGATGAAAATGGCAAATCTAGAATGTGGGAAACTACAAAAGACCCATTTTCTTCAAGAAATAAACGAAGAGAAACCTATAGATTAAAATCATGTCAACATATTGAAATGTATCGACCTTATCTGAAATCCATTTCAACAAACTATAAATTAAAAATAAGTGTATAAGACATTTGAGGAAATGTGAACATCGAGCAAATATTTAATGTTAAGGAATTACTAATTTTTAATAATAGTATGATAGTATAGTTATATATTTTTTTCTTTAATCCTACCTATTTTATATCAAAATAAGTATAAAATGATCAGATAACAAGAATTTATGAAAAAGTAATCTGGTGAGGTGGTAGGGACTTCATGAAACAAGACTGGTAGGGAATTGATAACCATTGATTCTGGGTGACAGACCATGAGGGTTCATTATGTACTATTCTCTCTACCTCTGCATGTTTCCATTAAAAGATTTAAAAAGAGGTAAGATAAGGGGAGAAATATAACCAGCTGCATTGCCTGGACCTTATGTGCATAATCATTAAAAAATGTATCGGTATTAAGGATATATGAACAGAGTTGATATTTCGTATTTAAATGATTATTAATACTAAGGTGCTATAACAGTATTAAAAACATCCTTATATTTTAGAGGTATGTACTGAAATATTTATGGGTAAAATGATATATTGTCTGAGATCTGTCTCAAAATCATCCAAAAGATCAGGATAGGGGAATAAGCAGATGTAAAGATGAAGTAAAGACTGGCCATGTGCTGGTAACTGCTGAATAAAAGTGATGGGTAAAGAAGATTCCTTATACCATTCACTCTACCTTTGTATGTTTTACATTTTCTATCAAAACATTTTTAAAAGTAAGAATAACCTATGGCATTTATTAGAAGTCAGAATAATGGTTTGAAGAAGGGAATGGGAGCCAAATAAGGGCTTCTGGAGCGGTAGGAATGTTCTTTTACACAAGTTTGTTCACTCTGTGATAATTCATCAATCTGTACATTACAATTTGTGTGCTTTTCAATATATATTATACTACAATCAAAATATATTTTTTAAAAGTAAGAGATCCACTGCTTCAGTGCAAGAGAAGACAGTAAGGCAGAGTTGCAAGTACTACAGCAATCACTAAGAAATCTATTTCTGAGCAGAAAGACAAAAGAATACTATACGTGTGCGTACTAAGTCGCTTAAGTCACGTCCAATTCGGTAAGAGCCTATGGACTGTAACGTGCCAGGCTCCTCTGTCCATGGGTTTCTCCAGGCAAGACTACTGCTGCTGGTTACCTACTCTTCTCCAGAATAATGTATAGCCCTAAGCAAATGTTAGGATCTGGTCTCGTTTTCCTCAGCTCTAAGGGAAATAGCAGCTGCCTCAGCCGGCTGTTGAGAACATGACATGGAATAGTGCCTGTGAAATGCTTAGCACAGAGCCCGGCACACACACTGCAGAAGAAAAGGTGCCTTCCTACTCTGGTGTCAGAGGACCCGTGCACTCATGGCCCGCCTGCCCCCAGACTACAGTATAGGTATACTGCACTCCTGGTTTTAATCTAGACCTCCGCAATAATAAATTACTCTCAGACGGAAAGCTGGACAGATCCCCATCATCCCTCACCCAAAGCTCTAANAATGGTCTAGCGGTTTTCCCTATTTTCTTCAATTTAAGTCTGAATTTGGCAATAAGGAGTTCATGATCTGAGCCACAGTCAGCTCCTGGTCTTGTTTTTGTTGACTGTATAGAGCTTCTCCATCTTTGGCTGCAAAGAATATAATGAATCTGATTTTTGGTGTTGACCATCTGGTGATATCCATGTGTAGAGTCTTCTCTTGTGTTGTTGGAAGAGGGTGAGTATTAATTAGTAAATGTGGAGGTATTAATGAATTTGGAAAACCATCATTTTTCAACCATCATGATAAAGACAGATTCTGCAGATGAAATAAAGTCAGGATGCATGGTAACTAACTATATGATAAAAATGAACAGAAAACAAGACAAACTAATGTTTACATAATCCAGAGAGACTGTCAAGGCAAAAATGAAAGAAAAATTTGCAAGAACGAAAAAATAATTCTGCCACATGTGAACCAATAGTCTAATTCTTAAGACTTAATATATGCTTATTGATTGGATTATTATAAAAGCATTTCTCATATATCTCATGAATATATAGCATGGTGAGTACCTACCCAGGTGACAATCTTCTTTTTCTCTTGCTTCCCATTTGCGGCTGTCCACATATGCTGCAGAAAGTAGGTATCTTTTACCTGAGGAAAAAAACAATTACCTCAACAGGCATGGTTTTAATACATGTTCAGTTTATACATCTGTTTTTATTAACTATCTTTGCCACATTTTCCATTTACTAGACTATTTAAAGATCTGTTATGAAACTGTAACCAATATTGCACAGGTTTACAATTCAGTTCATGACAACATGTATTCAACCTCTCACAGGAAGAAAATGCAGAAAACCTGTTCAAATTTCTAACATTATTAGTAAAACTGCTGCTAATTTTGTTCCTAATATTTTAGACCTAGGAGCCATTTGTTTCCACTGACGAAGAGCCTGCTGCTGCTGCTAAGTCGCTTCAATCATGTCCGGCTCTGTGCAACCCCATAGATGGCAGCCCACCAGGCTCCCCTGTCCCTGGGATTGTCCAGGCAAGAACACTGGAGTGGGCTGCCATTTCTTTCTCCAATGCATGAAAGTGAAAAGTGAAAGGGAAGTCGCCTAGATAAGCTTTAAAATTCCTTCTTAGAACCCCAAATACTTGCTGAATGGTTTCTTAACTCATTAAATGACTGTTTACCATCATTCAGTTCAGTTCAGTCGCTCAGTCATGTCCGACTCTTTGCCACCCCATGAATCACAGCATGCCAGGCCCCCCTGTCCATCACCAACTCCCGGAATTCACTTAGACTCACGTCCATTGAGTCAGTGCTGCCATCCAGCCATCTCATCCTCTGTCGTCCCCTTCTCCTCCTGCCCCCAATCCCTCCCAGCATCAAGAGTCTTTTCCAATGAGTCAACTCTTTGCATGAGGTGGCCAAAGTACTGGAGTTTCAGCTTTAGCATCATTCCTTCCAAAGAAATCCCAGGGTTGATCTGCAGAATGGACTGGTTGGATCTCCTTGCAGTCCAAGGGACTCTCAAGAGTCTTCTCCAACACCACAGTTCATCATTAGGTAGTCCTAAAAAATTTCTACCTGAGTTGGATCAGCACATTTACCCTTATTTCACATACAGCAAAGAGTACTGAGCACCCAGTAGGTAAATAAGAGGAGTCTAACCAGCCAAATCTGGGGCGACCCACAAGATGACGCCTGTCCAACAACCGGCACACGACACTGCTCAGTACACAAGAGCTCAAGGAAGAAATGAGAAAGAAGGAATGGCAACTGAAAATGAAACTTATTATCCTTCAAAGACACCATTAACAAAGCGCAAGGGTAACTCAGAACACATCATTTATCTGATTAGAGACTTTTACCCAGAATTTCAGGTTCCTCAGAAACCTGTATGCAGGTCAAGAAGCAACAGCTACAAACGGACATGGAACAAAGGACTGGTTCCAAATAAGGAAAGGAGTACATCAAGGCTGAATATTATCACTCTGCTTATTTAACATTAGTGCAAAGTATATCATGCAAAATGCCAGACTGGATGAAGCACAAGCTGGAATCAAGACTGACGGGAAATATCAATAACCTCAGATATGCAGATGACATCACCATTATGGCAGAAAGTGAAGAGGAACTAAAGAGCCTCTTGATGAAAGTGAAACAGGAGAGTGAAAAAACTTGGTTAAAACTCAACATTCAAAAAGTGAAGATCATGGCATCCAGTCCCATCACTTCACGGCAAACAGATGGGGAAACAATGGAAAGAGTGACAGACTTAAGTTTTCTTGGGCTCCAAAATCACTGCAGATGGTGACTGCAGCCGTGAAACTAAAAGACACTTGCTCCTTGGAAGGAAAGCATATTCAAAAGCAGAGACATTACTTTGCTGACAAAGATCCATCTAGTCAAGGCTATGGTTTGTCTAGCAGTCATGTATGGATGTGAGAGTTGGATCATAAAGAAGGCTGAACACTGAAGAATTGACACTTTTGAACTGTGGTGTTAGAGAATACTCTTGAGAGTCCTCTGGACTGCAAGGAGATCAAACCAGTCAATCTGAAAGGAGATCAGTCCTGAATATTCATTGGAAGGCCAATACTTTGGCCACCTAATGTGAAGAACTGACTCACTGGAAAAGACCCCGATGCTGGGAAAGACTGAAGGCAGGAAGAGAAGGGGATTGAGATAGTTCGATGGACATGAGTTTGAGCAAGCTCCAGGAGATGGTGAAGGACAGGTAGGCCTGGTGTGCTGCAGTCCATGGGGTAACAAACAGGTGGACACGACTGAGTGACTGAACAACAACCAAGGAAAAAAAAAACAAAAAAGCTCTTACAGCTTAAAATTTAAAGAGACAACTCAACAGAAAAATGGGCAAAGGATCCGAACAAACATTTCTAAAACATACATACACATATAAATAGCACACACATGGCCATTAAGTAAATGGAAAGATGTTTAATATCATTTCCCATTAAGGAAATGCAAAATATACTGAAATACAACTACACATCCACTTAGGATGGCTATGATCAAAAAGCCAGATGGTAACAGCTGTTGATAAGGATGTAAAGAAATCTGGCTCATACATTGCTGGTATGAATGTGAAACAGTGCAGCCACACTGGAAAAATTTGGCCATTCTGCAAAATGTTACCATGGAGTTACTAGGTAATCCAACAATTCCACTCCTACATATATACCTAAGAGAAATGAAATCACGGATCCACACAAAAAATTGTACACAACATTATTTGTAATAGCCAAAAAGGAAAGATGCAAATATCCATCAATTTATGAGTGGATAAACAAAATGTGGTATATTCTTATGAAAGGAATATTATTCAGCAATAAAAAGAAGTACTGATACATGCTACATGGATGAACCTTGAAAATTATTATGCTAAGGAAAAAGAAGCCTGTCACGCAAGATTACATGTTACATAATTCCATTCATATGCAATGTCTGCAATAGGGAAATCTATAGAGACAGAGGTGTCTTGGTTGCCTAGATCTGGAGGGTAGAGGGGCAGGAAAACCTGGGGGAAAAGGGGGCATGACTGCTAATGAGTATGGGGTTTTTTTTTCAGGTGATGAAAATCTCCTAAATTGACTGTGGTGACAGCTGCTGCACAACCCTGTGTACGAAACAAAAAAACTAAGTAAGCATTAAATTGACCACTTCAGATGAATGTTTAAAAAAATTAAAAAGGAATGAATGGCAGACAGTTACCTGAAGGTCACAGCAGACCATAACCAAACACAACTAGAAGGCATGGGAGCTGATCACACACACTATTAGGACGCTACTGTTATTCTCTATCCATTTCCCAACTAAAACAAATATAAACACACCTGTGTGTGTTTATACCCAAACCAGCACCTCCCTTGTCTTCAGCAGGGAGTCTAGTCAGACTTTACTAGAATAATACGTGTAAATTTGAGGTCTAAAGCTCAAGCAATGATGCAATAATAATAAAAGCTCCCAAAGATTGCCTCAAAAGGGAATAAAGATATTTTTTAAAAATAGCAACTATATATGATTAGATGCTTGGAACTTAGAATACATTCTTCACCGAAACGATGTTCTGAATTGTCAGTTACATTCCTGTATCCGACAAGAAGGATGAATAAAATCCAGCGGCACTGATGGCATTGCTTTAGGTGTGCAGCTGTACACCAGGTCAGGAGTGAGCAGACCAGAGCCTGTAGTTTTAAGTGAAGGAGTTGGCTGGGTGACATTTAAGGTCTCTGCATGTTCTAACAATCTGACATAGAGCCAAAACACACAATTCAGATAACCCATTCATAACTTACGACAGCATTTCTATGCAAACCGAATTCCAATTTCTAAAACCAGGTAGATCACTCCTTCTGTGGGAAACAAGTACAGCCCTTTTCTCTACATAAGCATAAGCTGAGGAGGGGACGAACCCGTTAAGACGCTTCAGTCATGTCCGACTCTTTTGTGACCCTATGGACTGTAGCCCTCCAGGCTCCTCTGTCCAAGGCATTCTCCTGGCAAGAATACTGTAGTGGGTTGCCATGCCCTCCTCCAAGGGATCTTCCAGACCCACGGATCGAACCCATGTCTCTTATGCCTCCTGCATTGGCAGGTGGATTCTTCATCACTACGGCCGCCTAGGAAGCCGAGTTCAGTCAGCTCAGTTGTGTCCGACTCAGTCGTGTCCGACTCTTTGTGACCACATGGACTACAGCATGCCAGGCTTCCCTGTCCTACACCAACTCCCAGAGTTGACTCAAACTCATTTCTATTGATCAGTGATGCCATCCAACCATCTCATCCTCTGTCGTCCCCTTCTCCTCCCACCTTCAGTTTTTCCCAGCATCAGGGTCTTTTCAAATGAGTCAGTTCTTCACATCAGGTGGCCAAAGTATTGGAGTTTCAGCTTCAGCATCAGTCCTTCCAATGAATATTCAGGACTGATTTCCTTCAGGATGGACTGGTTGGATCTCCTTGCAGTCCAAGGGACTCTCAAGAGTCTTCTCCAACACCACAGTTCAAAAGCATCAATTCTTCTGCGCTCAGCTTTCTTTATACTCCTGGAAAAACCAAAGCTTTGACTAGGCAGACATTTGTCGGCAAAGTAATGTCTCTGCTTTTGAATATGCTGTCTATGTTGGTCATAACTTTTCTTCCAAGGAGCAAGAGTCTTTTAATTTCATGGCTGCAGTCACCATCTGCAGTGATTTTGGAGCCCCCAAAAAGAAGTCAGCCACTGTTTCCCCATCTATTTGCCATGAAGTCATGGGACTAGATGCCATGATCTTAGTTTTTTGAATGTTCAGTTTTAAGGCAACTTCACGCTCCTCTTTCACTTTCACCAAGAGGATCTTTAGTCCTTCTTTGCTTTCTGCCATAACGGTGGTAATATCTGCATATCAGAGGTTATTGATGTTTCTCCCGGCAATCTTGATTCCAGCTTGTGCTTCATCCAGCCCAGCATTTCTCATCATGTACTCTGCATATGTTAAATAGGCAGGGTGACAATATAGAGCCTTGATGTACTCCTTTCCTGATTTGGAACCAGTCTGTTGTTCCATGTTGGGTTCTGTTGGTTCTTGATGCATACAGATTGCTCAGGAGGAAGGTAAGGTGGTCTTGAATTCCCATCTCTTTAAGATTTTCCCACAGTTTGTTGTGATCCACAGTCAAAAGCTTTGGCATAGTCAATAAAGCAGAAGTACACATTTTTCTGGAACTCTTTTGTTTTTTCGAAGGTCCAACAGGTGTTGGCAATTTGACCTCTGGTTACTCTGCCTTTTCCAAATCCAGCTTGAACATCTGGAAGTTCACACTTCACGTACTATTCAAGCCTGGCTTGGAGAATTTTGAGCATTACTTTGCTAGCATGTGAGATGACTGCAATTGTGTGGTAGTTTAAATATTCTTTGGCATTGCCTTTCTTTGGGATTGGAATGAAAACTGACCTTTTCGAGTCCTGTGGCAACTGCTGAGTTTTCCAGATTTGCTGACATATTGAGTGCAGCACTTTCACAGTGTCATCTTTTAGGATTTGAAACAGCTCAACCGGAATTCCATCACCTCCACTAGCTTTGTTGGTAGTGATGCTTCCTAAGGCCCACTTGACTTCGAATTCCAGGATGTCTAGCTCTAGGTGAGCGATCACACCATCATGATTATCTGGGTTGTGAAGATCTTTTTTTGCATAGTTATTCTGTGTATTCTTGCCACCTCTTCTTAATATCTTCTGCTTCTGTTACGTCCATACCATTTCTGTCCTTTATTGTGCCCATCTTTGCATGAAATGTTCCCTTGGTATCTCTGATTTTCTTGAAGAGATCTGTGCTGCTGCTGCTGCTAAGTCGCTTCAGTCGTGTCCGACTCTATGCGACCCCATAGACAGCAGCCCACCAGGCTCCCCCGTCCCTGGGGTTCTCCAGGCAAGAACACTGGAGTGGGTTGCCACTTCCTTCTTCTCTAGTCTTTCCCATTCTACTGTTTTCCTCCATTTCTTTGCATTGATCACTGAGGAAGGCTTTCTTATCTCTCCTTGCTGTTCTTTGGAACGCTGCATTCAAATGGGTTTATCTTTCTTCTTCTCCTTTGCCTTTCACTTCTCTTCTTTTCACAGCTATTTGTAAGGACTTAAACTGAGTTTAACAGATTTAAACTGAAGAAAATAGGGAAAACTACTAGACCATTCAGGTATGACCTGAATCAAATCCCTTACGATTTTACAGTGGAAGTAACAAACAGATTCAAGGGATTAGATCTGTTAGACAGAGTACCCGAAGAACTATGGATGGAGGTTCGTGACATTGTACAGGAGGCAGTGATCGAGAACATCCCCAAGAAAAAGAAATGCAAAAAGGCAAAATGGTTGTCTGAGGAGGCCTTACAAATAGCTGTGAAAAGAAGAGAAGCCAAAGAAAGCCCAATGAGGCAATTGTTAAGCTATATATTCCAGGACACCAATGACTTTTATATTCTCTACCTGTTATTACATTTTCTTACTTATTCTCCATTTCTTCTCCTAACATATGTTTTATTCTAGCATAAGACATCAGCCCTCCTTATTCTAAAGTCAGAAAAAAACAGTTATCTAAAACTATGCTCATGATTTTGGTACTGGGAGACATAAAGCAGGGAGATGATGGTGGGGAAAGATTCTGGGGAGTCCCAGAATGTCCTGTGTGTGGCTGTTCAAGGGGATCACATGACTGAAACAAAATAAATTAGGACTAGTAAATTTACAAAAGATAAGCCCAGTAACTTTCAAATATATGAACTTTAACTGTTTGCCTACCATCCCTGGTGGCTCAGATGGTAAAGAATCCACCTGCAACGTGGGAGACCTGGGTTTGATCCCTGGGTTGGGAAGATCCCCTGCAGGAGGGTATGGCAACCCACTCCAGTATTCTTGTCTGAACGACTAAGCACACATCATCTCCATTAAGGACAGAATGAAAGGAAATGGGTATAAGGATAAAGAATTTAAACTTGGCAAGTGGAAAATTTTCCTAATAGAAACCAGTGGCAAACACAGCAATGAGTTATCCAGTGTTGTAGGCAGAATGTTTCCCTGCAAAACATCCATGTCCTAATCCCCAGAACCTGTGAATATTAGGGTACATGGCAAAGGGGGATTAAGGTGACAGAAGGAATTAAGATTGCTTCTCAGGTGGCTCAGCAGTAAAGAATCCGCATGCAATGCAGCAGATGAGAGAATTCAATCCCCAGATCAGGAAGATGCCCTGGAGAAGGAAAAGTATTCTTGCTTGGGAAATTCCATGGACAGAGAAGCCTGGTGGTTTGCAGTCCACGAGGTCGCAAAAGAGTTGGAATGACTTAGCAACTAAACAACAACAACATGGAATTAAGATCAGCACATCAGCTGATCTTAAAGTGAGGAGACTGTCCAGGGTTATACAGATGGACTCAATGTTTTGTTTTTTTAGCCACACCTCGGGGCATGTGGGATCTTAGTTCCCCAACCAGGGATTGAACCCGTGCCCCCTGCACTGAAACCACAGAGTCTTAACCACTAAATGGCCAAGGAAGTCCCCAGGTAGATTCAAAGTAATCACAGGTCCTTAAAAAGTAGAAGAGGGAGACACTTTGTTAGTATGGTGCATGAAAGGCTGAGTGATATGAGAAGGACCTGACTTGCCACTTCTCACTTTGAAGACATTTGAGAAAGGGGCCATCAGCCAAGGAATGCAGGTGGTCTCCAGAAGATGGAAAAGGCTAGAAAAAACAGATTCACCCCTAAAGATTCCTGAAGGGAATACATCCCTTTCAAAACCTTGATTGATTTTAGCACAGTAAGACTCTGTACCAGACTTCTGACATACAGAACAGTAAGTCTATGTTGTTTTAAGTAAATCTATGTTGTTTTAAGCCACCAAATTTGTGGTGAAATTGTCACAGCAGCAATAGTAAATTACTACACCTTAAGACAGACATTCGATTTTCTGTAAACCTTTTAAATTAGGATATCCATCTTTCTAAGATAGTTGGTAGTTGAGAGGTCTGTATATTAATGTTAAAAACCAGAAAGAATTTCTACGAAGTCAGGAAGAATGTTGAGTGGACAATGAAAATGGAAAATCTAGATTAGCTTCTCCAACTTTAATGTGCATATGAATCTCGATTAAACAAAGATTCTGATTCAGCATGCCTGGGGCGGGAACAGAGACTCTGCATTTCTGAAAAGTTCCCAGGTAATGATGATGATTTTGACCCTCAGACAACACTGAAGTAGCAAGGGGATAGGAAGTTATCAGCCTTGCAAGTTTAGCTCTCTCAGACCATTTAACCTCACTCTAACTATGCCACCCAAGCAGATAAACTCATCTTGAACCTGCTTACCCTTTAGGCAGTCAACTTTTAGAGCAACAATATTCAAAGATAACTATCCACTGAAAAATGAATATTTCCTGTACTTAATTCTGCCTCCAAAGACCAGGATTTTGGAGCTTAGTAAATACTTATTTATAAAAAACTTGTTTTTTGTATAGTTAATTTGGCTTTTGGTAAAATGTCTCCAAACATGTTTCCCATCCAAAGGGAAGCAGTGTGATTGTGAACAGATAGGCTTTAGAGTCACAAAATCTAAATATGAATCCTAGCCTTCCATAAATATTATGAAAATCTGGACAAGGTACACCAGGCCTCTTAGCATTTTTCTTCATATGTAAAATGGGGAAATATTGTATCCTAATTTAAATGAGGACATATACAATAGTAAGTGCTTCGCCTAATGTCCACTATGTAGTAAGTGCCCAATAAGTTTCCTTCTCTGGCCTCTTCTTATACTGAAACCCCTTTTTTGGTTCACCTCAATAAATTTTGCTTCCATCCTATTGATTATTTTAGTTGCCTTTATCTGTTGTAAAGAGAACTGATGTAAGTTCCAATGTATTCCAAATACTGATTTGTCATGAGTGTGTATGAATTTTTTCCTCTTTTATCCTGTAATGGTTTAAGATGTTTTGACGACTTAAAGTAAAGCTCCTTGTCAGCATTCTCAAACCCCCAGAGGTCAATAATGTACTATTTTATTTGGGGGCTATATTTTATTTTGGGGCTTCCCTGGTGGCTCTGTGGTAAAGAATCAGCCTGCCAATGCAGGAGACACAGGTTTGATCCCTAGGTTGGGAAGATCCCCTAGACAAGGAAATGACAACTTGTTCCATTTTTCTTCCCTGGGAAATCCCATTGACAGAAGAACCTGGTAGGCTACAGTCCATAGGGTTGCAAAAGAGTTGAACACAACTTACTGACCAAAAAGTAACATCTTATATCACTTGCCTTACAGCCTCCAGTTCCTGATTTCAAGACTCCTTTCATCTGTGGTCTAACCCAGTGCCTGTGCAATATAACTTTCTGCAATAAAGGAGCTAGCCACTACCGTGGCCACTAGCCACAGGTGCCTTCTGAGCACTTAAAATGTAGCTAATGTTGGCCTTCCCTTTTACCCACTCCAGTATTCTTTCCTGGAGAATCCCATAGACAGAGGAGCCTACAGTCCATCGGGTTGCAAGTCGGACACAACTTAGCGACTAAACCACCACCACCAATGTGACTAAGGAAAAGAATTTTTAAATTTAAACGAATTGAAACAGCCACTTACAACTCATGGCCACAACAGAGATTAGCACAGGTGTAACTGATCACAAGTTCACCGTTTCAATCTTAGGTCAAAACCGTAACTGGAAATTCTCTCAATTCACCTTTATTTAATGTCCATTCCCTGGTTACAATGACTGGTCCCAAACATTCCAAGCAACTATGATACTTTCCCTGATTAACAATACAAGGTCTTGTTTAAACTGAAAAGCATTTAGTAACAACCCTAAGTGAACACACTAGTAAACAGCTACAACCCGAATGCTTACTGAGGTGCCAAGTACTGGGCAGACTACATTACCTAATGTGCGGCAAGAAACATTTTCATTAGCTAGGTCAACCAGCTAATCCTCAGAAAACTTCTGGTGGCCAATGATAAGGTTTCACGTTGATATTTAAAGATGTGTGAGAAAAACTGTATGTGTTTCTTTTCAATAGGGGCTAGAGGAGGACGTTAGAAAGAGTCGATAGGAGGCATTGGAAAAACCAATAGTGATTACTGTAGCCGAATCGCATAATCAGATACACTTGTCAGGATTCAGCTTCTGTAAATTTAAAAAAAAAAAAAGCTCTTCCCAATGTCTTCATCAGCAGGTCCTTTAAACAGGTTTTGAGTGAGGCGTCATTCACGCAGATATCAAAGTATTTCAAAACTATTAGCATTTACTATTTGAATGGAAAACTTCGGCGAAGAGAAGTCAACCAAATTGCGCCCAAAGTCATCAGGTAAACTGAGATTCAGTTCAGTTCAGTTCAGTCTCTCAGTCGTGTCCGTCTCTTTGCGACCCCATGAATTGCAGCACGCCAGGCCTCCCTGTCCACCCAGTGAAAACCTTCCCTGGTGGCTCAGAGGTTAAAGCATCTGCCTGGAGTGCGGGAGACCCGGTTTCGATCCCTGGGTTGGGAAGATCCCCTGGAGAAGGAAATGGCAACCCACTCCAGTACTCTTGCCGAGAATCCAATGGAGGGAGGAGCCTGGTAGGCTACAGTCCATGGGGTCGCAACGAGTCGGACACGACAGAGCGACTTCACACACACCTGTAGTGAAAACCAGGGTCTGGCCACGCGTCAGGTGTTCAGAACGTTTATGCTGCTGCTGGTGGTGCTGCTAAGTCGCTTCAGTCGTGTCCGACTCTGTGCGACCCCAGAGACGGCAGCCCACCAGGCTCCCCCGTCCCTGGGATTCTCCAGGCAAGAACACTGGAGTGGGTTGCCATTTCCTTCTCCAATGCAGGAAAGTGAAAAGTGAAAGTGAAGTCGCTCAGTCGTGTCCGACTCTTAGCGACCCCATGGCCTGCAGCCCACCAGGCTCCTCCGTCCATGGGATTTTCCCGGCAAGAGTACTGGAGTGGGTGCCATCGCCTTCTCCGGAACGTTTATGACGCCCCTCTAAAGAAACAACAGCGAGAGAAATTCCACAGCCCCAGGGAGGGCGAGGGGGTCACATTCGGGCTTCTCAGGGGCAGCAAAGAGACCACCACCCGAACACATAAACGCGGAAATCATCCGCAGAAGTTCTCATACCAGAACTTGCTCTGCTCCTCACACCTCTGGATAAGAAAACACTATTTCGGGGAGGAAGATGGGTCAGAGACCTTACCTCCCCTTTCTGTGCTACCAAACACCTCCAGTGGTTTCTTCTTTCCTTAGAAGTCCATTACTTCTTTTACTCAAGGAACAGAGTTCTAAGGGGACCTAAAGAAGCAGCCCCACGAAAGCAGCAGTCACTAACCTGCCAGAGAGAGCTGAGGCAGCAACACATTCCGCGCCAGGAGGACCCCGCGCCGCACCACGGAGGCCGCCATCTTGGAGCATACCAAAAGGAATGCTGGTCCGGGGGAGGCGGGCAGAGGAAGGGGTGGAGTCACGGTCGACGCTCCGCCCCCTCTCCGGCTCCCACAGTTGGTGCGGCCCGGAACAGCATGGCGGCTACCTTTAGGCCCCCGAAGCAAGTCTTCTTGCTGCAGCCGCTGCGGAGTTTGGTGTATCCCTGGGTGGGAGGCTCTGGTTCTACCTGCTGCCTCTGCCCTCTTGGAGGTATCCGCGGCCTCGGGCCTTGAAGTAGGGGATGGGTGGGATAGAAGGGAGCTTTACACCTCAGTGAGCATCTCTTTGGAGAAATAACAGCGCCCCAATCACTCTCTGGCCGAGAGCAACCGAGCATGCCCTCGCCCTCTGCTCCTGGGTGCAGTGGTGGTCTCTGCCTGTCGTGGACACCCGTGTGCCAGGGAATCAAAAGACAGCTGGGCTGGGGTCTTGACCCTGGGGCTGTAGTATTTCCTTGGATAGAGCTGTGCTGCTTCCCGGGAGCACCCCCCTCCGCCTTGGGCCTACTGTTCTGTAGAGTTTGGGAGGGGAGGAGGTCTAAGACTATAGAGTCCAGCTCTAACTAACAATCTGAAAGACTCTGAGCAGATTTCTTTATTTACAGAATTATCCCTTAATATCTTTGTGGAAATGATTAAATTTGACAATGCTGGCGAATGATAATAAAAGATTTAACACTTTGTGTCAGGCTTTACTACATTTTACATACATTCTTTCCTTTTCTTCTCATACCACCTAGTGAGAGGTACTGTTCTCTTCTTCATTAACGAAAGAAAGTGAAGTCGCTCAGTCGTGTACGACTCTGTTACCCCATGGACGGTAGCCTACCAGGCTTCTCCGTCCATGGGATTTTCCAGGCAAGAGTACCGGAGTGGGTTGCCATTTCCTTCTCCAGAGGATCATCCTGACCCAGGGATCGAACCTGGGTCTCCCGCATTGCTGGCAGCTGCTTTACCCTCTGACCCACCAGGGAATCCCTCATTAACAAAGGAGGATGCTAAGTAATTTGCCCAAGGCTGGAGGAAACTGGCAAAGGAAGGGTTGAACAGAAGGCAGTCCTGCTGTAACCACTGCTCACCTTTATAGAAATCAGCAGCAATTTTTGTTACACTGTTATTGTTGTACACAGAGTTCGTATAGTGGACGATTCTTTGGCCATGCTCCAATTCATGCATAAGCCAGCATCTTAAAGAAATAATGTTTCCCAAACTCTTCATTTCTGCTAAGTTGTGGTAAGTGAATCCTGATGTATCTAGTGGATACTGAGAGTTCAAATCTGAGAGGTCACAGCTCCTCATTTCAAAAATGACAATACTGGGAATTCCAGTGGTCACACTATAGCTACTTCTTTTATCGTATATGCTTCTACCTGTTTAAACCAAATCTAGATATACCTGTTTTGCTATCTGTCTTTTGGAGTCCAGATTCTTGTCTACTGTCCCCATACACAATCATTAGCTCCTTTCACACACACAGACAAGACTCGTGGAGGATTTGCATTCTCTGGTAGTTTGGAAATTTTTTTTCCCTATGAGGGTGACTTATGATTGTACCAGTTTAGTTAGATCATTTATACTAAGTGAAGATCAGATCAGTTATTAGAAAGAGACAAACTCTACATGTTATTTGCTAAGTATAAAATAGTCAAAATGATTTTACTTTCTCTGATTTTTAGCTAAAAGATACCTACTTACAGACCGTATTGTGAAATTAAAGGAATTTCAACGTAAGAAGGTGGCTGTTGCATGTAATCTTCCTGGCACCAAAGGTAATCAAATCTATTTAATTCTTTCATTGATCTGTCATTCAACTTTCCTCTGTCTTTATCACTATTCAGTCTCTCTTTCAATGATTTTGTATCTCAAAAGAAATCGATATGATTTATTCTTAGTTCCTAGTCTGCCTCTACGTGCATCTTTTATTTCACCGTTTTCCTCTTAACCCTTCTCCCAGGATCCCAGAGAAATACTGAAGCTCGTGCTGCATCCAGTCCTCTAGATCAGTGCCTCCAAAGTTAGGTTCAAGGACGAGCAGCAAGTAAGAGAGGGATAGGAATGCCAAACCTTGGGCCCCAAACAATTCGTCTGCACAGTAAAGTCGGAGAACTGCTCCACATGACTGGCTTTCACACTTTTGATGCCACCCTCAGTAAAAAATACAATTTGCCTGCATCTCTAGTACACACATACATAGCTATAGATAAATGAAATGAAACAAAAAATGTATGATGTATTTTCATATTTTCCAGTCTGTGCTGAAAGAACCAGTAGTCTAAAACAGGTTTCTTTAAAAAATTAGCACAACACTGATAATTGCTGTGGCTGGGTGATGGACCTGTGGGAGGTGATTTCCCTGTACTTTTAGGTATGTTTGAAACTTTCTATTGTAAAGAGCTAAAAACACCACCATCACCCCTGGCCCTGGTCCCTTTCACCATATGAGAAATCTTGTTGCATTCACTTCCTCTTCTGCACATTGAGTTTTCCCCAGTAATTCAAATTCTTTTATAAACAGAGTAAGACCCCTCTCTTTTTAATAACTTTTTAATAACTCTTTTGTATGTTCTGTTGACTTTTTCAGTTTTCCTCCTTCTCACTGTCGGATGTTGTGAGCACCTAATGAACACTTATTCCACCTCTACAGTCCAGCCCTCCAGAAACCAGTCTTCCTTCACTACTTTGCTAGCCATGCTGTTATACAAAATCACCTACAGAGGAAGAAGATAAAGAGTGACAGAATTGAGTCTCCACTTTAGTAGACTCGATCTAGGTTTGACTTCAGTCTTTGCTGCCTACCCCAGGTCACCTGGAGCTCTGTGAAGCGTACCGTTAGGGCTTCATGTCAGGCTAGCTGTTACTCAGCTGTCATAACCTTTCTAAGGCTGTGATGGTCACGCCTCTGTTCTGAAAGGCAGTTAACATCGTGAGTGCCACTCTACTCCACTGTCAGGTGTTTACATGTAAAGTCCGATCCACATTTCATCTTTGTGAGAACCCACAGTGGTACTTACTGCCTTATAGACCACATCACGTACAAACTTCCCCCTTCCCCCCAGGTTCCTAGCTCTTCCATAGTTGATCTCACCCTTTCTAGAATTCAGTGTAATTTCCCGTTAGTCTAGTCACCTTCTCCCCTCACCACCTTTCCCCCGCAGTTCTGTGCCATGTCTCAGGCTGATTCCCACACCACCGATGCCAAACTCCATCAGCTCTGCCGACCTACCCAGCCCCGTCCCTCCTCTGCCGCTTCTCTGCTTCCACCACACCCGGTCTCTTTTTGCTGCTTGATTTCTCTCTTCTTTCCTGTTATGTTTATACTGTCACTGCTTTCAGATACCTTTATGTAAATATATCTTGCCTTTTCAAATAGATTCTAAGCTCTTTCAGGTCAGGAACCATACCTTATCCTTCCCTGTGTCTCTCACACAAAGAAGGATACCTCTGAATACGAATATACAATAAGCACCTAAATCTTATTGGTTGTTTTAAAATACAAATTACATTTGCTGAAATTTTGGACATATTGAGAAGTACAAGATGTAAAGTCATCCTGTTAAAATCTTTTTAGGTTGGAAATTGTTTAGAAATATTTAATAGACTAAATCCTCGTGACTGAAGAATGAAAGAAGAATAATAACCTCTGTGATTTCCTGGCAGTTACTACATGCTGGGCCCTGTGCTAAGGGCTTTACTTTACTTGCATTATCTCAGGATGATCCCATGAGGTCAGTATCATGATCTTCACTTTACACATGAATCAAGTCTCACACACAAGCCTCCCCAAACCTCCCCATAGCATGCAAATGGCAAAGCCTAGATTCCAGCCCACACATGTGTACATGCTAAGTCACCTCAGTTGTGTCTGACTGTTTGCAACCCCGTGCACCCCACCAGGCTCCTCTGTCCATGGGATCCTCCAGGCAAGAATACTGGAGTGGCTTGCCATGCTCTCTTCCAGGGGATCTTCTCGACCCAGAGACTAAACCCATGTCTCTTATGTCCCCTGCATTGGCAGGTGGGTTATTTACCACTGGCGCTACCTGGGAGATGTCAGCCCATGTCTTCCCAATTCTAAAACCTTTAGCCATTATAAGATCCTGCAAATAAAGATTGGAGAGTCTACTGCATTAACCAAACCTAGGGGGCCTTTTTTTCTAGTAAATCGAGAGCAGTATCTACTTCAGCTTCCCAATTTTGTGTTTTAATGTATATCCCCCCATTCCTTCAGGCAGCATTCCTTCAGAGCTCTGCACCTTGGAACAAATCCTGTAGACTTTTCTTGGCAGCTTCTGATAGTGAGAACAGCCCTGCCTTCTGGAAAGCAGATGCTTGCTTGGTGCCTGCCTCTCACCCCACGTTCTGCCAAGAACACAGTGCCTCCTCATGCCAAGAAGCGGGGCTTCCTGTTGGTGTTGTCTCCACAGTAGGTTCAGATACAGGACAAGGGACATAGACCGTGATCACCTTGTAATGATTCGGTCCCTAGAAGACGGTTTGCTGTTGTTAGCAGACAGGCTTGCCCTCTGCATTATACAGTACTGTGGCACGCTTTCTAACAACTGATTAGAGAGGGACCAGGAGGAATGAAACGGTGAGGTTGAATCCAGTGGAAGGGATGCGAGGTACTCCTGAATCGTGAGTCCTCCACTGTGGGGTGACTCATCTTCACATTTTCCTTTCAGTTTTCCTGCTAGGTACCCGACCAACTGATGGTTTGGATATCTTGGTTACTTTTTTTTCCTCATGCGTCACCTGTAGATACAGTTCTCTGGACTAAGCCTCCTCAGACATTAGTTCTCAAACTTTACATAAGCATCACCCAGGTAGTGAAAAATGCACATTCCTCTGTTCCCACTCCCAGAGACTCTGTGCAGGGAGTCTGGAGTGAGGCCTGGGCCTGCGCCTTGTGACACAGATGCGCTGCTTCACACACCATCTCTGATGCTCGAGACCAGCCAGTGATGGAGCTGCGTGGCCGTGAGCCCCGCTCGGTGGCCTCTGCAAGGGGCTGGCTTCCGGCCTCCCCTTCTCCCTGAGGTCAGACTCCTGAACAGTCTGAGTCAGCCCGAGTGATAGCCACCTCCACACTGTGCTTTCTTCCAGAAACCTATTTGAGAAACCTGGAAGAGAAACTGACCCAGAATAAGCTCATCCTGAAAGAGGAGTTGAGAACCCTGCTTCATTTGTGTGCATCCCGGGATGACGTGGAGCTGGCTAAACATGTCATTTACAGGTGAGGCCCTTCCTTAGAATACTGCCCGCCTTTTCTCTTCCCACTGCCTCCCTTTCCTGAGCAATCGCATACACCTGGAAGATGGCAGCTATCACCTCTACACTGGCGACTTCCAAGTCTCTTGTCTGGGTGCCTGCCCTGAGCACCACATGTTTAAATTCATTCATTTAACAAAAACTTATTAGGTTCCTACTACATGCCAGGTGCTGAAGATGGGAAGGCGGATAATTTACGCCCCAGGAGATCACCAGCCTCACTACTCACTGAGTCCACTCACGTGTTCTCTAGTCTTCATGTTCCGTGTACACAGACCTCTTCTTGCTGTTTGTTCTCATACTGACCAGTCTTTCTTTCCCCTGATCTCATTTGCTCTCCTGTGTCCAGTGCCTGATGTCTCGCATCCCAGCCTTCCTCTCTCTGTCCCCATTACCCGTGTCTTAGTTCAGGCCTCACTCCTCTCACTTGGATACTTCAGTGGACTCCTGACTACCTACTCCGGGCTTATGTCTCTTTACTATCTCTGAGCCCTCATCAGACTTTCCCACGTGAGAAGGAACTCATGTGTGATCACAGTCTGCTCTTAGGAAACCCAGCAAAGGTGTCTCCTGGGAGCAGGATGTCACCAAACCAACAGGTTTTATTTCTAAAACTGATTCATTGCTTTTCATCATTCTTTAAAGATACATTTCTATACATGGACCTGCACTTGTACTGTACAGAGAAAAATACGAGTTACTTGTATATAGAATACTAGAAGAATATACACCCTGGGTTAACCATGGTTCTTTGGAAATTATACATTATATATATTTTTTGTTTAAATGTGTACTTTTCTGATTTCTCAAACTTGTCTATAAGAGACATGAATTAACCAAATTTCATTGAAAATTTGAAAAACACAAGAAATATATTACACATTTTTCGGTTTTGATTGTCTCCTGATGCATAACCAACCACAACAGAACTTAATGACTTAAAATGACCACTTATTATTTCTCACAGTTCAGTGAATCAGGAGCTGTGGCTGGGCTCAGCTGGGCAGTTCTTACAGTATCGGCTGAAGTCACCTGTGCACTGCAGTCAGATGCAGTGGGCTGAGCTGGGAGGTCCAAGAAGGCTTCAGTGGCACTTCTGATGCAGCAGGGTCCCTACCCCCGCCCCGCAGTACTCACGTCCAGCCGGAGAGGCACTAGCACACAGCTGCAGGCCTGCAGAGCTGCCCAGCGCTGGCACATATTTTCGTTCCACCCCATTCTCCTGGTCAGGGCAAGTTAGCCACCCCTGATTCATAGGGAAAGGGAAACGATTCTACCTGTGGATGGATGGAGCCGTATGCATGAAGAGTTGATGGCAGCCATCCTTGGGGCCTGTCTAACACATCCAAGAAACCACTAATATTTTGATATGTTTTCCCACCAATTTTTTTTTATGCAAAGATTTTGCAGTTTTGGTAGGGTTTATTTTACATAGTTGTGGCTATTACTGTGTATATAACATGATATTTTGTTTGCTAGTTGGCATTGTAGCATAAATGTTTTGGCTTGTTAACATTCTAGGAATCATATTTTCATGACTATATACTAGTCAATTATAGGTTAGGGTATTTTAATTAACTGTGCCCCTACTGTTGAATGTCTAAATCATTTCTGATTTTTCACCAGGATAAATAGTACTATGATGAGCAAACTCTATGTGTAAAACTTTTCTTTCGGGGACCAGAGGACATGAACCTTTTAAAGCTTATCAATATAGATTGCCAGATTATTTTCCAAAAGGGATTATGCTAATTCATAGTCACACTGTATCTGCAAACCTAAATCTGCTATTTCAGTTTCATAAAGTTGAAGCATTTGAGACCCTCTGGCTCCTTTTACTATCAGTTTTCTTTTTACTAGCCAAAGCTATCAGATGTTTACAAGACCAACAAAATAGGGTAACATTCTAAACACTCTTTCCACTCTTGTTTTTGTCATAGCGTGTGACTCATAATCCCTTTATTGATGCTGGTAACTCTGCCCAGTTGCTGTCCTTTCCCTCTGTCTGTGGACAGCTGGATGAGTTGAGGGTTGGGGGGGGGTGGTCCACCACCTCACCAACCTGTTTTCTTTCTTTCTGAGACAGGCTGCCCCTCGTTGGGGAAGAAGAGCAATGAGCTGCAACTTAAGCTCTTTATTGAGCCAAAAACAAGGAGCAACTGAATCTCCTCCTGGTTTTGACCACATGCTGTTTGGTTTACAGGGTATTTTAGATCCTCGAACTTGAATGTCTCTTGTCAAGAGGAGGTGACATATTACCTCTTTGACTTTCTAGCACTTTCATTAGTGTGAATGTCATTTAAGTTGGGAAAATTTTCATTTTAGTTTTGTTGTTAATCTGATACACATCTCTCTTGAGACTATTTACTGAAATACATTGATTATTTAAAGATATTTTCTTCAGCATGCCTTACATTTTGTAAGAGGTAACGTATGTGGAAGACTTACTGTGTGCCAGGCATATCATCTCATTTGATCCTCACAAAAACGCTTTGAGTCCTTTTCTTATCTCCATTTTACAGATAAGGAAACTGAGGTACAATGTGGTTAATTAATTTGCTCATCGTGACACAGTAGGTAGAACAGCTGGGATGTGAACTGTTATTTTGGAATCAAGAGCCTAGAAGTCCTTAATCACTATACTGCCTTTTAATATTCATTTCTTCTTTCTTCTAGCTTTATTGGGGTTCAGATGACATATAAGTTTACATTTTAAGGTATACAGCTTGATGTTTTAATGTGCATTTTGTCCCTAGTCGCTCAGCCATGTCAGGCTCTTTGCTACCCTGTAGATTGTAGCTTATCAGGCTCCTCTGTCCATGGGGTTTTCCAGGTGAGAATACTGGTTAGGTTGCCGTTTCCTCCTCCAGGGGGTCTTCCTGACCCAGGGACTGAACCCACATTTCCTGTGTCTCCTGCCTTGCAGGTGGACTTTTTACCTGCTAAGCCATTGGGGAGGCCCCTGATATTTCGATATGATAATTCATAACAACTATAAATGAAACAATGAGTATTTTTATAACTTTTATAATTGGATTATGAAATGTGTCTTTAAAGGTACATTCATCATTCTCTTTGGTAGTATATATGTTTAGAATGGACTATCCATAATGCTGTTATGACTTTCCTCCGTGATTTCAGCAGAAGGTTAAAAAATACTCTGTTAAAACCAGAGCTTTTCCCCATGGTGTCTGGGATTCAGTCACATAATGAATGAATCTTCCTAAAATCTGATTTACATGTAATCATGAGTTACTTGTTTTGTCACCAGATTGTCTTCCTGGTGTCTAAAGCAGGAAGAGTTAGTTATTGAAAGGAGAGATATGTGAACAATTTTCAGTTCTGCAGTTCTAACTGGCAGACTGGCTACTTGTAGAAATCCCAGGCCACATACATATAAAACATCACTGTCTTTGAAATTAGCCGTCTTCTAAAACTAAAATTTCAAGGCTGCATTTAATTTGTTTGGCTAGGTGATTATGGTTCAAATATACCTTTCCCTGAGCCAAGAAAAAAGACTTAAAAATGCATCGATTGGTTGTTGCTGTCCTACATGGGGGTAAAGCCAGACATGAGGGGGATGGAGCATCACCCCACTCCCTTCCTTGTTCCTCTCCAGGAGCACAGAAAGAGACGGTGCCATCCTCACGGGCTTACAGATGCAAGACCCCTGCTAGTCCCGGACATACGCTCACACTCAGTCCTAGCAGGTTGCTGGTAAATTTGAGAGGATGATTACAATCTGTATTTTACTTCTTTTAACTTCAGAGTATGTGGTGGGACTCTCATGAGCCTTGTTTGTTTATGTAAATGCCTAATATACTTCTGCTTTCCAGGATTTTCTGATCATCTTTAATTCTGCGCTTTCCCTTCCAGACGGTGAGAGGACTGTACTCTTTGCTGCGTCCCCAGCACCTAGCAGCCACAGTTTGCCTGTTCTTTTCCCAAGTCCCACTGTTTGACTGAATTATTCTCACTGAATTATTTTAATTACCAGGTACCATGCAGAGAACAGGAACATCACTTTGGGAGAGTACAAGTTTGGGCCGCTTTTCATGAGGTTGTGCTATGAGCTGGATCTTGAGGACTCTGCGGTGGAGCTCATCAAAGACCAGGTTACTGTCTCCCGGTGGCTGTCCCTGCCACCGTGGTTTCCTTGTGCGGAGGAGGGGGTGTTTTCAGTGATGTTAGGAAAGGCAGCTCTTCTGTACACGTTATTCCTGAGTTAGATTTTCAGAGAAATGCTACTAGGTTGAGGGAACGAGCTCTTCCCTGCGTTTTTAAGGTGTCCTTGGAGTCACTGCCTATGGAGAGGCGTAGGTTTCTTCGTCCAGAGGTGAGAACAGGTGTGGAAGAGGTGCAGGTACAGATTACAAGGTATATCTCTCCTTGGATGTATGTCCACCGGGGACCGACATTCCCTCCTTTGAGGAGCGTTCAGCTGGGACAGTTTGAGGCGGCTGCCTTTCCCATTCTTCCCCTGTGCTTCTCTCCTGTTTTTGTGTTTTTACTTCTGGCTGAAGGCTATGTTGACAAGTGGTTTTCTGTTTTCAAAATTAATCTGATTTTCTTTTCCTAAAAGCAAAAGTAACAATAATTATTTTTGTAATTATGCATTGAATATTTACCCTGTCCTCATTATTGTGCCTAAGCAGTCTACATATTTCATTTCATTTGTTTCCCACAATTACCCTGACTAGGTAGGCAGTATTATTATTTCTATTTTATAGGAACTCAGAGACATTATAAATCTATCCATGGTCAGAAACATTTATTAAATTAGGGGACTAGGGCTGGCCTCCCGGGACATTTTAATAATTTTAGGAATCTCTATGACTAGGTTGTCCTTTTGCCTCTTACTTTCTGTCATATAAAGTTGCTATCTATGGAGGAACTGTTAACTCTCAGCTTGTCCCTATTTAAAGGACTACAGGTATTAAAAAGATGACCATAATATTACTAAGCTGAGAAGAGGTGGCTTCAGAACAGTATGGATTAGTTTGAACCTATTTTTTCCTAAAAGGATACATATACATACCACATTTACATTACAATATATATGTTTTAAAAATCTAGAAGGATATACATTAAACTGCTGCTTTCGGGAGAAGAATTAGATGAAATCCTCACTTTTTACTTTATATATTTTCATATTATTTGACTATTTTATAATAAGCATATGTTACTCTTGTTATTAAAATTAAAGCAAAGTTTCAATGTAATAAATCAGAGCCATGAGTATAACAATGAAACCAAAAGAAAATGGAAGTAAAGTGTTTTTTTTTAACCTACCTGCTGCTGCTGCTGCTGCTGCTAAGTCGCTTCAGTCATGTCCAACTCTGTGTGACCCCATGGACGGCAGCCCACCAGGCTCCTCCGTCCCTGGGATTCTCCAGGCAAGAACACTGGAGTGGGTTGCCATTTCCTTCTCCAATGCATGAAAGTGAAAAGTGAAAGTGAAGTCGCTTCAGTCATGTCCGACTCTGTGCGACCCCATAGATGGCAGCCCACTAGGCTCCTCCATCCATGGGATTTTCCAGGCAAGAGTACTGGAGTGGGGTGCCATTGCCTTCTCCATAACCTACCTGAGTATGAAGCATTCATGTATGTGTTTAAGTTTCCTAGAGCAGTAGAATTACTGAATCTGAGTCACGTGCCATAAAGCCTAATCCTGCTCCCACCCGCCTTGTCATGTTCCCTGCCCAGAAGCCTGCAGTGCTGCCAGGGAGGGAGCCACGACCCACAGGTACCCATGCACACGGAGCCCTTGGACTGTGGCTAGTTCAGACATACATGTGCTGCAGTACAAAGTACATGATGGATTTTAAATACCTGACATAAAAGGAGAATGGAAAGTATCTCATTAATAATGTTTTATATTGATTGCATGTTGCGGTTTTGGATTTAGTGGGTTAAAAAACATATTATTAAAGCTGATTTCATATCTTTCTCTTTACTTTTTTAAATGAAAGTACTTGAAAATCTAGAGTCACGTACATGGCTCACACTTGAGACTTGCTTTCTCCGTATGGACAGGGCTGCTCTGGTGGCTTCCCACCCACTTATCATAGAACTCAGAGCCCTGACCATACCCTCAGGGGCCCTTTGTGCCCATTTCAGGCCCTGCCCTTCTCTGCCTTTCTCACTCCACTCTGGACCTTCTGGTCTTTCTCAGACATGTCAGGCCCGTGGCCTCAGACTGGAATGCTCTATATAGCATCACTTCATTGAGGTCTCTTTGTCTCAGACAGCCTTCCCTGACCGCTTCTTATCTTTTCTGTCCCTTATCCTGTTCCACTATTCTTCTTGGCCTCTACTGATAACCGGGAATTTTATTTTTAATTTTTTGCTTGTTTTATTCACTTGTTCATTGTCTCCTCTGCCAGGATGTAAGCCCCTGCAGATAAGAAGCCCTACTAGAGTCTAGGGCAGGGTCTTTGTCTTGTCCGTCATTTCTTTAGTCTCAGTGCCTAGAATAGGGTCTGGCTAGTTGGTTCCTCAGAAAATAACAGACTGGCACAAGACATCTGATGGTGTATTTGAATAGCGTGTGTCACATTATCATGGCATTAACAATGTTGAGAACCACTGTGTCAGTGAATCGTTTCAAAAAGTAAATAATCAACTCTGTACTGTTTGCCAAAAGAGGATCATAGTTGCGTAAGCCTGTCCTGCCACTGTCCTCAAGCACACTTCCAGCTGCCATTTCACGTTAATATGCTGCCACCCAGGTTCCAGGACCATCCCCACCAGGGCTAATCGGCCTGGTTCTTTTCCTCTTAAGCTTGGCAGAGCCATGCTGCATAAAGACGTTCTTCACTGCATTTCTGAAACCTGGAGATCTCTTGCCATGTCTCTTGCCTCTTGTTCACTGTGCCCACTGCCAAAGGCATGATGCCCAAAGAGAGGGCAGTATTCAAATTTTTTTGCTGAATGAATGAAGTTTATAAAAAAGCAAGTCCTAGACAGAGAAGATGTAGTGTAAGTATTCTCTTAATAATTTTAACTTATAACCAAACTGTATTGTTTTTCTTCATTAGCATTTACAAGGTTTCTTCTCAGACTCCACATCATTCAATATTTTGATGGATATGTTATTTATCAAAGGCAAATATAAAAGTAAGTATCACAATTTATGTTTGCTGAAAAATTCCGTCTTTGCAGGTAAAGCAATTAGGAAAAACAATGGGCCATGTAAAAATGACCCTTATATTCCTGATGAGTGGCTGAATTATGGAGACCCCATTCTTTAAATGTGGCTACCATGCTGCATCACGTCATGACTTAAACACCCCGGTTTTTACTTATGCTGCAGTGAAAATAGGTTTAAAATATTAGTTCTTCCTGTATAATTTGATAATTTATTTTACAATTTAGTTAACTATTAAATGACTTTGAAAGTTTTTATTGTGCTGAAGCATACTTTTCAATACATCGGGCTAAACAGATTGAACTCTGGGAGTCAGAGTAGAGGACTCTGAACTTACTTGAATGCATTTAACACTGGTGGTCCACTCCTGGCTCTTGGCAGGTGCATTGGAAGTACTGATTGAGATGAAAAACCAAGATCTGAAGTTCAACAAAGATACCTATGTACTTGCTTTTGCAATTTGCTACAAACTGGTAAGACTGTCTTCCCTAAACTTTTAGAGCATTTTGGGTTGTGTTTGACAGAGGATTTAATTTTTTTTTTTTCCTCTACAAATAAAATTCAGTTCCTCTGAAGTCTGTTTTCCATCTGGTGCAGACATTTCCATTTTAAATATGTTCATTTTTAGAAAACCCAAGTTAGCCATGCCAGACAGTCCTATCACGGGAAAGTCAATTTCATCATCTTTCAGTCTTCTCTGGCATTTGTACCGAGAATGAGAACAAGAAGCAGGATGCTGGGTTCAAACTCTGTTGGAGAGTTGGTCCCCTTGCTCATACTGGACATCACCAGACCAGTCGTGTCTGTGGCCCTCTCCCCTGGAAGTCTTGGCATCCTTCAAGGGGGATCTCAAGGGCTGCTTTCTCCTCATCTGTGAATTCTTCTGTGATCACTAAGTTGGAAGTGACGTCTCACTCTTGTGGTATGCCTTGACTGTGCTCTATTTTGTAGTCACAGACATGGCACTCATAACACTGCCTGATACACCAAGTAGGCGCACATTTCATCCCCCACAGAGGGTAAACTCCTTGAAGCACTGCTATATGCCAGCACCTAGTGTCTGGTTCACAGCTGATCTTTAATAAATGTATGTGACATTAAAATAAATTATTTGATAATAGAGAGCATGACATAGATCCCTATTCTCATCACTATAACGGGATTGTTTCTGGCACAGAGACTATTTCTTTATTACTTATTGAATGCACAAATGGTAACTGAAATACAGTGACCCAGGTTCCATGCATTATTGTACAGATTCTTGCCATTTTAACTGAACAAAACCTCCTTATACTGAAAATGAAGGAACACTAAGCAAGGAAGAATATGGGTATTGAAAAATTCCCTGAAAAATAAAGCAGTATCAACTTTCCAAAGCAAGAGGGTCAGCTGGTTACAGGGAAAAGAAACCAACCTGGAAATTGAACATTGTGAACTCTAGTCTCAACTCTAGCAAGAACTGGTTTTGAAATTACTTACCTCATTGTGAAATGAAATGTTTGGATTCAGGAGTCAGCAAGCTTTTCCTTTAAAAGGCCAGATAGTTAATATTTTAGACTTTGGGGCTCTGCCACTTACGGTCCCTGTCACATCATCATCTTTAGTTTTACAGACCTTTAAAAAAAACGTAGGAGCCAGTCTTAGCCGTAGCTGGCTGTGGCCCCGGGGTCATAGTCTGCTGACTGCCAGACTGTTAGATGACCCTTTCCAACTCTACCACTTAGGATCTGTGAATCAGAGGCCAGCGCAACACACACTTGAGCATCACTTCCGCAGCACTGCGACACCCAGCTTCCTGACCTTCTTTGAGATGCCTCCCTGAGTATATACTGAAGTGGAGAGAATTTAACTCTACTGCTGATGAAGGGCCAGAGGACTTTTCCAAGAATAACTCATTTCACTCAGTGGGGAGACGAGTTGAAACACTGGTCAGCCGTTACAGACTGCAGGTCAATTCGGGGAGCTGTCCTCTCTCAGTAAACTCAGGTGTTCCTTTAGGATTTGAGTTGTGAATCATGTCATGACAGACACACACGTAGGTACAGAGCTGACGCTGCTGTCAGAAGCCTCACCTGCCATCAACACAAAGGAAGGGAATTCTGTTTCGCCACTGCTGTCTGCTGGTTTGTGTATCACTTATGTTGTTAGGTTGTTTGGGTTCTGTTTTCATGGGATTCTTTCATGATTTACATTCAAAAAAGTTTTCATGTTTTCACTCATTTGACTTAAAATGGATATTTCTGGATTGGAAACCTCCTCAGGAAAAGCTGTGTGTGTTGCTGAGCTTTGCTCTGTCCTCTAACGTGGCTGAAGCAGGCTGACTCTTCACACTTGTCTGCTCTGGTACCTGTGTCTGAAACCAGCCTGCCTGGATGAAAAGTAATCTGAGTGTTTGCTGGCAGAGCCGCCCCCAATCAGAGAAACTGGCAAAGAGCTAAAGATGGAGTTCATTTAGGTTTGAACTGCTAATGTGTAGCTAACTGAGCCTGTTTACAAAAAGTAAATGGAGCTCGATATGGAGCTCAGTCTTTAAGCGGCTTCAGATTGGCTCCAGGAAGTTCTCCCAAATGGAAATCTGGAACACGGAGCACCACTAATCAACTTACCAAACTCAAAGGTTTGTGACGCTTATTTATCCAGCAATCCTGTCTTCCCCAGAATAGCCCTGAATCTTTTCAAATCTGTACCACATTAAGAGAAGAAGCCCTAATCAAAGGAGAAATCCTCTCCAGGAGAGCATCCTGTTTTGCAGTGGCATTAGCTCTGAACCAGGTGAGGCTGTGGGGTGCACATACATGAACTGGGGGCGGGCAAGCGTGGCTACTCCCAGGTGTTCCTGCTTTTCTTTATCCCTCTGACTCTTGTAGGAAAAAGTCCCCATAAGGAGACCAGTGCCTTTGGTGCCATGGCAACCTGCATCCATACCTCTGCCTCCAGAGAGTGTTTTCATTTACAGCTGAGCCTAACATGCACTGCTGTTTACACGGGACTAGGGGGAATCCTGTGGAAAATCAATGAGGGAGGCTGCACTCGGAGAAATTTCTCAAGTAATTCAAGTTTAAATTTCAGATGATTCATTTGCTATGTAATGTGGTCAGAGAACAGTTTTAAATCTAAGGCTCTCCACAGTGTGTCTTCTAATAAATTCTTCAGGGGAACAGTACTCCTTGAGTTCCTAGTATTTAAAGTTATTTGTCTTTTTTTTTGTTTGTTTGTTTGTTTTGTTTTACCTGAACTGCAGTTTTGTCAGATATAAAATTGTGAAGTGATAGTTCCTTTCCTGGAGGTTTTCTTTGGCATTGTTCTCTCTTCTAGAGTGGAATGTTGCCATGGAGAAATCTGAGGCCTGCCTGCTTTTTTTCCCCACTTCTGAGTCATCCGATCTTGTTCATTTTTCTCACTTCTGACCTGTATATCCATGGAAACATGTTTTCTTTGGGATTTCTTCATCTGTTGGTTCTTTTCTTTTTCTTGCTGTACTCCTTTCTTTTTCCCCCTCATATTGTCTATAGATAGATCACATGCTGGTTCTTTTTTGGTTATTCATCACTGAAGAACATACGTCTCTCTTAGACCAGACATCTGTAGAAGACTCATGTCAGAAGAAACCTGAGCCATGCTGCCATGGTCTTGGGTAGCAGGCATTTTCTTTATGTATGGAGTTTTCTGCAAATACATATAGGCTTTGTTTCTGCCTGGCCAATGGGAATAGGCATGGAGGTGATTCTGAATGAAAAGTCTCTTCCCTACTGCTGCTATAAGTGACATACTGTTCTTGCAAATATGGGTGATCTGTGTAAATTCTTTTTCTTTTTTTTTTACTTTAAAAATTAATCTATTTTTTATTGAAGGATAATTGCTTTAAAGAATTTTGCTGTTTTCTGTCAAACCTCAACACGAATCAGCTGTAGATATATATATATCCCCTCCCTTTTGACGCTTCCTCCCATCTCCTGCCCCATCCCACTCCTCTTAAGTTAATAAAGAGCCCCTATTTGAGTTTCCTGAGCCATACAGCAAATTCCCGTTGGTTATCTGTTTTATATATGGTAATATAAGTTTCCGTGTTACTCTCTCCATACATTTCACCCTCTCCTCCCTTCTCCCCACGTCCATAAGTCTATTCTCTATGCCTGTTTCTCCATCGTTGCCCTTAAGTAAATTCTTCAATACCATTTTTCTAGATTCCATATATATGTGTTAGACTATGATACTTATCTTTCTCTTTCTGACTCACTTCACTCTGTATAATAGGTTCTAGGTTCATTCACTTCATTAGAACTGACTTACGTGGGTTCCTTTTTATGGCTGAGTAATATTCCATTGTGTATCTATACAACTTCGTTATCCATTCATCTGTCGATGGACATCTAGGTTGCTTCATGTTCTAGCTATTGTAAATAGTGCTGCAATGAACAATGGGATACATGTGTCTCTTTCAATTTTGGTTTCCTCAGGGTATATGCCTAGGAGTGGGATTGCTGGGTCATATGGTGGCTTTATTCCTAGATTTTTAAGGAATCTCCATACTATCTTCCATAGTGGCTATATCAATTTACATTCCCACCAATAGCCAAAGAGTGTTCCCTTTTCTCCACACCCTCTCCAGCATTTATTGCTTGTAGACTTTCTGATGAGGGCCATTCTGACCAGTGTGAGGTGATATCTCATTGTAATTTTGATTTGCATTTCTCTAATAATGAGCAATGCTGAGCATCTTCTCATGTGTTTGTTAGCCATCTGTATGTCTTCTTTGGAGAAATGTCTGTTTAAGTCTTTTTCCCACTTTTTGATTGGGTTGTTTGTTTTTCTGATACTGAGTTGTCTGAGCTGCTTGTATATTTTGGAAATTAATCCTTTGTCAGTTGTTTCATTTGCTATTACTTTCTCCCATTCTGAGGGTTGTCTTTTCACCTTGCTTATGGTTTCCTTTGCTGTGCAAAAGCTTTTAAGTTTAATCAGGTCCCACTTGTTTACTTTTGTTTTTATTTCCATTACTCTAAAGGATCTTGCTTTGATTTATGTCATCGAGTGTCCTGCCTATGTTTTCCTCTAAGAGTTTTATAGTTTCTGGTCTTACATTTAGGTCTTTCATCCATTTTGAGTTTATCTTTGTGTATGGTGTCAGGAAGTGTTCTAATTTCATTCTTTTACACATAGCTGTCTAGTTCTCCCGGCATCATTTATTGAAGAGGCTTTCTTTGCCGCACTGTATATTCTTTCCTCCTTTGTCAAAAATAAGGTACCCATAGGTGGATGGGTTTATTTCTGGGTTTTCTATTGTATTCCATTGATCTGTGTAAATTCTTAATTAGCCTCACATCTGCCATCCAAAGGATCCAGAGATCTCGCTTCTAGTCCTAAACTCTCCCACCACCGTTGTAAAGAGAAAGTGAGTGCTTCCAGCTGTGCCCTCGCTTTTGAGGACACCTCTGCGCTGCTTCTGGGATATGCAGCCATGTCCTGCTGTTACTGCTCCGTCCAGAGCCCGCCCAAGCTCCATCTCCAATCTGGCAATGCAAACCTCTTCTTTGGTTTGAGGTTTCTGCTGTGTTCTAATTAGGCCAAAAATGGGTTTGCATTTCTATTTCTCAAACTTGCTTTTTTTTTGAGAGTTCATTCCAATGAGAGAGGGGACATGCCAATTTTATGCCTCCATCCTAAAAAGTGGAACTCAGGCAGGTTGTTAAAACATTAAGAAATATGCCACAGTAGGAAACATTCTACAGCATGTTCATTTTTGATTACTAGAAAACATTCTTTTCTCTGTGGACTTCAAAACCCTGGGGCACCATGGAGAGGACTATTTTGACATCTTTAAATCATCTTTATTACAGCAGAGTAATGTTTATATGACTTGAGGGTCTGACTTGTTTTTCTTCCTTCTAGAACCAGGTGGCAAAAGCTATATCCATTTTTTCTCAAATCATGAACCCAGAAAGCATAATCTGCACTAATTTAAATGTAAGTAACTTCTTTATGGTTTTAAAGTAAGGCTTGAAATGTAATAAAAGGGATTTTTTTTTGTCTGTGTACAACAAATGACTTTTGATCTCCCAAGGTGTTTATTCATTCTGTTCATTTATCATTCACGGTGTGAAAGTTATAGTAGAGCCCTGTGAGAGGAGACAGCACGTGCTTCCAGTTGTTTAGAAGTAGGTGGGAAACAGACATGCTCATCAGAAGAGGTGGCTAAATGCTTCAGGTGCAACACAGGACTACAGAAGGCTGTCGATGGGGATGGGCTCTGCAGTCTCTACACTGAGACTCTAAGAAAAGCCTGCATGCTGACTGCCTCCTAGCCATGGTACCCGACTCATGGAGCCAGCATATCCACAGTGCATAAAGTGGTGTCTAACCTGGTAAACACTCAATAAATGCCCACTATTCTCATTCTTACTTTGCCAGCCTGCCGTGGCCTGTCTTGTCTACCCAGTGAGTCATCCTCACCTTCTCGGAGCAATGAAAAGACTAAGAGACGCTCCTGTCATTAAAGACACACGCAGCACCCACTCAGCCAGGCCCTGTTGAGGCCCTGCTTATATGCTGACTACATTTGTGTTGTGGGGAGTTGAAAAAAAAACCCCTAGAACTTACAGTCTCCTGAAACATCAAGGGACCAAGATGAGGAAAACATTATCAGAAGAACAGAAATGTGTGAACACCAAGATGCCATGAGCTGGGATAGCAGGTCCTAGCCAGAGTGGTATTCCAGGCTGGGGAGGGGAGGGCCAGCCAGCAGGAGCTAAAGCCTGGGGAGGAGAGAAGTGCTGAGTAGGTTCGGAAGGAGGACAGGGCTGTGGGCTGGAGGGATGGAGGGGAAAGGGCGTTCTCTGTTGGGAGATTAATTTTGCTGAGGGTTCTAGTTTGCAGGTTAGTTTGTTAGTTCTCCTCCTAGCTCTGATTCCTTAGTCAAAGGTACTTAACCTCTATGGACCCATTTTTTTCCTTTTGTCTGAAATAACACTAGTAATAATACCTTCTTTCATTATGAGAATTGAATAAATAATGCATATAGACTAATTAGCACAGCACAGTTAGTGCATGGCATGTAGTCAGTGTTCAGTGATGTTTGCTAATACCAGTAGTATTTGTTTAAAATGAAATATGTTAAATAAAAAGGATTATTTATTTGTAACAAATCCTAGGACCTATGAATAGGAATTGGGCAGAACTCCAAGCTTCCATGCTTTTAGTTCTGCTCATAATTACCCTCAAATGTCATCCCCAGACCCATGCCCAGATGACTTTCAAGAAAAGGACTAGATAAGCCTTTATGGTAAACTTTGGGTAACAAGTTCCAGCAAGAAGTCTGAGATAAGAAGACCATATATCTGACCTCATATTTACTTTTCAGAATGCTTACACAGGAGGGAAAGATGAACCTAGGGAACCAGAAAGATGGAGACAGTGATAGCAGAGAACCTGCCTGGAAAAAAGAGAAAGAGATGGGTTTAGAAGGGAAGAGACTAAATATGAGAAAAATACCCTAACAGAGATCTTGTGGTTAGCAAAGGGCATGAGCCCCGAGCAGGGATGAGTGTCAATGCTCAGTTAAGAGCTCATCTGTAAAACCTGGTAATGGATCTGATATAAACTGATGAACGTCTTAAGAAAGGGAGAAAGAGCTCCCAGAAATGAGTTTCCAAGGCATCAGTGGTGAAACAGAAGAGGCGTCAGAAAAAGGCAAGGGAGGAATAGCACCAGGGTGTCGACACCCAAGAGTGCTGACAGCCCGACGTGCCGCCGCCTTCTGCAGGCAGGCCCTGTGTGAGACAAGGCACTGGAGCGGAAACTGCGGGCCAGCCTGTGAAGCTCTCAGCTGCAGCAGATCTGGGAGTCCAAGATGGCAACAGTCCAGAGTCCAGAATCCCAGGTCATCTGAGCCAATAAGCCCAACAGGCTAGGAAGCCAGATCTTTCAGCAGACGTATATGTGATTTTTTTTTTCCTTCTCTGCTTACTACCGGATGTGATGGGTCTCTAAGTAAATCTCTGCTTCTGAGAGAGAGTGCCTGCACTGCAGATGCACTCATCTCACGACTGGAGAGCTGCAGAACTGCTAGGACTCCAGGTGGTTCACAACATCAGGTGGGAAAGAAACCCAGGAGAGTGAGAGAAGGTTTACGTGGATCGTTAGTAGCTTTTCCTAGAGTTGAAGTTAGTGTGGGGAGATCATTAAGGGTTGGTAAGAAATGGAAGGCAGTGAGCTTGGAAGAATTTTCATTTATTTTAGCTAAGGTACCATGCTAGGTACTTATATCTATTGGTTTACTTTATAGAACATTGTTAGAATATTTGTATATTTGTATTTCCATATTATACATGTGGAAAATGAAGATTCAAAGGGTAAGGACGTTACCTAGGTTACCTAGGTTCTTCTTGCAGCTAGTTAAACAAATCTGTTTGACTACAAAGCCTAGGGTTTCCCCACCACTCCAGACCTACAGAGATTAGCACTGTGTGCCTTTTATCTAGGATTGGAGCAAACTGCTCCTCCTGCATAAGGAAGGGAACACAGGACTGGATTTTAAAAAATGAATCTGCTGTTGGTACACATATTCCATGTCCTTGAATTTACAGTCCTCATCTGTTAAATCCTTGGCTCGCTCTCACAGTTGTTACGAGACTCTAGTAATGATTTTTTTTCCCCTAAATGAGAAAGGCGTGGTAGAAATAAAACACGAGTCTGCCAAGGACTGAAGTGTCCATCTCAGTCGGAAGAGAAATCCAGAGCATGGTAGGGAGTGCGATCGTGAGCCAGGGCATCCCAGCAGCTCCTCCTGGGGGAGCTAGGGGGTTAGGGGAGACAGCCAATAAATGCGCCAAGAAACCTTGAATTGATCTTGAATATGAATCATCCCCTCCATGAACTAGGTCATGGTATTATCCACTGTCCAGACACTTAGAGAGTTTTCTTGTTTAAAAATTGTCACTCAGGCAATTCTTCCAAATGTCCTTTGTAAATTTCTCCTATTTCAATATAAGCCTGCTTCCTCTCCTTGGGGATGGTGAAAAAGAGATGGTTGCAATTCTCATGTTTAGAAATCTTTCAGATTTGGGGTCTCTGCTATTAGAGCAGGTCTTTAAAAAATAATTTATTGGGCCCTAGCTTCTCCAAGGCTGAGTCATCTACTTAGAATCCATAAGGGCAATTTGTTAATTATTCAGAAATGGAAACCTGACAAGTAGGCTGAATAGAGAGTCCGTTCAGTCAGTATCAGCAGAAATAAATGAAGTTGGTTTTTTTCCCCTGATCTTTAAAAATTCATGCCTTAGACTAAAATCTTTTCTTGCTGCCAGTTGGAATTTGAACTTACCTAATTTTTTCTCCTCAACCTAATTTTCTTTTCACTGAAATTGCTCCTGCTGCTGATACAGCCCAGAGGACCTGGTCTCCCATTTCCCAGCTCATGCTCGTTTCACACAGGCCTGACGGAGCACGCGATCTCACTGAGGCACATGCGTGCTGACCCTGACCTTCCCTCTGAATTTAAACTCATCGATCCCAAAAGAACCAGAGCCCCCTCTGGAGCATCACTGCTCAATGTCAGAGGACTGCTTTTCACTTCCAAATATGTCTGAAAGTAGCAGAGGCCAACAAAGGGGAGTTTTCCACCAATTTTATTTGAATTCTAATCATTTCTGTATAAATCTACACCCATTTTGGAACTGAATTACTCTGCAGGGGAATTTCCAAGGGGTCAGTTTCACTGCTTTTATCATTTATCTAACACAAGTGAATGTTTTAATGTTTGTTTCTCTACTCACGAAGGCCACCCAAAAGTCCTAGCTCAGATGGGAAGTCTACTAAGCTGCCCAAGTAGGAAAGGAGGCAGGACTTATTATAATTTCTTATAAAACCCTTTGTGGCATCATCTCACTTAATATGTTTAAGAATTGCATTTGATTGGAAGCAAGGCAGACTCTGAAGATAACAAAAGTCTATGCAAGTAAGAGGCTTTCCTTTTCTTCCAAGTAGGAAACCAGAGGTGGTCGCTATAGGTCTGGTATGACATAACCATAATGTCATCAGGGACCTGGCCTCTTTCTGTATTTCCACACCACCATCCTAAGCACATGACTTCCATCCATTACATTTGTTCCAGCAAGAAGTAGGAGAATGCAGGAGGACAGAGAAGTTGGTCCCTTATTGTAAAGCAGTTATCCTCCAAAAAGAAAAAAAGAATGCTTTCCCAAATGTCTCACCCAACAACTTGTACTAACCTGTTACTAGCAAGAGCTTAAACCCATGGCCACATCTAGTTGCACACAAACCTGAGAAATACAGTTTTTGAGTTCTATACATGTCGGCATCAGTTATTAAAAAAAAAGGAAAATGGATACTGGTTAGAAAATTAGCAATCTCTACCACACTATGCTGTCCTACTTCAAATATAGCAAACTTGAAAAGAAAAAAGAAATGCAAATTTCTGCATGTTCAGGACTTCTGTTCCCTTTTTTAGTCAAAGGTGTCCAGTGACTTGTTAACATTTCTTGAGGTCTCAGAAAATCAGAATGGCGGGAACTGTTCTTTGAGTAGTTTTTTCTTAACCAATATTCCCCCTGCTCCTTGCTAATTCAATTTTCCTAGCCTTTTGTTTGAAATCTGTAAGATGAAAGCAAAGCACTGTACCCTGATGTAGCTTTTCTAATTGTACCCTGAGACTTCAGTTTGAGACAAGCTCCTAGCTTTAAATTTTCTCTTTGCCTTTCATCAGTAACCACCTCATCTATGTTGCCCTTCATCAATACAGTTCAGGGTACTGAACCTCATTCTTGAAATCCCTGTTGAGTCAGAGATAGCTGCTGGAGGCAAGAGAGAAGCTAGGAAAGAACAGCTGAAACCTTCCAGATGCATATCATTGATGAGTTTCTAGCAGGAGCTCCAGGAGGTTTACCCTTGCAAATTGCTTGGGGACCTACACTCCCTTCCTCATTTCTTATTGAGAGTTTGCTCGGTGCCAGCCACTGCAGATGTAGCATCAACAAGATAAGACTTGTCCTTGGCTTTGACACGAGAGACCACTGCTAACCAAATTGGGATTGGTTTTTATTAACAAAACTGTTTAAGAAGTATTAAGACTTGGAGATTTTACTCCACTTCCAAGCTAGTAAGTCAGCCTGCCAACAGTTTCCTGGATGCTGTTAGAGAACATGAGACACCAAGAGATGAAGGATGGTTTACAACTCACAGCAAGAGCAGCGGCCAGAGGATGAGCATCTCTGCTTCAGCTTCTTGAGCCCAGTTCCCACAGAGCAACATGAAGAGGTCCATGCGTCTCTTGCACACACAGGGGTTTACGTTTTAAGAGAGGAACCATGAACTTGGAAAACTCAAATCTCTTAAAATGGGCAGTAAGTATACCTGCCCTCAGCTTTGCATTAAACACTGTCTGTCCTCCCACGCTGCTGGTTGTACAGAGATCCTTGAAAATACAGTCAGTGCTTCCACCTGACTGTGAGAAACCCATGGAGTGTTCTCTCCTGACAAAGAATTCTGCCTGTGTTCTGAACACTAAACTTAGATCAGGTCCTTTGGAGTTAGGCTACTTGGGGTCATTTCATTCTGTTCTGTAGAACCAAAGATAATCCCTCATCCTGATTGTATGCTCAGCAAGCATACAACATTATAAAATGGACTAGTAAGAAAATTTAGCTACTTTTGTATAAAAATGGAACATCTCTTCCAGAAAATCTCTTTCCTAAAGATAGAGAGCCTTAAAAATGTTTATACCTTTTGATTTTATAATTTCACTTATGGGAGTCAAGTCTAAGAAAGTAACAACTTTTTTAAATATCTGAACATTTATTGATAAAGACGGTATTGCTCTGATGCATTGTTTATATGATGGATTGCTATGCATTCATCGTTAAAGAAATGAGGTTTTATTTTTTTCTAAAACTTCCTGATGCTATGGGAAAGTATTCATTTCATAATAATTGATCAAGAAGCAGAATTGGAGAAATTAATAGATTTGGAGGATAATACATGAGATTATAAACAATGGTTAACATTAGTTGGTGAATTCTGAATTATTCTCATTTTCTTTAAGCTTTACTGTATTCTTCAAATTACACCAATGAACATTGGTAATGGGGTGCAGTGGAAATGCGTTCTTTTTTTCTGGTATGTTAATTGTATATGATGGAAAGTAGTTAGTGGTATCATTTTGAAAGCCAAGTACAGTACCCAGTTTGATAACTATAATGTAAATAGAAGGGCCTCATTAAGACTTTAATCAGCTTCCACTTTATGCTTGAACAGTCTCTATGCTCGCAATTTCCTAACCAAAAAACTTAAAAAGGTAAAGGTATCTTTTGCCCCAGAGCCAGTCTTATGAGATTGTCTGATTGTCATATTCTCTGACTGCAGAGGAAATAGGAAGAAACTCATAGTAATGTTTACTGAGGACCTCCTGTGTATTGATGTTTAATGTTCACAATAACACAAAATGTGAGCTGTAAAGGTACTTTCCTTACTTTACAAAAAAAGATATTGAAAGAGATCGAACACCTGGCAAGAGTCACTGAGCTATGACCGCCAGTGCCAGGGTCCTGACCCAGGTGTGCCAGACGGCAGGGTCCCTGTCCTCTCCATTTCCGCCTTGTGACAAGTTCTGAAGCTGTGCTGTTTTTATTAGCTGTTGGAAAACATGTTTTTTGGCTGGTGGGCGTTCGTTCAAAGCACTTTTGAACCTGAGCACACAAATGATTTGGAAATAGCATGAAAAACATAGGCTTTCATGCTGCTGCTGCTAAGTTGCTTTCAGTCGTATCCGACTCTGCGACCCCATAGATGGCAGCCCACCAGGCTCCGCCGTCCCTGGGATTCTCCAGGCAAGAGCACTGAAGTGGGCTGCCATTTCCTTCTCCAATGCATGGCTGCATGCTAAGTCGCTTCAGTCGGGTCCAACACTGTGCAACCCCACAGACGGCAGCCCACTGGGCTCCGCCGTCCCTGGGATTCTCCAGGCAAGAGCACTGGAGTGGGCTGCCATTTCCTTCTCTCACAGGGCGCATTTCTCAGTGCTGATTACGGGCTCAGTTTCGTTTCTCTTTGTTTCTTCTTTTTATTCAGATTATGATCCATATCCAGTCAAATATGTTGAAAACTCTCATAGACATATTAAAGGATGCCACAGAGGGAAATCAATCAAGATTTGTGAAAAGACATGTGTTCTCAGAAGAAGTGGTAAGTGCGGTTTCTGCAGGATTCAGGTGAAGGTGCAAGAGCACTCTCAGAGGCCCACTTGGTGCCTTAACCCTGCAGGCCGCCTCCTTACAGAGCCTGGTAAATCCGGCCGCCTCTGTCATTCCTGCTTTAAGACTTCCACATGTGAGTGCAAAGACTTCCCCTCTAACATGACGTGTCCTCTGAAATTCTAGGAAAACGCGTTTCTTCCACATTGTTCGTTTCCCCACACTGTGTTATGGGTGTCAGCTCTTTTTTTTCTTTTTCCTTTCTCCTCAAGCATCCAATTCCTTCTCCCTATTCCTTACTCTGAGTTGATGACCTTGCTTCCTGTCACACAGAGGTAACAGAAGCAATCAGAGGAGACCCGCTGCCACTCTGACACCTCCTTGCCCCTCTCCCGCGCCCCTCGGTCTTCCCTCCTGAAGCCGTGGAGACTGCAGGCCCCACTCCAGAGCCTGGGAGCCCAGCCCCTCTGACCCCGCCCAGGGCATGAGCCCAGAAGTGGTGTCACCTTCTTCTGAGCATCATCTCTATCGCTCGCCTTTGCTGTGAATCATCCCACAGGCAAACAGTAGGCTCTAATCTCTCATCCTCAAAACAAAACAAAACAAACTCCCCTACTTAAACAAGTGAAACGATATGGCAGGTGTTTAGATAGGAAGAGACAAGCTCATAAAGTCAGCCCTTCCCAAGTTGACATGATAATGTAACATTCCAATAAAAATACTATTAGGTTTCTTCTGTAGTTAAGGTTTAGTAGAAAGAGCAAACTAGCAAGAATAGCTGGGAAAACTCTGCGAAAGAAGAGGTGCTAGGCCTGCCAGGTATGAAACCAGAGTAAAGCTTCTCTAAGCTCCTGAACAAACCAACTGAGGGAACCATATAACTGTTTTGCAAGATTATAAAATAAAGTTAAATAAAAAGAAGCACTTTCGAAACACTGAGAGCAAAATGAAACAAAGGTCATACTTTTGTTTTAAAGTATGGCTTAAGTACAGAAAGAGGAATCATTGCAAGTCACTTGAAACTAGTAGTTTGTACATTGCCAGTCATATATAACCTAAAAGGGGGAAAGAGACGGTAAAGAAATCATAAATTATTGGCAGGGATCACTTTGTTGGTAATGATACCGGCGATGTCATTTTGACTAATCCAGGGGCCTCTATGTTGGTCCTCCCCGTTTTTCTCCCTCTTCCCCAGCCTTGTGCAGCTGGGTCCTGGCTGGGTCCCAGCTGGCACCCGAGATGGCAGGTTGGCAGCAGAGCACAGTGGCAGCAGCCTCCCCTCTGCCACACGGCGGCCGTGCCAGCCCTGTCCCCGCCCTCACCCCCAGCTGAAGGCTGGCAGAGGGAGCCTGGGGAGAAGCTAACTGGTCATGATTAAATGTAAAGATCTATCTGAGATCTTCACTCTTTGTAGGCTGTGACTTATCTAAGCCTTTTTGGAATATGTTTAGAAAAGCAGGAAAACCAGAGATGTAAGCTGGTCTTAACATACACAATCGTGTACAAGTGTGTGCAGTACTGACACGACTTCTGCGTTCTCACTAGTACTCATGTTAATCAGCCCTTCCCTTAGACCTGGCCCGTCAATATGCTGCCCAGATTACAATCCCATGAACCGCATAGTCCATGGGGTTGCAAAGAGTCAGACACGACCGAGTGACTTTCACTTCACTTTACTTCAAAGCATCTAAACAAACTTCACACTGGAAAATACTGATGGTTTTTCTCTGATCTTCCCCCTCTAAGCCTATAAGGCTCATTTACTTAGAAAGCTCACCCTCTGGTTCAGTGTGTCCCCTGGTTGCTATGAGGCCACTTGGGGATCTGCTTGAGAAGTGAATTGATCCCTAAAACTCCAGCAGCTTTTGAGCTAGTTCTAAATATCAAGAATGTTGTTATATCATTAAAAAGAACTAAAGTAAGTAAAATGGTGATTTTGTTCAGAAGGTAGTTTCACATTCTGAGTTCACCCATTTCTACAGACTTAAATCCCATTCATATACTTATGACGCTAATATTCACACCCCTGGTCTAGACCTTGCCCCCACGCCTCAGACCCTGGATGTCTCGCAGACACATCAGTCTTGCCTAAAACACAGCTCTAGGTCTTCCCTCCCTAAATCTCACCCTCCTGTCTTCCCCATATCAGACAGTGACCACCCCCATCACCAGGTTACTAAAGCCCAAACTGGAAAGCTATCTCTGATGCCTCCCTCTCCCCTTCAATAATAAATCCTTTCAGTTTAATCTCCAAAGCAGATTTCTAATATTTGCATCTACTTCTCCATCTTTTCTATACATTTCTCAGTCTAAACCATCACCTGCCTGATGACGGGCACCCCTGGATCAGTCTCCACATCCTTGTACCTCTAGTTCTCCATACAGCCTTTTAAAATCTACATCAGAGAGGTCCTCGTTTGGACCCTCTGATGGCTTTTAGAATAATTCCCAAAAACTTAGCACGAGCTAGAAAGCCCTACATCACCTGGCCCTGCCTCCTGCTCTTACCGTTAAATCGGACACACCTGATTCCACACTCTTGCCCTCCTTTCCCTGGCATGTTTCACTGTGTAGTGTGTGCCACTTGAACCACACCCCACCCTTTATAAAATATCAGAGATGGTTTTCTAGTACTAATCCGAATGTTATCTGACGCTTGTGGGATCCCTTATCGTCATCCTGCCTCTGCCCCAGTATCCTCATTTTTACCACTTAAGTGCACATTCTACTTTTTTTGGCATGTATATCTCTGCTTCTTGGAGGATAAAAAGAACAAGGAAGAAGTCTTGCAGGGATGTAACTATACACTCTTCTTGCTTTTTTTCAGCTGGTCAAAGTGAAGGAAAAAGTGAAGGACGTGCCCACTCTCCTGGCCAGATTTGATGAGCTTAACAAGAAACTGCACACAAATGGCCAGGTCACCGCATACACTTTGGATGCCCTGCTCTGCCACACCCCCAGCGACAGGCAGCCCCACACAGTGCTGTTAAACAGGAGGACAGTCAGCCGTCGGACCTTCCAGCCACTCAGCCAGTCCCTGTGGGCGGAGTAACCCTGGGTTCAAACTTCCTGTGGGTCTGAGTTGGAGGGCATCTGCCTTCAGTGACTCACTGGCTTCCTAGGAAATCAGGCATTGTATTCCTGTAGACACTATACGGACCAACACTTGGTCTCCTTGAATTTCCAAGGTCACCGAGTGCTGGCATGCTGCCTTGAGACATTCATATTTTGTGCCGCCATGAAGATCTAGACACAGGAAGTGGAAAGCTCGGCTCCTGAAGGGAGGAGGCTTCTCTGTGAAAAGGGCTAAGGATCCTTGAAGGAACATGGCCATGGGCTCCAGTCCAGCTCCCAGAACCAGCGTGGAACCCAATAAGCACTAGCAGGAAGGAATGTCACTGTAAGTGGACATCTGACTGATTTTCAGGGGAGTAATTACTTGCAGATTATAGCCTTACTGAATTAAGGAGGTCTGAAGCCCTAAGCTACCATCCTGGAAAACAGTCCAGGATGTTCTCACTGCTTCTGTCATTGTTACCTGTGACCCTGGACAAGACACCAGAGCCCTCATTTTCCCAGCTATAAAATAATAGTGCCTATGTGACTCTGCATACTGTTTTGAAATTTTCACTTCAAGGTTCAGTAGGGTCAAGTTTTTTTCAAAAATTAATTAAGAAATTGAAAGTGTCCTGAGAAAACATTTTGTTTTCTCAGCAGGAGAAACAAAACCAGAATTTAACTCTCAGAACTGATAACAAGCCAAAATTTAGATGGTTATCACTTTGGTCATTGGCAGTCTATGTGCTTTTCAAAATAAAAGTCAATATAACCTCATATTGCTCTCTGTATTCTTCAGTTTTCTATATAGGTCATAATACTTGGTCCTATAGTTTGCCTCATTTGTTAATGATTTTCTCTTTTCTCTCCTTGGATGCTTTATTTTTATTTTTTAAATAGATACCTCATGACAGCAGGTCAGAGCTTCCCTGTAGAGACCTGTCTCTGGAAGGTTTGCAGCCCAGCCCCTGAGGAGTCATGCCTTTCCTGAGGGCCCCACAGTGCTGCGACCTCCCAGCCATCTTCCTGGCGTGCTGCACACTCCCTATTCAGTGCTGCCTCTAAAACCAGGGCTAACTCTCACCTGATGTTATTCTGAGGAGAGAACTGTTCACAGAACCAGAAGTTCTAGAGAAGGAGGAATCTTCTAAGCTTCCCCTTCAGGTCGAGGAAATGACTCGTCCAAACTGGCATTAGTCCCAGGTAGGGAGAAGGAATGGCACCCCAGTCCAGTCCTCCTGCCTGGAAAATCCCATGGATGGAGGAGCCTGGTGGGCTGCAGTCCATGGGGTCTCCAGGAGTCGGGCAGGACTGAGCAACTTCACTTTCATACATTGGAGAAGGAAATGGCAACCCACTCCAGTGTTCTTGCCAGGAGAATCCCAGGGACAGAGAAGCCTAGTGGGCTGCCGTCTATGGGGTCGCACAGAGTCGGACACGACTGAAGCGACTTAGCAGCAGCAGCAGCAGCAGCAGCTCAGGTAGAGCCGAGATTAAAATCCAGATTCCTAGTCTCCTGCCCGCCGCCCTGTGCCACACTGTGTCTCCTAGAGAAGAAAGAAGGGGCTCAACAGAGACGGCGTTGGGGGCTCCCTGACTCACCGTGTGGCCAGGGTTTCTCCTGGCCTTGTGTGTTAAACAGGGATAATAGTAGCGCCACCCCGTAGACTTGCTGTGAGGATGAAATGAGGTAATAAAGGCAAAGCAAACAATTTTGCCTGCACAAAGTAAGTGCTGTATAACCGTTAACTGTTATTATTACTACATTCAGAGTTTTGCACCTAGCTGAAGAACTATATAAACACATGAGTTCCTCCTCCTATTTAGAAATATCAAAAGAATTTCTTTAGCCTATGCTCTATGAAGCATAAGCTTCATTTAAAGAAAATTTTCTGCCTTCATAGAATCTTAATTACATCTTACATGAGTCTGGTATTTTGTAAAAGAGAAAAGCATTTGAATTTCTCTGTCTTCAAAGTCTTGGGAAATAATAGGGCATGCTTCCTGTCCCTCAACTTACCTTTTATCTTCTCCAGCATCCATGGAGAACATTAAAATGCCCTGGGTGAATGTGGCCTTGGTTGTTAGCTAACAACTATTCATTAGCCAAAGAAAAAGAAGAATTTTGTGAACAATGAATAGGAGCCATGACCTTCCTTAGCCTTGTTGCTTTGAGTCGCTGGTGGCTGTGGTTTTCTGTGGACTCTGAAACCGGGCTCTTTGACCTCTTCCCAGAAATCTTACTGAGGGGCAACTCAATATTGAGGTAACCGGTATGTATAATGTTCTACCTCAAAATAATTGAGGACTCTGAAGACTTTAAAAAAAAACGTATGCTCAGTATACAGTGACCATTTCTTTAAAATGGTAGTTTCTTTGAAAAACGGTGTTTCTCTGTGATCAATAGTTTACCTAAAGCATCCACATACTCTCCAGTATTTAGCGCCAACTGGGAAGCCCAATCTGCCTAAAGCATGTACTTATTCTATTAATGAGAATATTTGATGGACAAACATCTTCTCCCCCAACTCTGTTACGTGCCTTTGTAGATTATTTTCACTTACTGTAAATGTCTGTTGATACAGAAGCCAAAAATCATGGTGAGTACAGCTGAGAAGGAGATGAAAAGATATCTCCCTAATTGGGTGATATCAAGGCAGTGGTCTGGTTACTGCTGTGTCAAAAATACTCCAGAACTTAATGGCTTAAAACAAGACCAATCAGTTCATTAGAATTGATGGGCCCAGCCAGGCAGTGACCTCAAAGACTTCTCCAGTTAATGTTCCTGGGAGTTGATGCCCCAGCTGGGTGGGAGCCTGGACGTCCACACGTGGCTCCCTGACAGCACAGTGCCGGGTACTAGGGAGTGAGTGTCCCCAGAGGGCCAGGCAGAAGCTGTAACTTTCCATGACCTAGTCTCAAAAGTCACTGCGCATCACCTCCACTCAAGTCCCGGGCCCAGCCAGATTCAAGGAGGGGAGCACACGTTCTGCCTTTCAGTGGTGGTGAGGTCAAAGAATCCACGGACACGTTTTAAACTACCACAGGTATTTTTTCCAGCGAGCTTTTAAATTTGTCCTTTGCCATTGCTGCTTCCCTAATTAAAGTCACCATCATCAGTCATCTGCCTCTCAGCTCTTCTCACTACTGAAGTCACAGTGCGGTTTCCAAAACAGATCTGACCTCCAGCCTGTTTAAACCTCCTGAGGGCTCTTCATGTCCCTCTCGGTGAAGCGCAGACTCCAGCATGGCGTAGCCGGCCTTTTGGAATCTGGCCCTGGGTTTGCCCATCCAGCCCCACCCCACACCACACCCCTTCTTCCCTCCCTCCCATCTTTAAGGTCATAACCTAGACATCTTTTCAGCTAGGAAGTTCTGGATCCAGCTACCCCCTCAAGTCTAGGTAAGGGGAGCTACCTATGTATCCCTGTACTTCACTCATCAGCACACTTATCACACTCCTGCTTTGCCTGTTTTCATTTTTTACTAGATTCAGGGGCCACATTTATCTTATCCCCCACTGTGTGCCTGGTGGTGCTTTAGCTGTTAAGTTGTGTCCGACTCTTGTGACCCCATGGGCTGTAGCCCACCAGACTCCTCTGTCCATAGGATTTTCCAGGTAAGAACACTGGAGTGGGTAGCCATTTCCTTCTCCAGGGAATCTTTCTGACACAGGGATCGAACCTGGGTCTCCTGCACTGCAGGCAGATTCTTTACCAACTGAGCTACCAGGGAAGATTCAGGGGCCACATTTATCTTATCCTCCACTGTGTGCCCGTAGGGAACATATCGGAGGATGAGCACTCACTTAACTCACTACCTCATTCACATTATGTCACCTCCTGTGAAGACTGCTTTTTCTCCAATGCCATCCACTTAGTCCCAGACACTCATTTAGACCGAGCTCCAAGCTTTTGCTCAGCCCATTATGTATCCCTTTCTCCTCCCATCTAAAATGCCTTCATTCTTTATTCACTCTTTTCTATCCAACTCAGGCATCATCTCTTCCAGAAGGCAATCTCAAGCTATAGAACCCACATGGATTCTCCATCCATTAATTTACCAAATCCATATTGAGCATCTACAAAGGGCAAGGCACTATCAAAGCCCCTTCAATTGCCACAGGGTCAAGACTGACATGATCCCTTTCCCAAAGCAGGACATTTTATCCTGCCAGGAACTTAAGGACCTTTTGGTCAAGGCATTTGCTCTTTGCTTCTATAGATAATACTCATGACAGACTGATCAAAATCCTACTGAAGGGTAGATAAACTTCATAGTGAAAATGACCAATCCTGGGCCGTTTCTGCTAACAGTTTTGTTGAGGATGCCCAAGAAATTAATACAAATTTCAATTAATTCATATTGAATATTACTTGGAAGTTATAATGGAGAGGTAAAGATTTATCTTCTATAATTCAGGTGGGCAAAACTAGATTTCTCTATTTCTCAGCAAATGAACAAAAATTTCTTATTCATTTTCTGGTTATACTGAGAACCCAAGAGAGGAATTCATGGGAGAATTGATCTTGGTTGAAAGATATTTTTAAGCTTTGTTTTAGATAAATATTTGATCTTTCTGGATGTCTTCCTCTTATCCCTTTTCAGAGCCACGAGGACAGCTGAGGAAAGGCAACGGCTGTCAAACTGTAGCAAGCATGAGTGTCACCTGAAGAGTTTGTTCAAACCCAGAAGGCTGAGCCCCACCTCCAGAACTTTATAACATATATATATATTTGGCTGCACTGGGTCTTCAATGCAGTGCGCAGGCTAATTGTTTCACTCGGGCTTAGTTGCCACAGCATGGGGGATCTTAGTTCCCTGACCAGGGATCGAAACTGCATCCCCTGCATTGGAAGGCAGATTCTTAACCACCAGACCACCAGGGAAGCCCCCACCTCCAGAATTTCTGAATCCATGGATATGGAGTAGGGCCCAAGAATGCATTTCTAAGACACTCTCAGGTGTTACTGTTGCTAGTCTAGAGACTGTGCTTTTAACGACTGTGTTAGAGAAGCTAGTGTTTCTTCATGTGCATGGGAAAAGTTCAGGCTTCGGATGCAAACTCTGGGTCCTCTCTGGTCTCTGCTGTGAGGAGGGAAGAGCAGGGAAGTGTGGCCTTGTCCCTGGACTCAGGAGAAGGTAACTGCTGAAGTCATGCCAGTGCCCATGAGGCACCCTGAGTTCTGTGCTTCTGCCACTTGCCTCTACTCATAAGGACCCTCACTCGGCTGGCAACCCTCCCAAGCCCTACATCGGATTTGGTGAATCAGGAGCCCCAGGGCATTATGATTTAAGACAGTGGAAAGTGTCTGTTTAGTGATTTCAAATCATCAGTATTAGTGACAGTGTTAGTCACTCAGGCGTGTCTGACTCTGAGACCCCATGGACTGTAGCCCACCAGGTTCCTCGGTCTGTGGGATTCTCCAGGCAAGAATACTGAGGTCGGTTGCCACTTCCTTCTCCAGGGGATCTTCCCAACCCAGGGATCGAACCCCGGTCTTCTGCATTGCAGGCAGATTCTTTACCATCTGAGCCACCAGGGAAGTCCACCAAGTTATATACATATCCATATAAAACTAGAACAACACGTGGTACAATAGCCCTGCACTTAACAAAAACTAACCCAAGATTCAAATTTACATCATAACACTTCTATCTACAGACTTGGCAAAATGAAAGTCAGTACATAAAATAGCCATTTAAAAATATCACAATCGCAGAAGCTCTGATTAGTAAAATCTGATATGTATTATGCATAAAAATGTGTGGTGAACCATTTCATTGTGAATGTATCTCAAAAGGAAATAGTTCAGAAAAGTACAAATAGGTTTTTTAAAAGGAAATGGTTTGACTGTATTGCACAGAAAACTGATCACAAACTAAGTTGGCTTAAATGGCTTTACTTTAAAAATACCTTCTGAACAAAAATTGAATGGTATTGGTATATTTCTGTTTGAAATATTTTTTATTCATTAACATGGTGTTAAGAACAAGCACAGCGGCCAGGAGGAGACACCCCGTGTCCGAGGTCAGGGGCGGTGACCCTGAGGAGCCACCCCGAGCCTGAGGCCAGGGCCGGCGGCCGGGAGGAGCATCCCAAGGAGTGGTGCTGCGCAGGCGCAGGAGGGCCTAGAGGAGCTATCCCACGTTGAAGGTCAGGAACCGCGGCAGTAAGGAGATACCCCTCGTCCAAGGTAAGGAGCAGCGGCTGTGCTTTGCTGGAGCAGCCGTGAAGAAATACCCCACGCCCAAGGTAAGAGAAACCCAAGTAAGATGGTAGGTGTTGCAAGAGGGCATCAGAGGGCAGACACACTGAAACCATAGTCACAGAAAACTAGTCAATCTAATCACACTAGGACCACAGCCTTGTCTAACTCAATGAAACCAAGCCATGCCTGTGGGGCAACCCAAGACGGGTGGGTCATGGGGAGAGATCTGACAGAGCGTGGTCCACTGGAGAAGGGAATGGCAAGCCACTTCAGTATTCTTGCCTTGAGAACCCCATGAACAGTATGAAAAGGCAAAATGATAGGATACTGAAAGAGGAACTCCCCAGGTCA
>SJYQ01000163.1:39915-63483 GCA_006410935.1 Redunca redunca | reverse complement strand
AAAAAAAAAAAAAAGGCCTGGGGGGAAACCCTATATATAGATGCTATTCCCCACATATTTTCCATGATTTATCTCACCTATAAAATGAAAAAAATCCCCAAAGCCTGGTTAATAGCCATTTGGTCAAACTCCTCCAGAAGTGTGGAGTGGAACAGCCAGAGTGAAGCCTCTCTACACGCAGCGTCTGCAGACTTTTATCCTACTTGGAGGTTGGGGGTGGAGAGAGGGCCATGTGAAGGCAATGCTGTCCTGCACGGCACCCGTGGAGGAGACACTCATGACAAGGCCCCGCACTGCAAGTAAGCAATCAGCAGCATGAAGCTTACTCGTGCAGGACGCGTGCTAACAACATTGAGAGCTGAGCACTGAGCCAGTGAACAGCTGGTATGGACAGCAGTTCTGGACTCCTATACACCTAGCAGTTCACAGCCTTTGTTACTTCCCCAGAGTCCAAATGCTGAACTCAGTGGACCGTGGGTCAGGCCCAAATATATATTCATATGGACCACTTGGGTCTGTTTTTAACATCTTTTTTGTCCCCGGACCATCTGAATCCCACATTTCACTTGGCATGAATAGACATATTATCAGTTCTTTCACTCTGCTAAGATCTTATGTGCAAAGCACCTGTATAGATATAGAAGGGGAGATACAGGTAGGTGACCAGCACACCATTGCTACCTCCAAATAGCACATCTCCTGAGTCCATTTTGAAGATTCTGAGACAGATAGGTAATGCGTACCCCCGTCTTTGAGTTAGTTTTGACAAACAAGCTGGGCTTGGAGGAGGTTGGGTGCAATTTTGCCTTCTGTTCAGTTTTCAATAAACCAATGTCATATTTTTTTTTTCCTCCTGAATTCTGCTTCCTCTTTTTTCTCTCTCTGTTCTTCTATTTGTGTGTTCCCCATCATTTTGTTAATGCTTCTCCTTTGAAAAAAAAAGATATTTTAGGTCCCTTTTTGGGGCTGTTTGGTGACGGAGTTTGGCTTCCTGTGTCCTCACTCTCTCACTCACTGACTCAGAGTGGAGGCTGCTTTACTGGAATTTAGGAGAAACTAGATGTTTGCTTTCAGTCCTGTTTTCTCCTTAGCAGAAACTAGTGTTTCAAGGGAGAAGATCCAAGTTGAGAAAAGCAAGTAACAAGCTAAAAACCGATTTTCCTCACCAGCCATCCTTGGGCTGTATTCTGTAGAAAGAAAACAATGCCATTTGGAGCTGTCCATTTGCTCCCCAAATATGTCTCCCGAGCCCAGAGTTTGACCTGAGTTAAACCCCTCAAGGTAGGACATAGGTAAGATGAACAAACTAAAACTGTCTTTCACTGCAACCCAAAATAAATTTCAACCTTACTACTCTGTTCAATAGGGAATATTTAGCAAGCTCCATTTTGCCTAGAAGACAGAGAGCATAGGTTAAAAATAACAAAATGTGTTTGCCAAGTTCAACATTTTCAGACCTGCTATTCAGGTACCTCCTAATACTGATGAACTTCAGATCTAGGTTTAAAGTTCAACTCTAGGACTTCATCTCTCATTCACTGTTATAGTTTGGAAGATGCTTATCACCACAAAATTCATACTATTGTCCCATCACCTTTAGCTTTATTGTTTTAAGTGGAGGCAAACCAATTACCTTTGTCCATAGCAGCTAGTAGAGGAACATCTATTTTTAAATTCCTCCGATTTTTTCATTCTTAGAAATTGATAAATGAATAGAAGATGCTCAATCAAACCTCTGGGTAAGTAGTCAAAGACTGTGTGCATGGGTAATTAGGGAAAATCGTACCCCTAATGAAGACAACAGTGGGAAAAGAATGAACCACGAAGCTCATGATGACTCAGTTGACAACGCTTTTCGGTAAAGTCCGCACTGTTTGGAAAGCACATTTTCATCCTCGGTGTCAAAACTTCCAACAGCACATAGAAAAGTAAGAGATGCTGGTCCATGATGTTTGTCTAGAGTTATTTTGGAAGCCCCTGATGTATTTGATGACGATGAAAAAGCCTTTCATTTCTTCTCCTTGTCTATCAGACTCCCTATCCAAAATAATAAGTAAAAAGGAAGGCCAACTAATGAGTCGTGAATCCATGCCTGACTGGTTCCAGTCAGATCCAGTAGAATCCCATCAGGTTGCTAAGGAAATTCTCCTCCTGGCAACACCAGCACAGCAGTGAGGCTCAAGCCTTTGTTCCACACTCCCCACTGTTGCTAGGCTATTGTGGCCCAGATTTTGAGAAATTTCACCTGCATGCAAATGTGCGACAGGGCTTTCCTGGCAACCTGTAGTTCAACAAAGAATAGGAAATGAAAACCATCATTATCGCCACAAGGTTCCTTTCACACAAGTTTCCATAACTTAGAAAGGTACCTCTGCTAAGGACTTTCTGCCCTGTTTTCCTCATCTATACTGCTCTGCACTACCTCAAAATGAGGAAGAAGGGGAAGTGCTTGTCTCAGGGGTGAAAGGTCTCATGAATTGGCTGAGACTCTTTTCAAGGGCCAAGGGGCACCCCTCAGAGTAGGTACACTTCCTTTTGCCCAGTTGGGGCCCAGAAGCCAATGCCTCAATGACAGTAATTTGCACAGCAAATATATCAAAGTGCTACAAAGTCCCAAGAACATCATCTGATTTGGAGTACCTCAGGTGACCCCAGCAGCACGTAAGAAGGACCATGATGTACAACCAAGCGAGCTGTTCCTCAACCAAGGATGTTTGGCAGAAGGGCTGAGTGTCAGTGAAAATCCAAGGAAGCACCTTTTCCTAATTCACCCAGATTCACTGTGTGGACAAGTTGGCACTGTGAGGAACCACCCTGACCTCTTCTACTTGATGGCAAAAACTCAGGAAATGTTCCTTTCCCAAAGTTCTCAAAGAACTTTGAGTTTCTGTGAGAACTTTGAGAATCAACTGAGAATCAACTTCAAGTCCACATGATAACCCAATCTCAGCCCTCACACTCTTCCCTAACTTGCATTACTCTTGCCACGTATGCCTTCTTCCCATTCTCAGGAGACCCCAGGCATGGTCCTGCCTCAGGGCCTCGGCACTGGCTGTCCCCTCTGGTTTGCTCCCTCACTGCATTCAGCTGTCTGATCACATGTCATCTCCTTGGGGAGGCCTTCCTTGACCACTTTGTTGAAATTCCACCTCACCTCTTTTCTGTCCCTTATCCTGCCTTTTTTAAAGAAAAGCACTCACTACTTGAATTCTATTTGTTTATTATCTGGTTTCTCTCTAGACTAGAGGTTGACAGACTAGCCTGAGGGCTAAAGCACACTTGCTGTCTACTTTTGTAAATAAAGTTTTATTGGGATACAGTCATTCTCACTCATTTGCATATTGTCTCTGGCTGCTCTCACCCCACAACTGCCGAGTTGAGTGGTTGCAATAGAAACTGCATGGCCAGCAAAGTGAACAATATGTACTATCTTGCCCCTTACAGAAAGAGCTTGTCAATCCTGCTCTGGAATGTAAGCCCCAAGAAGACAGGCCTTTGTTTCTTTTGCTTACATCTGTTTCCCCAGTGCTCAGAATAGGACCTGCCACTTAGTAGATATTTATTTATCAAATGATTGAACAGATGGATGAATGAGTATCCAAATGTATCTAGAAAATGCTTTTCTTAATTCAACAATTATTGAGCATCAACTTGGATTCTATGCAGAGAATCCCACAGTGATGAAAAACCGACAGATTCAAGGCTCTATCAAGAATATCACATGATGGATAAGTGCCAGATGTCACAGAGCCATGAGGGAGATGCCTGACCAAAGCATCCAAGGATGATGGTGGTTCCTTCCAGCAATTCCAGTTCTGGATATAAATCCAGAAAAAAATATGAAAACACTAATTTGAAAAGATTCATGCACTCCAATATTCATAGCAGCACTATTTTAATAGCCAAGACGTGGAAGCAACTCAAGTGTCCATTAACAGATGAATAGATAAATAAGATGTGGTATACACACACAATGGAAAATTACCCATCCATAGAAAAGAATGCAATTCTGCCATTTGCAGCAATGTGGATGGACCTGGAAAATATTATGCTTAGTGAATGTCAGACAAAGACAAATACTGTATGACATCACTTCTATGTAGAATCTGAAAAATAATACAAATAGTGTATGGGCAACATGGAAACAGATGTACAGATATAGAAAACAAACTAGAGGTTATCAGAGGGGAGGGGAGAGGGAATGGGGCAGGGGCAAAATATGGGTATGGGATTAAGAGGTACAAGTTATGATGCATAAAATAGATAAGAAGCAAAGATATCTGTATAGCACAGGACTTATAGCTATTACCTTGTAATAACTTTTCATGGAGTATAATCTGTAAAAATATTGAATTCCTATGCTATACACCTGAAACGAATACAATATTATAAGTCAACTATACTTCAATTTTTTAAAATATGATGATCCCTAAGAATCAGTTCTCCAAATGAAGAGAAGGATGAAGGAAGCTGCAGGCAGGGTAGAATATGCACTGGTCCAGAGGCAGGCAAATGACCATGGGTTGCAACAGGTTGTTTGATATGTGAGAGTTGTTTGAAGGGGGTTTGAACAATTCTTCGTGAATCTGAATAATCACTCTCTTCATCTTTCTGACTATGATTCCCTTCGTTGTTATTTGAAGTTTGGAAGAAAATAATGATTCTCCTCAAAAAGGCTACCCCATTTCTGCTGATATTTTCAGTCAAACCCAAAACACACTAAATGAGTTTTCCAAAGGGACATCTGGGATACAGTACATTCAGCTTTCTCAGCCTTGGCACTAGTGACGTGTTAGACCAGGTAATTCTCTGCTATGGGGGCTCTCCTAACATTATAGGATTTTAGCAGCACCCCTGACCTTTTCATGTTACCTGCCCCAGTGTGACAACTAAAAATGTCTCCAGACATCACTAGGTGTCCCCTGAGGGCAATAATTCAGGTCAGTTGCTCCATCATGTCTGACTCTTTGCAACCCCATGGACTGCAGCACGCCAGGCTTCCCTGTCCATCACCAACTCCCAGAGCTTGCTCAAACTCACGCCCATTGAGACAGTGATGCCATCCGACCATTTTGTCCTTTGTCATCCCCTTCTCCTCCTGCCTTCAATTTTCCCCAGCATCAGGGTCTTTTCCAGTGAGTCAGTTCTTCACATCATGTGGCCAAAGTACTGGAGTTTCAGCTTCAGCATCAGTCCTTCCAATCAATGTTCAGGACTGATTTCCTTGAGGATTGACTGGTTTGATCTCCTTGCAGTCGAAGGGACTCTCCAGGGTCTTCTCTGACACCACAGTTCAAAAGCATCAGTTCTTCAGTGGTCAGGTTTATTTATAGTCCAACTCCATACATGACTACTGGAAAAACCATAGCTTTGACTAGACGGACTTTTGTCAGCAAAATAATGTCTCTGCTTTTTAATACACTATCTAGGTTTGCCACAGCTTTTCTTCCAAGGAGCAAGTGTCTTCTAATCTCATGGCTGTAGTCACCATCTGCAGTGATTCTGGAGTCCAAGAAAATAAAGTCTGTCACTGTTTCCATTGTTTCCCCATCTATTTTCCATGAAGTGATGGGACCGGATGCCATGATCTTCCTTCTTTGAATACTAAGCTTTAAGCCAGCTTTTTCACTCTCCTCTTTCACTTTCATCAAGAAGCTCTTTAGCTCCTCTTCACTTTCTGCCTTATAAGGGTGGTATCACCTGCATATCTAAGGTTATTGTTATTTCTCCCAGCAATCTTGATTCCAGCTTGTGCTTCATCCAGTCTGGCATTTTACACGATGTGCGTGTAAGTTAAATAAGCAGGGTGACAGTATTCAGCCTTGACACACTCCTTTCCCGATTTGGAACCAGTCTGTCGTTCTATGTCTGGTTCTAACTGTTGCTTCTTGACCTGCATACAGATTTCTCAGGAGGCAGGTTAGGTGGTCTGGTATTTCTATGTCTTTAAGAATTTTCCACAGTTTGTTGTGATCCACACAGTCAAAGGTTTTAGTGTAATCAATGAAGCAGAAGTAGATGTTTTTCTGGAAATTTGTTGCTTTTTCTATGATCCAGTGGATGTTGGCAATTTGATCTCTGGTTCCTCTGCCTTTTCTAAATCCAGCTTGAACATCTGGAAGTTCTCGGTTCATGTACTGTTGAAGCCTGGCTTGGAGAATATTGAGCGTTACTTTACTAGTGTGTGAGATGTGTGCAACTGTGTTATAGTTTGAACATCCTTTAGCATTGCCTTTCTTTGTGATTGGAATGAAAACTGACCTTTTCCAGTCCTGTGGCCACTGCTGAGTTTTCCAAATTTGCTGGCATATTGAGTGCAGCCTTTCACAGCAACACATTTGAGGATTTGAAATAGCTCAGCTGGAATTCCATCACCTCCACTAGCTTTGTTTGTAGTGTTGCTTCCTCAGGCCTTCCACTGACTTCACACTCCAGGATGTCTGGCTCTAGGTGAGTGATCATACACCATCATGGTTATCTCGGTCATGAAGATCTTTTTTATCTAGCTCTTCTGTGTATTCTTGCCACCTCTTCTTAATATCTTCTGCTTCTGTTAGGTTCATGCCATTTCTCCTTTATTGTGCCCATCTTTGCATGAAATGTTCCCTTGATATCTCTGATTTTCTTGAAGAGATCTCTAGTCTTTCCCATTCTACTATTTTCCTCTATTTCTTTGCATTGATCACTGAGGAAGGTTTTCTTATCTCTCCTTGCTGTTCTTTGGAACTCTGCATTCAGATGAATATCTCCTTTGCCTTTCACTTCTTTTCTTTTCTCAGCTATTTGTAAGACCTCCTCAAATAACCATTTTGCCATTTTTCATTTCTTCTTCTTGGGGATGGTTTTAATCACCGCCTCCTGTATAATGTTACAAACCTCTGTCCATAGTTCTTCAGGCACTCTATCAGATCTAGTCCCTTGAATCTATTTGTCACTTCCACTGTATAATTGTAAGGGATTTGATTTAGGCCATATCTGAATGGTCTAGTGGTTTTCCCTACTTTCTTCAATTTAAGTGTGAGTTTTGCAATAAGGAGTTCATGATCTGAGCCACAGTCAGCTCCTGGCCTTGTTTTGTATAGAGCTTCTCCATCTTCAGCTGCAAAGAATATAATCAATCTGATTTTGGTATTGACCATCTGGTGATGTTCTTGTGTAGAGTTGTCTCTTGTGTTGTTGGAAGAGGGTGTTTGCTATGACCAGTGTGTTCTCTTGGAAAAACTCTGTTAACCTTTGCTATGCTTCATTTTGTACTCCAAGACCAAACTTGCCTGTTACTCCAGGTATCTCTTGACTTCCTATTTTTGCATTCTAGTCCCCTGTGATGAAAAGCACATCTTTTTTGGTGTTAGTTCTAGAAGGTCTTGTAGGTCTTCAAAGAGCTGTTCAACTTCAGCTTCTTCAACATTGGTAGTTGGGGCATACACTTGGATTACTGTGATATTGCCTTGGAAACGAATAGAGATCATTCTGTCATTTCTGAGACTGCATCCAAGTGCAGCCTTTCAGACTCTTTTGTTGACCATGAGGGCTACTCCATTTCTTCTAAGGGATTCTTGCACATAGTAGTAGATGTAATGGTCATCTGAATTAAATGTGCCCATTCTGGTCCATTTTAGTTCACTGATTCCTAAAATGTCAATGATCATTCTTGTCATCTGTTTGACCACCTCCAATTCACCCTGATTCATGGACCTAATATTCCAGGTTCCTATGCAACATTGTTCTTTACAGCATCGGACTTTATTTCTATCACCAGTCACATACATAGCTGGGCATTTGCTTTTGCTTTGGCTCAGCCTCTTCATTCCTTCTGGAGCTATTTCTCCACTCTTCTCCAGCAGCATATTGGGCACCTGCCGACCTGGGGAGTTCATTTATCAGTGTTACATCTTTTTGCCTTTTCATACTGCTCATGGTGTTCTCAAGGCAAGCATATTGAGTGGTTTGCCATTCCCTTCTCCAGTGGACCACATTCTGTCAGTGCCAGTGAAACACACCAGGCAACGTGCAGGTGAAATATGCTAATAACATGCAAATGCTAAGCAGAGGAGGCTTTTGAAAGCCTGAGGGACTTGGTCTCTGGAGTGAAAATTCCCTGTCCCTTTTCATCTCCAGAAGATGTCCCCTGCCCCCATCATGGTCATGACAAGTAACCATAGTTACAGAGTTAGAACAAGTAGCCACAGAACTCAAAGAGCAAACGTTAGCTATTTCTTCACTTGGTTACCCAAATGCCATTTTTTCGAGGGACTCATGGGGCCTGTGCTATCCTGAAAAATGCTAAGTTAAACATACACTAGGACAATGGAGCCCTACTCAGCAATAAAAAGGAATAAGCTGTTGATACAGGCAACATCATCAATGTATCTCCAAGGCATGATGCTGATGGAAAGGAGGTAGTTTCAGAAGCTTCCATACCATCTGATTCTATGAGACTTTCTGGAAAAGGCACAACAGATTAGTGGCTACAAGGGGCTGGAGTTGGGTTGAGTTTGACTACAGAGGGACAGAGTGGGAGTTTGAGGGGTGATGGACTGTTCTGTCTCCTGATTGTAAGTGGTGGCAGTTACATGAGTTCATATATACATTAAAACTGCACACTCCCTTAATTTTACTACATGTTGTTTAAAAAACAAACAAAAAGCTAGTTCCTAAAGAATGTGAGGGGCTTTTAATATTGACATGTCTTCTTCTAACCACAGTGAAGCATTTAAAGCCACATTTCTAAAAGCGTATCAGCCAACAAGGACTTGACTGCTGGTGATGGAAGAGCTCAAGGGGGAGAGGAGAAAGTGGAGGTTCTGGGACCAAAGGAAGAGCGTTAGCTTCTCTGGGTCAATTCCTCTTTCACTTTCCACAGAACAAGGTGATCTTCACTTCCCAATCCCGGGCTACCAAATCTCACCCCAGAGCTGCTTGAGCCTCCCTGAGCAGAAGAGAGAAAATGTTTTCAGTATTTGACATATGTGAGAGCAGATTTACCTGCACGCATCAAGGTGTGTGCACAATCAGAAAGTTGTATTGATGTTGCATCCTTGGGAAGGTTGAAAAGACTCATCTATGGGGTAAAAGAATCTAAAAGAATGTGGGGTTAGCTTTCCAAGGCTCCAGGTGAGAGGAGAAACAGGGAGCGTAAGGGAACGACTTAATTCTGAAAGGGAATGACATCCTGTGCTGTTATTCATATGAATAACGTCACCAGATTCGTGTGTATATGGGATAATCAGTATTTCTGGGAGACCTTTAACTCATTTGAAGTATCTAGTCTGTTGGTCTGTAATGATGGTGATGGGCCCAGGTTATATAATACATGGGAAGGTGGTGGTAACATTTCACTAGGATCCAACCCCATAAGCGTCCAGTTCAGGATAAGACTATTTAGCATTCCCCCTGTTTTTTGGGGGGGCTGGGAGTGGGGGAGACTGCACATTGTGATTTACACAGACATGAAAGGGATACTCACAAGAAAATCTTGCTCATTTGCTTATGCAAAGAGGCTAGAGAAGCACAGGATTTTCACACCAGAAAAGAATGTGCTTGTGTTCTCAGAGAACGAAATGCACGGCAACAGCAAGACTCAGAAAGTGTCTTCTGCCTGACTCGTCCTGAAAGAGCTACGCAAAGCACAGTGTCACAGCTGTGGAGATTATACTGCTTTCTCTATGTCCCCCATCATCCAACATTTTAAGCAACATGACTTCTGATGGGCAATTGAAGTGTTTTTTCCATTTTTTCAGAGGTAGCTTCGTATAGCCAACATCCTCAGGGGCCACTGATTCTTTTTCCTCTTGACTAAATGTGCACTGTGAAAATGAAGTAGAAACTACAGCCTCTTGTGTCTGGGAGTGGGGACTAGGGCACCATAGCAGAGGCGCAATATGCTGCAGAAGGACTAGGTCGTGACTTCAGATCATCTTGAAAGTAGAGCTTTGGACTTTTCAGTAGCATCTTACATCTTTTATCTTAATTGATCCTCACATAAGCCTCCCCTCATGATGTGAGGAATTATCACTCTATACGCACTCAACAGAAGCTAAAACCAAGGCAGGTGTATGTTGAGAACTTATCAGTGGTAACACAGGGAGTTAGTGGAAAAACAAGGTATAAAACCTGAGTCTCCTGATTCCAGACCTCATTGTAAAGGGTCATCTGGATACACCAAACTTAGACCAAAAGCTAGGAGGTGAAGATGGTTACCTTCTGTAGGAATTGTTGAACTTGGACTCCTATTCCCAGGCCTAAAGGGAAGAATGCATTCCTAGTAAAGAATATGCCTGATCCCTTTTAAGATTTATCTCAAGCAGCAAGCTGACCCATTCCTACTCACAAAGAATTGACTTCTCCCTTGGTTGAGCCCCACTGTACCTTAAATACAGTGCTATCTTTGTACCTGCAGCATTTCCACATGCCTCAGGGCCTGAGTCTTGCTGTCCTTGGATTCCCAGACCTTGGCACATAGTAGGCACTCAAAACTTGTGTGCTAAATGAACAGTATGGCATCAACTTGATTCTTTATCAGGGCAAGTCAAAGGCAATTTGGGCATGGAAAAAACTTGGGAATGTCATTTACCCCCTCAAAGCCTTAGTTTCCGCATCTGTGAATGGGGATAAAGAAAACAAGAAGCCTGTTCCTGTTCAGGTATGTAAAATGCTTGGCAAGGTGTTTGTCTCACAGTAAGCTCTCAGTAGATGGTAGCCAGCCTCCAAGATGGTCCCCGGTGACTCTCATCTTGGTACTCACACCCTTGTGTGGTCCCCTCACACTGAACAGAGCGGACTAGGTAACAGCAGGATAACAGAGAGATGATAGAGTGTGACTTACCAGAACCACTCACAGAAATTACTGAGGTTTCGGCTTGCTCTCTTTGGGATCACTTGCTCTGGAGGGCACTGGACATCCTATCATGAAGCAGTCCACGTTAGTAGGATCTAGGCTTCCTGCCAACAGCCAACATCAAGTGACCTTCGGTGTGAGTGAGCCACCTTGGACACGGATCCTCCAGCCCCTGTAAAGCCTTCAGATGACTGCAACTCCGGTGGACACCTTGACTGCAGGCTCGTGAGAGACCTCTGTTAAGCCACTCCTAGATTCCTGACCTACAGAAACTGTGTAGACAGACGCTTATTGTTTTAAACTGCTAAGTTTGGGGTGATTTATAAGGCTACAATATACTTGTTGTAAACAGTTGTACAGGTTATCAATAAAGATGCACCTCCCACGTGGTCAGTGCCTGTTCTTGCCTGATCTCAGTTCTCAAGAGCAGTGGGGGGAGGAAGGTTGGTTTTGACCAAACCAGGACTCTCCTCTCCCCAAACTGAGGAGGTAGGGAACTAAGGTAGACCTTCTCAGGAACTTACCTGAGGAAGGTGAGAAAGTCCTCGGGGTACTGTTTGCTACACTGACAAACTGATGTCAGAATGTCACTGGACCCTGAACCAGACATTCTAATGTTATTTCACGGTGGCAGGCATGTACGTCGTCTTCCAAACAGTGGGACAATTCTGACCCTAAGGGCTAATCTTGGACATGCTTCTCTGTCTTCCACCCCCAGCAGCTAGCATGCCACCCACATCATGTCTTGCTTAGCTTCCCCTTCCCAAGTCCTTCAAACCACACAACTTGGATGAAAATGGTGGCATTTTTAAAGTGGCCAGAATTTGACTGAATATTGAGAATTCCTTAGTTTTTTCAGGCTACACAGGCCTTCAGTTCAGTTCAGTTCAGTTAAGTCGCTCAGTCGTGTCCGACTCTTTGCGACCCCATGAATCGCAGCACGCCAGGCCTCCCTGTCCATCACCAACTCCCGGAGTTCACTCTAACTCATGTTCATCAAGTCAGTGATGCCATCCAGCCATCTCATCCTCTGTCGTCCCCTTCTCTTCCTGCCCCAAATCCCTCGAAAGTGAAAGTGGAGAGTGAAAAAGTTGGCTTAAAGCTCAACATTCAGAAAACTAAGATCATGGCATCCAGTCCCTTCCCTTCATGGGAAATAGATGGGGAAACAGTGGAAACGGTGTCAGACTTTATCTTCTTGGGCTCCAAAATCACTGCAGATGGTGACTGCAGCCATGAAATTAAAAGACGCTTACTCCTTGGAAGAAAAGTTATGATCAACCTAGACAGCATATTCAAAAGCAGAGACATTACTTTGCCGACTAAGGTCCGTCTAGTCAAGGCTATGGTTTTTCCAGTGGTCATGTATGGATGTGAGAGTTGGACTGTGAAGAAAGCTGAGTGCCGAAGAATTGATGCTTTTGAACTGTGGTGTTGGAGAAGACCCTTGAGAGTCCCTTGGACTGCAAGGAGATACAACCAATCCATTCTGATGGAGATCACCCCTGGGATTTCTTTGAAAGGAACGATGCTAAAGCTGAAACTCCAGTACTTTGTCCACCACATGTGAAGAGTTGACTCATTGGAAAAGACACAGGCCTTGGTGAGAGTCAAAGCTTGGGTGATGGGTGTGAGGTATTTGGCTCTGAGCTCCCATGAGGCTGTGTTACGAAACTCTAAACCCCAAGGCCCTTCTCTTCCCCAGAGATCCCTGGCGTCTCCCTAGAGTGTATGCCACTGCTTCTGGAGTGTTCCAACCCTCAACACATGCTGCCATTCTTTNAAGGCATTTCAACCTGTCACCATTTTTATCCACTGGGTTTCCACCTCTATTATTACTGACCCCTCAGGGTCGAGGGATTAAACCCCCCTCCTCACCCTCTTCTCACCAATAAAACTGACAAACTAACTTACCTCCAAATCTGATACTTAATCTCTACTGACAGAAAGACATGCTTCAGCACCAACTTTATTTGTGTTATTGGCTTGAATTATATAAATAGACTCAAGAGCTGTAAAACATAGGGAAGAAAATAAAATTACTGATTTTTTTTCACTCTTCCCAAGGCAAATCCCACAAGTAGCTAAGCCCAGTTGCCTGAAACTTCTTACAAGTAATTTCATGGTAATTTTACTATGGAAAAGAAAAAGGAGAACTAGAAGGTAAAGCCTAGGAACTTCTCCTTTGTCTCAGCCGTCTATCTCTTCTCACACTTGGAGTGACAGGAACAGAGACCAAGCGTGGAAATGGTATGATTGATACACATACAAAATCTCACCCGTGGTTAAGACTTTCAGGGGAAATTTAGACCACAGCCTCAGCTTCCCGTGCTCACTACCCTTTGGATCAGTTCTGTTTTTAAAAATCAAAAAAGTGCAACATTTGGAAGCTTCAACTAAGATATACCATGAGGGATGAACAGTATTTCTCTCCAACAAAAGCCATGCTTTGTAGCAGAGCTCAGTTCCTGCAGGACTGACAATTCCGAGCCTGTGACTGTCACAGAGAAGACAAGGAGGCAGCACACTTGAAAAGGTGTCCTGCGTGCGTCGGTGAAGCCAGCTCTGAGTTGTTTCCTAAGATTACAGGGCCCCTAGCTATGCGCGCCTAAATCACCTCGAAGCTTTTTCTAGTCCCATCCTTCTGACACCTGTCTCCAGGCTAATCCTTCTAGTCTAAACAGTTGCCTCGGTCACACCATGCCTACCTTTAATGACTCCCCCATGCCTCCAAAAATGTCAGTTACACCCTAGACTGGCCTTTATATCGTGCAAGAATCCGGCTGCCTCTGACATTTAATCTCCCTCCATCTCCTGCCTGCTCAGCAGTCTCTACACCACTTTGTATTCGCTCATCTACATTCACACCTTTCCTTGCGAACATCTCCATCCTCCCCACTCAGAACATGCTCCTCCCCCCGCCCTCCTCCTCACCCACTGACTCCAAGGCATGAAACAGAGTGGGATTTGGATTTAGGTAGATTTGGGTTAAATTCCAGTTCTACTGCTTGCTTGCTGTGTCTCACTGGGAAACTGTCATACCTCCTCTGAATCTCAGTTTACTCATCTATAAAATGAGAATGTTCACACCAGGCTCATGGTAGATGCTCAGGAAAGGATAATTGCTTTTTTCTGCCTGTTTGTCCAACTCCATGCAGCACCCCAACCTCCTAAATCAACTAATTTCTATCAATGGTACACAAAACATGGTTTACATATGAGAATAAGGTTTAGGTGCAGAAAAGTTGTTATCAAGGAATTGGGCAGTCAGGAATATAAAGATCACAAGACCCTCTCAGGACAGAGCTCAGAGGCCAAGGCACAAGTGTTCATTCTCTGTTAGTGACATGCTGAAATTTCAGTTTCGAGGGAGTGGAACCCAATACAAACACTTGAAAATGAGCCAACCAGTCCATGGATTGGAAATTATAGTATTGGCATGACTCACTGTTAGATATTGGAAAGAATTCCTGAATAACATAGTTTTTTATCATTTACCCCCAAAGTTTCAAAAGATGATGCCAATTAACAAATTCAGTTCCATGATACTTGAATCTTAATTTTTTAAAACGTAGATGCATTAGACATGTTTATGATGCTTCGGCCTTCTTGAAAGAAATGGACCCATTCACAGACCTTTATTCAGCCGATGATTCACCCTTCTTTGGACACATCTGATTAGTGTAGGGATAGCCCCAGACCAAAGGACATCCAATCCCAGAGTCTGGAGGACAACAGTGACCCGAGGCTGAGTGCAGAAAGGTGATGGGAGCTGATCACATTCTCTGTCTTCCGAGAGCTGGACTAGGAAACATGGAAGGAACGAGCCCATAGCAACAAGAGTAAAAAGTTTAAGGACGCCCTAAGGGAGGGTCAGGGACGTGGCAGGCAGAAGCCGTGAGCAAGCCAGAGTTAAGAAAGCTGAGCAATGTCTAACAAGCCAAGACAGCCAGTTAGAAAAGAGGAGAACTTAGCAGAAGCATGAAGAGAAGCAGGAAGCCGAGAGAAAGAGATGGTGAGAGTGGGGGGTCCCTGGAGCTGACCAGTTCCTCAGATCGCCTCAATCTTTGGAGCTGTCTCAGTTCCTATAAAAAGCCCCTGTTTCAAGCTAACTTACATCAATATTCCTTATAAACAGAACCTAACCTAAACAGTAGGAAAGCAGTGAGATATTTTATTACCAGGAATGCACATTTTGTTCCACAAGCCACAAACCAACAGGCCCCTGAGGATCATTTCTTTTCAGTGAGACACAAGGTGCAGGGTTACTACCTGAAAGGATGGAGCAAGGTTTTCTCCAAGCACCAGCTGGAGGGAGCCTCTTATCACTCACTTCTGAGGGCAGCCACCACAGTCTGACACTTTCAGAATATTTCCATCAGCTTTGAGGACTCCGACTATCCCTGGAAGGCGATGCCAGGGTGACTTGGGAGAGAGACCCCTCTTTTGCTGTAAGACATGCAGACCTGTGTTCTGTGATTCATGATACTGACTAGTCCTGTGACCCCAAGAAAATCACCTCATCTGAGACTCAGCTTTCTTCCTTGTGATAGATGATCACTAACTTGACTTTTGAAATTAATAATATATGAATCTCCTAAGCAAATTTCTTCTTCCAGTTAGATCAGGAGAAGAGGCAGCCTAGAAGAAAAAGACCGTGGACCCACATCAGGAAACCTGCTTTTCAGCTCTGCCACTCACTGCCTCTGGCATCTGGTCCCATCACTTCATGGGAACTAGATGGGGAAACAGTAGAAACAGTGTCAGACTTTATTTTGGGGGGCTCCAAAATCACTGCAGATGGTGACTGCAGCCATGAAATTAAAAGACGCTTACTCCTTGGAAGAAAAGCTATGACCAACCTAGTAGCATATTCAAAAGCAGAGACATTACTTTGCTGACTAAGGTCCGTCTAGTCAAGGCTAAGGTTTTTCCTGTGATCATGTATGGATGTGAGAGTTGGACTGTGAAGAAGGCTGAGCGCCGAAGAATTGATGCATTTGAACTGTGGAGATGGAGAAGACTCTTGAGGGTCTCTTGGACTGCAAGGAGATCCAACCAGTCCATTCTGAAGGAGATCAGCCCTGGGATTTCTTTGGAAGGAATGATGCTAAAGCTGAAGCTCCGGTACTTTGGCCACCTCATGAGAAGAGTTGACTCATTGGAAAAGACTCTGATGCTGGCAGAGATTGGGGACAGGAGGAGAAGGGGACGACTGAGGATGAGATGGCTGGATGGCATCACGGACTCGATGGACGTGAGTCTGAGTGAACTCTGGGAGATGGTGATGGACAAGGAGGCCTGGCGTGCTGCGATTCACGGGGTCACAAAGAGTCGGACACAACTGAGTGACTGAACTGAACTGAACTCACTGCCTGGGCAAGCTGGGACAGCACCTCTCTGGGTATCACTCATAAAAGAAGGGAGTCGGTCTGTGTCTCAGGAAAGGGCGTTTTCACTCCAAATTCAAAATTCTAAGAATTTTGAGCATCCCAATCCATGATTCCAGTGACTCCTTACACCTGTATTTAAGATTCCTTACCTTGTTGTTCTTTCCCACCCCCCTGCTAAGTCACTTCAGTCGTGTCCGACTCTGTGCGACCCCATAGACGGCAGCCCACCAGGCTCCCCCGTCTCTAGGATTCTCCAGGCAAGAACACTGGAGTGGGTTGCCATTTCCTTCTCCAATGTATGAAAGTGAAAACTGAAAGGGAAGTCGCTCAGTCGTATCTGACTCTTAGCGACCCCATGGACTGCAGCCTACCAGGCTCCTTCGTTCATAGGATTTTCCAGGCAAGAGTGCTGGAGTGGGTGCCACTGCCTTCTCCTTTTCCCACCCTAGTGATCCAGAAAGCAATGTACCACAATTTCCAGGAGAACTTATCTCTCTGTTTGTCTAGCTAGAGACTAGTATGACACCTGTTGGGGACAAGTCTGATGTGTTGCAGTCCAATGCCAGTTGGAACAGGCACGTGGACTAATTTGGACTCCTGGTGGCACAAGTTCCCCCGGTTGCTGATAGAGAACTGTGAAGTCTAAATTGGAAGACAGGCCGTATCCGAAAGAAAATCTATGTCTCTTTCCCAGAATACCATAAACCATAAATAGAAAATGACGATGGAGAGCCTAAAGCATTCCTCAAGGCCCTTTTAAGTGTCTCTTAAATGATGAAATTGAATGGTGGAAATTAGGAGTTTTAGGGTCCACGGATTAAGGAGGTACAGGCCAAGAGAAAAAGGGCAGGAGCAAATATGGCTTGCTACAAAAGAAAATTAATTCTCTAAGTCTTCCCTGTGGCTCCGACGGTAAAGAATCCGCCTGCAATTCGGGAGATCCGAGTTCGATCCCTGGGTTGGGAAGATCCCCTGGAGAAGGGAATGGCAACCCACTTCAGCATTCTTGCCTGGAGAATCCCATGGACAGAGGAGCCTGGTGGGCTACAGTCCATAGGGTACATAGAGTCGGACACAACTGAGCGACTGAAAGAAGAGTGCCCTGCGATTTCAGTAAAAACTGAAAGGCACAAATGACTCCAAGGCACTAAAGGTCATGGATTTTCACTCTTTCACCAACGCAGCAAATGCTCCAGTTAAATGGAGTCACAAAAGGCTACAGTAACATGTTTATTAGCCCACGGGGGCAGGTGACTTAAAGTAACCAGAAACAAAAGGCAAAACCAGTAACTGACAGAATAAATACCTATAGGCAAGGAAGATATGAAAAGGAGTTCAACCTCAATAATAATTAAAATAGAATGTTAAATAAGATATTTCTTTTTGCCTATCAGGTTGGCAAACAATAAATGAATAGCATTCAGTGCTGCTACAGATGAAGGGAAATAGCCAATCCTGAAAACAGTAGGTCATGCAAAATTTTAAATATGCATGGTCATTGACCTAGCAATATAGTCCTCAGAAATTCTTCCGTGGGTATTTCCTAAATGCTCATTTACGCTCTTAACAGCCAAATCTGGAAACTACTCACACCAATACTGATTTAGTTAAACAAACTTTGTACACCCAAAAAACAGAGCAGTACTCCATAGCTGTTTTTAAAACGATGAGCAATAGCTAAATGTAGCGATGTGGGAAGATTTTCCCGTGAAGAAGCAAGTTTTGGAAGAGAATCCATAGTATGATCCACTTTTTTTAAAGGTGCACAAATGCATAAGTGTGCATGGGGGCACACACACATGCACACATACACAACACTCAAAATCCGTGCCTACCTCCACCCCTCACGTCTCACCACGCCAGCCTCACATGCTGTGTTTTAGCACCAAACTGAGTCGCCAGCTTCTGTAACATCTGTTAAGAACACAGGTCTCAGCCCTGGGCCTGCTACCCAATGTCTGGCTAAACCCTAACCTTCATCCTATGTTAGTGCGGGAACCTGGAAAAATATACATCAAAGTGTTAACATGGATATTTCTGAGACAGAGACGACACGGTGTTTACCCTTTCTGTATCAAACTTTTCTGCATTGTCTGCATTTCTAATAATGATAATAATGTTTTACTGTTTTGTAATTAAGAAAAAACAACACTGCAAATGTAAAGAATAAAACTGAAAAAAATGCAGTGATCAGACTGTATTGCTTGTTCTGCTACTACTGCTACACTTTGCTCCCTATAAATTTTTCCAGTTCTGGCTAGATATCACGCATCTGTTCTATAAAAAGCCCCAAACAAAGCATCCCGGGATAGAGGGGGTAAGACAGAAATAAAGCAGACTTCCCAGTGACTTAGAGAGATGGCGCTTACTTCCAAATTTCGGGTTAGGAGACTGGGGGATTTTTAGCCCTATGGAATGAAAGTTGAAGCTTTGGTTTATGTTCAACTTCTTAGAGGACTTAAACTGAGAAATAACTTTAGTAGGAACTAGATATGATGTTTTAATTTTGTATTATCAGGCCCCCTAGACACCACCCCCCCCAAAATCAAAGAATTGTTAATTGTAAAATCAAACAAAAAAGCACCACCACTTAATAGATCTTATACCAGTCAAAGTGTATTATATTTGAAAACTCTGAAGTATCAGAGCGTCCGGGTTATAATTGGAGTTCGACAGTGGTGTGTGGTGCTGGTGTTAGAGCATCCCACTCAGAACCTGGTAAGTTCGCGTCTCAGTTCTTTCTCTCCACCGCCTGCTGACTTCCCGGCCCCCCACCAGGGGGGCGCCAAGGCTCTGTCAGCCCCTGGCCCTGGGGCCTCCCCAGTGCACCCCTGCCTCCGCTCCGCCCTAGCTCTGCACTCCCCCTTGTCTGGACTGCAGCTGTGCAGCCCGTCTCCTTGGTCCTAGCAGTCTGTTCTCCACACTAGAGCTGGACTGATCTGTTACTGTTCAAATGTGACCACATCCTTTCTCTGCTTGAACCTCTTTGGTGCCCCCACTGCTCATAAGACAAAGTCCAGACTGAGTTAAGGGAGAGGCTTGAGGCAGCTTTCCTACTAGTGCTGCCTTGGTTAAAGCAGTGATTTTCAACTCTATGAGACTTTATCCAAAAAAATTTTTTAATCCTGATACATTTTGAAAATTCATCCCAGGTGACTCTTCCCTCAGTGGTCAGATGCCCACCCTTAGAGGAACACTGATGAGGGACAGAAGCAAGGACAGTCAGAGGTCCAAATGGGGGTGCAGCCTGGAGTTCAGTATTAACTAAGGGGGCTTAAGTGCAGGTTAAGCCTCTGTTCTCCAATCTATACCAAAGAAGACATTTCATCTCATCCCCTCACCAGGGAGGAAGGTTCTGGTGACATGCTCCAGCCAGGGGCGCTTTAAAAAAACAATATTGAATACCGAATCTTCCTTTAAATATTGAATCTTCCCGTTTATAAATAATGCACCTATTTATTTATAAAAAGCGAATATTTAACAAGCAGCAGTGCGGCAATTTTAATTTGGAATTTAATCTTTTTACAAAATCCAGGAGAGAATTCCACAAAGGGAAGACCAATTCATACAAATACTGACTCTCCTTCACCTTCCCAGGCATTCTGGCATGCTACGTGCTCAAATAGATGCTGGGTCAGGGGCAGGGGCAGGAAGGACGCTCCGTATGCTCGTTTAATCCCACAGTTTATCATTGAGTTTATTATCTCTTTGCCTTCACACAGGACTGAGAAATGACTCCAAGCAGGACATATCTACTGACTGCTTAAAAAAGAACTTGAGGCAAGTGTCTCTTTTAGATAACTGCCTTCTAATTTCTAAGTCTTATTACAAGGGCACTTTTATTCTTATTTTTATACCAATTATCTCCTCCTGTTATTGTTATTACTCTTAGCTAGCTTAGCCTGGGGTTGAATACTAATGCTCCAAGCTACTAGTTGGCTAACTCTGGTCAATTCACTTACACTCCTCAAAGGCATTCTCTGGTTATTCTTCCTTATAGAAAGTATGCAAGATGCAGTACAACAAGGTAGGTGTCCTATGAATGTTAATTCCCCTCCCTTTCCCTTCTCCCCATGCCCCATCACACACCACAGCATTACCTCCAGGTTGCAGTCACGCACTCGATAATCTCCTTTTAGCCTAGAACTGAAATTTATCTTCTTGCAGTCAGGCGCTCTGTAATAATGTCACTTCAAAGGAAACATTGTTTGGTCTCACGTGGTCCAGCACAGCATCCTCTAAGAAGGCTGCTGGTTGGTTGTCAAGGGAACTTTGAAGGTGGTGTTTATCCTATGGGGATTCACCGTGATCCAGGGCCTCATCTTTAGCCTTCCAGACATGGGACTTGATTGGTCCGATATGCTGGTGAAGGGAGGGTCTCTCCTCTCTGAGATGCTGTGTGTTGACCAGGGTCACAGAGACTGGTACATACAAACCAGAATGCTGATTCTTTATTTCACAGTGAAAAATACACCACCGGTGGTAATCGTGGTGGTGGTGAAGGAAGGACAGGTTATTAGAGGAATAAAACAAGAAAAACTGGCTCCATGATGTCACTGACAAGGAGACCCTGGCAGCTCTCTCTCCCTCTTTCAGAGACAGAGCTTGCTAAGGGAACCACATCCAGCCCCAGCTTCTCACATTCTCGATCCCATTTTCTGTGTTCTAGTCTATGCTTTTCTGCTCACACATCTTTCTCCAACTAAAGTACCAAACATCTTAGTCCCGCTGCCTGGAGTTCTCTTGGGCTGGTGTCCTGGGTGCCCCCATCTCTGGAGTTGCCCTGTTATACTCCTGTGGCTTCCTCCTGCTAAGTGGGAATCCTTTCCCTCTGGCTGGTATTTCCCTCTCTGTGACAGAAGACTGATTAACACAATAGCCTGGACGCCCCCTTCCACTCAGTCTCTCCTTCTTGATTCCCCAGGAAGACGGCGTGGCTTCTCTACTTGGCAAGTTGGGGGGAAATAAATGGGATGCTCAAGACCAACTTCTTCCCCCCGCTGCCGCACTTTGACAGCTGACCTGCTCACAGAGAATGGGATTTCTCTGCTCCCCGAGTCATGCTTCCCATGAGAAAAGGTCCAGCATGGCCCAGGCTAGGAAGGAAAGGCTACCTTACTCTAGGGTTCAACCTCAAGGGAGCCCCTTCAGCAGATAAAAGCCTGTTCTGATCTGTCTGTATCAGTGAAAAGGGTGGCTATTCTGATCCCTGTTTGAATTTCCTATTTCATTGCTCATTGTTTCAGGAGCTAAGTGGGGATAAATAACACCCTTTCTTAGCCCTGGCAAGCTTCCTGCGGCTGGCAGATGTTCACCAAAGCCCCCTCCACTTCTTCTAGCACCAAGGGGAGCAGCCACCCTGGTTTGTTTGGGGCTGAGGGGTGTCCTGGAATGCAGTCCCTTCTTGAAGACAGGGACCATATCTATCCCTCTGAAAAGCTGTGGTAGAAGCTCAATAAATTCATGTCAATTCAATTGATTAGTTATAGGAGAGTCACAACAGGCCCCAGTCTTAAATAGCCTCCTATATTTTGTCAGTGGCAACAATCATGGCTGCTTTGTTTCAAAATCATGGAACTATGTAGTCAATGTAAAATATGTCTTACAATAGCTTCATGCTTAATTTTCTGTATTTTAAATCCAAGTTCCCAGAACCAAACAATAATTCTTACCTGTGACTTTGACTAAATTTTCACAAATATATAAATTCCTTTCTTGTTAACAACAAAAGAAATTAAAACTCCGGTTGTTTTAATACTTTGATTTGTGTGAAGACATACAGGAGATCATACTGACCAGGCACAGGAATGGAGGGAGGCATTGATTGACACAGGGAGTTTTAAAATAGGGTTAAAATATTTTCTTCACTATTTTTGAGTACAGATGCACCAAGGAACCTGGAACTCCCATTGTTTCAAATAAAGTAATGAAGTCATTGTGAAAAGATTTTATTTGGGAAAGCTGAGTCATGCTTCTGTATTCTGTCTCCTCAAAACTTCTCCCTGATCTTTACCTCATCATAAACTTTTGCAGCACCCCCCACAGTGATGAAAAGTGAACCTTTGCAATACTTTGCCTCAAAGCTGGCTGTCTTCTGTATCCTACTTCCTTTAAGCTGTGGTGAAAGCTTTACTTATGTATTTTAACTGGAAAAGAGTTAACAGGTTAGACTAATGTTGACAAATTGTTCAATAAAATAAAATTGATGATGTTTAGCAAGAACTTTAAGGCAAATTTTGCTAGTGATGACTCATGCTGATAATATGGTAGGAGTTTGTAACCTGTGTTCCCCTAAAGGAAAAAAATTCAAAGACACTAACTAAAGATGGAAAGACAGACTTTCAGGACCAGCATGATAGGTATAGGAGTCGCTGAATCAGGTCTTACAGTGGGGAAGAGAGATTGGGCTCAACTCTGAATACAGCGTAGGCAACTGGGAATTTATAGCCAAAGAGCAGAGGGGCGGCCAGAACATGGAAGATTACTTAAGAGGAAACATGAGGAGTAAGGGGTCTTTGACTTAATCAACCAGATAGAATTTTTAACTGAAGACAGGCCAGGGTGATTAGATATCAACTGAGAGCCAATGGAGGATGAAGAACTTGATTAGATGTTGAGGGTGGTCAGATGTTAAGGGTGGAAAGTTCTAATTAAATTTGACTTAGCAGGGTTCTTGTTAAACAGGATTTTACAGGGACATGACCCTGCCTAAAGTCTGTGAGGCAGAGAATCTTTGTCAGCTCCCCAGAACTGTGTGGGCTTTGGCAGGCCCCTGAACATTGAGAATGCCAGCTCTAATGGTCCATCTCCACAAGGAGTTTTCCATCCACTGAAGGAGGAAGACAATAAACAAGTAACTATAGAGGATAATACATATTAAAAGGAACTAACAGGGGGCTTCCCTGGTGGCTCAGTGGTAAAGAACCTACCTGCCAACGCAGCAGACACAGGTGTGATCGCTGGTCCAGGAAGACCCCACATGCTGCGGAGCTGCTAAGCCTGTGCTCCAGAGCCCGGGAACCATGTGCCAGCCCAAGCAACTACTGAAGCCCATGTGCCTAGAGCCTATGCTCTGCAACAAGAGAAGCCCCAGCAATGAGAAGACCATGCACTGCAACCAGAGGAAAGTCTGCATAGGAACAAAGACCAGCACAGCCAAACAATCAGTCAATCAGTCAAGAGGACAAGAAGTTCAGCTCCAGCATTGTCGTTCAGTTGCACATTCGTTGCAACCCCAAGGACTCTAGCCCGCGGGCTCCTCTGTCCACGGGATTCTCCAGGCGAGAATACTGGAGTGGTTGCCAATTCTTCATCAGGGGATCTTCCAGATCCAGGGAT
>SJYQ01000163.1:4399-36436 GCA_006410935.1 Redunca redunca | reverse complement strand
TGATGGGACCAGATGCCATGATCTTAGTTTTCTGAATGCTGAGCTTGAAGCCAACTTTTTCACTCTCCTCTTTCACTTTCATCAAGAGGCTTTTGAGTTCCTCTTCACTTTCTGCCATAAGGGTGGTGTCATCTGCATATCTAAGGTTATTGATATTTCTCCCAGCAATCTTGATTCCAGCTTGTGCTTCATCCAGCCCAGTGTTTCTCATGATGTACTCTGCATAGAAGTTAAATAAGCAGGGTGACAATATACATCCTTGACGTACTCCTTTTCCTATTTGGAACCAGTCTGTTGTTCCCTGTCCAGTTCTAACTGTTGCTTCCTGACCTGCCTGCTCCTAAGGCAAGGCCAAATAAGAGTCAAAAGGTTTAGTTGTTGCCTTCGGGTAGGGGAACAATTACACTGTCATCAGTCAAATAAATAAAACACTGGATATATCCTCAAGTATAAAAAGACACATAAATGAAGATATTATCTTCATTGTGAATGAAGTGCTATTTGAATACATTGGGCCCTTTTCATGTGATCAGGCATGATAAGGAGCTCTTGAGGAGGGCTCCACAGGACTCAGCATTAGGACTGCCCTCAGGAGGTTTATAGGGCCTCCTTCAGCTGATAAAGAATCTGCCTGCAATGTAGGAGACCTGGGTTCAATCCCCGGGTTGGGAAGATCCCCTGGAGAAGGGAAAGGCCACCCAACTCCAGTATTCCTGCCTGGAGAATTCCATGGACTGTGTAGCCTATGGAGTCGCAAAGAGTTGGACACGACTGAGCGGCTTGCACTTCACTTTCACAGGAAGCTTATAAGAGGGTTAAAATGGAAGCTTCCACCTGGTTGTTGATGTGCCAGTGAATTCCATTCCCGACTCCCTTCCCAAGGGGAGGGATCAGTCGCAGGAAACAGAAACCACTCAAGATACTTTAATCAGAATGAGATTGATTTCAAGGAATTTGGTACTCAGAACATTTCAGAAGGGCTGGAGGAATAGATTTCAGGCCAGGCTTACAGAAATGACTCTCAAAACAGGACCGCTGAGTGGGCCCGGGGGGAGCTGCCACTCTGGCACCATCCAGAGGTGAGGAGTCAAGAGGCCAGTGCGAACCACTGACATCAGTGGAACCATTCTAGAACCACTGGGGTCAAGGTCATACCACCAGAGCAGCAATCCAGAGATGAGGAAATCTCCGTCAACACTTCTTAGCTGCAACTACTTCTTGATGTCCATGAAGATAGTGGTTGACCCTGCAGCACACACAGATAAGTTCTGTCTCCATCTCCGTGGCCTTGGGGGCAGTGGAAGACCCTTTGCCCCCTTCCCTTTCTCCATTCTGCCTTGCAAATCTTATTCAAGTGTCATCAATTTTCAGAATCTAATTTGCCTCCAGAACCATAACCGCAATAGGGTGAGAACAGAACAGAACCTGAAAATGATGGCTCTCAACTGTGCAGTACAAGAAAGCGCAGAAAAAAAGGAGACTGGACTTGATGCTAAGGACCAATTCACTATATTGGCTATAGAAGGGAGGACTTGGGGTATGTGTTGGGGGTGGTTCCCCTTTGCTTCAGGTCAAGAGAGAAGGGCTTCAGGGACACAACTCAGGAAGTGAGAGATGTGTCCTCTGCAGTTTAGGAGGGAGGAGGGGGATGCAATCTCACCCTGCCTGGGGGATCTAAAAATGAGAGATGCCCTGATCACAGGAGCAAAGGTGATCTGGGGGCTGAATTGTGTCTGGCTACCCTCCCAGAGTTTGGAATTCAAAACAAAGAAAGTAAAAGGAAACAGGAGGGTTTCCAGTGGACATAAGGGCCCACACTTGAGAGGGAGCTGGCGTGGAACTGATTCACGTCTGTGCAAGTGGGTCCTCTGAGGGGAGAAATGGACTTCAGGAGGCAGACGCTGCAAGTCAGCCCTGGAATCCTCAGGGATTGAGGAAACAGCTGTAAGCATGGAGCAGGAGAGTGAGGCAACCATATCAAGAAGGCCTCCTGAGAAGTAAAAATATTCTTCTTAAGAGAAGGAATCACATGTACACTTTACCAGGCCTGGGGAACATGATGAAGGCTCACACCAGCTTCAGACAAGCATAAATGGTCCTGCTTCCTTAAATCTCCTCTCCCCCCATATTCAGGGACCAGAAACTAGGGATGAGAAGGGAAGGAGGAGGACAGGCCAGGTGATGAAAGGACTCCTATGGACTGAACTGTGTCCTTCCCCCAGTTCATATATTGAAGCGTGAACACCTAGTGTAGCAGAATTTGAGATGGGGTCTTTAAGGAAGTAACTGAGGTTAAATGAGGCCTTAAATGTGGAGCCTGATCCAATCAGATTAGTGCCTTTTGAGAAAAGACACCAGAGAGATCTCTCATTCCACTCTGTGAGGACATAATGAGAAAGTAATGGTCTGCCAGCCAGGAAGACAGTCCTCACCAGGAACTGAACCGACCAGCACCTTGATCATGGACTTCCCAGCCTCCAGAACTGTGAGATATAGTTCTGTTGTTCAAACCATCAAGTCTATAGTATACTGTCCTGGTAGCCTGAGCAGACTCACACAGTGAGGAGCCAACCTAACCCCTTCTCTGACTCATTATAACTCACAGCTGAAGGGAGGGCTGCACCCATTTGCTGGCACACATTTTCTGGATGACTTGACGATTTACGGTAGCTCATGGGCTCATGTTTTAGTTTGTGTATATTGGTCCCTATGAGCTTGGTTAATGTGAGTCTGCCTCTGAGAGAGAAGTCCATTCTCAGTGCCCGCCAAACATCAGTCAATCAGGTAAGCTATCAATTGATAAGAATTCTAATTTTAAGACTGATACCCAAGTCCCAGTAAATGATCAAGGGAAATACTTCATTGTGTCTCCTGGCAACTAGCTGTTGGCATCGGAAGCTACACTTCTGGAGACATGCATAATCAGATGCCTTTTCATTTCCAAAAGTGCCAACGGCCTATGAGAACACAGGCAGAATTCAAGTTTCTGAGCCCTTCAAGTAATCCATGCAGATCATGGTACTTAAGTTGGAGCTCTTTAATGAATCACAACCCAATTTCCTCCACTGTTCAAAGCTATTTTGTTGTTACTGAAAATGCTTGCCAAGCAAAGGATCATACAACTTCTTACTTCAACATGTTAAAACATATTTGGTGTATGATGTCTCAGGCAGGCAGCGCAGAGCCCAGTTATAATCTATGTGGAAATAACAATTGTGTAAATAGTCTGACAAGGAAATGTAGCTTCATTCTAGTGACTGGAATCCAAAGCGAGAAGATTCTGTTTGTTAGCCCCACCGGTTTGCTTTCTTCAGCCACTCTGGCCCTTTTCCCAAGCAGGATAAGTCTAAATAGCACAGCTTTAAAGCAGGCCACTCACATGATGTTTGAATGGGATGAGGACACATGGCAAACATTCTTGACCTTCTACCAACGCGAAACCGAATAGGTTAATGCCCTGTTTGTAGGAAGAAGCCTAATCTAATAGGTAACAGACAACCCAGATTTTGATGAAAAATTTGACCTTGATAAAGGCAAAATATGTTGCCTCTTTTTACCACTAGTCTTTAAAATTTTTAATTAACTTAAAATTTAAGTTTAACTTTAATTAACTTTAATTAACTTAAATTTTTTAATTAACTTAGGTCTAAAAGTCAGCCTTTCAAATGTATCTGTTTATCCAATGTTGGATTTTGAAGACATTGACTAACGCTGTCAAAATCTGATAACTCAGTAAAAGAAATCAACGTGACTTTAAAGTTTATTATAATTTATGTTGCTCAGAGGCCGAGCAAGGGCAAGTGGTACCAAGGGGGAGTATAATGTGTTTTGACTCTCCTTCCTCTGTAATGCTAGAGTTTTCTCAGGAATGAAAAATGCCAAGCAAAGCAAGGTGGGTTAACAGGTTAAAAAGTCAAGAAAGTTAAGAAACTTAGCAAAGTTTAAATAAAAAAACCATTTTCTAATTTATATACCATATACTTTACCTATTATAAATGTTTAAATTATTTCTAAACAACTGGCAGTTATACAATCATAATTACACCCAGTTTTAGAACTTATCCACTGTTTCAAACAGTGTCTTATGTCTATGTCCACTCTACCCTCAGCTTCAGAAACTGATGACTGTATAGATTTTATATAAATGGAGTACAATATGTACTTTCGTGTATATCTGGCTTCTTTCAGTTGGCCTAAATTTGACTTTTATAAATAATACTGCGATGAACATTCTGTACAGGTGTTTGTATGGATGCTTGATTTTACTTCTCTTAGCTGAGGGCTTCAGCATTGTTTGGTGACATAGTAAGTTTATGCTTAACTTTTTAAGAAACTACAAAATTATTTTCCAAAGTGGCTCTACCATGTTACATCCTCATCAGCAATGTATAGCAGTTCCTATTTCTCCACATCCTCTATCTCTTGTTATTGCCTGTCATGAGTTTAGTCATTAAAATGAGTGTGACAAGGTAACTCATTGTTTTACTTTGCATTTCGCTGATGAGTAATGACATGAACACCTTTTCACATGCTTATTAAAATCTCTATTTAAATTTTTTCCTCATTTTTAAATTGGGTTATCTTTTTATTATTGAGTTGTGCAGGTTCTTACATATTTTGGATATAAATCTTTCATGAGATACATGATTTGCAAATATTTTCTCTCAGTCGAGAGACTTGGTTTTCTTCGTGGGGTCTTTTAAAGCACAAAAGGTTTAACTTTAATCAAGCCCAGTTTATCATATTTTTATTTTATGGATCATGTCTTGGTGTGACAGCGTTTTTTTGGAGGGTGCGGGGCGGGGTGCGGTTCTACCATAAACTGGTCCATGGGAACATATATCTCCTCTGTCTCCTTCGCTGTATCTTCAAAGCTGCCCCAAAGTATCCAAGTGTTCAGCAGAAGCAAAGAGGGACAGAGGCAGAGTTTACAGATAGGCACAACCTCTAAGAGATGACTTTGAGAGTGGAGCAAACTGAGGTTGCAATGAGTAAAGGTAGAAAGTAACCCAGAACACAAGCTGAAAGTTACTATTAGAGAAATGCTGCAGTAAACCTAGCATTAAATAATGTGAACAGGAGGGTGGAAGAGCAAGAAAGAGCAAGGGGCCAGAAATTAGTGCTATTGATTCTTTCCAGGGATTATACAAGAAAAAACAGAGGGTTTGGGGGGACCTTGACGCTAGGTGGACCATGGGAGGGATGGTGGTGTTTTCCTCTCCGGCATTGTCTTTTCTCTTCTGGTGACATGAACTGCTGAGGCGTGAGCAGAGTGTGAAAGAGAGGAGGAAGACAGAGCTCTTAGTCAGTAACACAGGGAAGAGCGCCGTGGAAGTGCTGGAGCCAGCACGCCGAGGTTTGTATCCCTGAGCTGCCTCAGATGGGACATTTGATCACCACGATTTGCTTCTTCCCCTTTAAAATGGGAGCAGTAACTCTGTTTCACGATTCCACGTTGTGAGGACCAAGTGTGTGTGTGCTGGGTGGAAAGTGATCGTGAAGGTGCCCACTGCAAGGTAGGAATGCCATCGACTCTACCACAGGATCCAGAAAAGTTCTGGAGCCAAGTGTGTCTAGGTGTGGCAGAAGCGTGCTAGCACCAGGTCCCGGAAGCTGAAGACCGAAACAACCACTCATAGCAAAAGTCTACATCCCGACCAGAAAGCCTCCTAGACACTAAGAGAAGGAATTCCAATGTCATCAGCAACCTGATTCGGGGAGTGGAATACAGGAAAGGTTCTCTGGGAGAAAGAAACTCCATAGTTTTTATCTTAGATTATTAGAGATGTAGGCGATCTTAGGGGCATCCCTGGTGGCTCAGCAGTAAAACATCTGCCTGAAATGCAGGAAAGCATCTACAATGCAGTAGATGCAGGTTCAATTCCTGGGTCAGAAAGATCCGCTGGAGAAGTGGCAACCCACTCCAGTATTCTTGCCGGAAAAACCTCACAGACAGAGAAGCCCATGGGGTCACGAGAGTCAGACACGACTTAGAAACTAAACCACTATCACCACCAGGAGATCTTTGACCTTGGTTGAAAGATAAATGATAATGGATAATAAATGAGAGAGGGAGAGATGTGTTGAAATCTAAATGCTGTCATTAAAAAAGGACAAAGCAGGAAGGATTTTTCCTCATCAGTCAGATGAAGGAAGGGGTTGGTGTATATATCCTCAGAGACTATTGCTTATGATTCTACCACAAGGAAAAGTTTTTTGTAGAAGGAAGACTGTGCTTGCCAGAGGATGGTTTCCAGAGAGATTTTAATGTAGTTGGTAACAGAGAATGTTGCTCAAAAACTTCCCTTAAGAGGGAAGGTATTTTAATGAAGTGAGAAGGCAGAAATAAACAGTTCTTACCTTAAGACATATGCCAGTGCTTAAAAACTGATGCATGGAAAACACTGAGGACATATTTAATTCAGTAGATAGAATCCTCTTTATTTAGGAATTTAGAAAAAGTCGGGATTTTGGAGCATGATGCTGAGAGTGGTAACTTTCAGATTGCAGTATCAGAGTAAGGACAATGGGAAATGCCTGGAGAGTTGCAAACAGATTTTGAGAAGCAAAAAGGCAACTGAAACACAGATTAGATAAAAGGCCTGGACCTACACTGGGGCTTGAAGGAATACTGAAACCTACAAATGTCACAATTAAATAGATTGTCATTTATACTTATATATATTTCTACTTATATGTATATATATATATATAAGTAGAAACTTTTCAAGAGTATTTCTGGAGACTGGTAGTTTCCTTCTAATTCTCTAGACCTGCAACTCTGGTTGCCAGCACCCTGAAGCTTAGCTCCACCAGGCAGATTTATTTGTGGCATATGGCTGTGACTGGGTTTTAAAATATGTTCTTTGATACCTGGATATGATGTTCTTTAAGAATCTTTCCACTCTTCCCTCTTCCTTCCACTCCCTTCTCCACCTGTCACTGTTTTGTTCTGGGTCCTGAAGGCTGCCCTGTTTGGTTTGCATCAGCAGAGCTCTTTATCCTCTGAACACCTGCTGGGACTCTGGAAAATACCATAGCTAGTGCTAGGTATATAGGAGAAGGCAATGGCACCCCACTCCAGTACTCTTGCCTGGAAAATCCCATGGACGGAGGAGCCTGGTAGGCTGCAGTCCATGGGGTCGCTGAGAGTTGGACACGACTCAGTGACTTCACTTTCACTTTTCACTTTCATGCATTGGAGAAGGAAATGGCAACTCACTTCAGCGTTCTTGCCTCGAGAATCCCAGGGACAGCGAAGCCTGGTGGGCTGCCGTCTATGGGGTCGCACAGAGTTGGACACGACTGAAGCAACTTAGCAGCAGCAGCAGCAGTGCTAGGTATTAGGAAAAACCTGGTTAAATTTCCCAGTCTCAGGAGAGTAGGAGTTTTTTTTTGGGGGGGGGGGGGGGAGTGTACGTGCATGTGTGTGCTTCATGACGCAGCAACGTGCACTAATTCTGAAAAAATTTTATAAGACCATGTAGAGGAAAAATTAAGAGATACCTTGCCCTTTTGGATCAGAAGTTGATAACAGGACATCAGACTAACTTACATAGCTTTATTTCATAATTATCCCAGCTCTCCCTGTGGTCATCCTTCACAGTGTGATGCTCACAGAACTTGGTCGCGTGGCCTCAGCCGGAACGCAAGTACAGGGAAGGCTGACTCTGAACAAAGTTCTCTTCCCAAGGCTCACAGTCTCCCCCTGTCTCTGTTCACCTCTTCTTTTCTATGAATAACACTTTGGTCATGACAATCTTGGTGATTACAATATTAGAGGAGCTTAAATACTTAAGGTAGAAATTATTTCCCTTTCTGAACAATGTAAAGACATTTTTGAATAAAAGAAATTAGTTTTTGCAGCAAAGCAATACCATATTATCATAAAAACTTTTAAGTGAAAATAGTAAAAATCAAATGTAAAGTTGCCCCATTTCACTCCCAATCATTATCTCAAAACTGCTCCAGTTTCACATTTGGGGGTAACCACTGCTTAAATGTATTTTTAAAAAACTGAATAGAATGGTTACTGTTGGTGGGAATGTAAATTGGTACAGCCACTATGGAGAACAGTATGGAAGTTCCTTAAAAACTAAAAATAGAGTTACCATATGATTTAGCAATCCCACTCCTGAGCACATATCTGGAAAAGACAAACTCTCTAATTCAACACTATTTACAATAACAAGAGTCAGACATGACTGAGCAACTAACACTTTTCACTTTTCATATATATTGTTGAGTTGCTAAGTCATGTCCTACTCTTGGCAACACCATGGCCTGCAGCCCTCCAGGTTTGCCTGGGATTTCCCAGGCAAGAATACTTGAATGGGTTGCTATTTCCTTCTCCAGGGGATCTTCCCAACCTAGGCATTGAACCCAGGTCTCCTGGATTGGCAGGTGGATTCTTTACTGCTGAGCCACCATTACTCAGCCGTAAAAAAAAAAAAAAAAGAATGAAACATTGTCATTTGCAGCAACATGAATGGACCTAGAGATTACCATACTAAGTGAAGTAAGCAGAAGACAAATACCACATGACATCACTTATATGTAGAATCTGAAAAGTAATACGAATGAATCCAGATACAAAACAGAAACAGACTCACAGACATAGAAAATACACTTAGGGTTACCGAAGGGGAAAGGGAATCAGGAAGGGATAAATTAGGGGTATGGAATTAACAGAGTCACACTACAATATATAAAACAGATAAGCAACGAAGATTCACTATATAGCACAGGGAATTATATTCAGTAACTTGTAATAACCTGTAGTGGAAAATAATCTGAAAAAATACATATTCAACTGAATCACTTTGATGTATACCTGAAACATACAGTATTGTAAATCAAAACAAAAAAGAGGAATGAAATAAACAGAACACATTTTCTTCAGATTCTTTTTAAGGTAAGAAAAAATCTTTCGGAGAAAGAGAATCAGCCTATATTCTGCCCGTTTTTAAATGAGGAGAAAGGGATAACACCAACACAAAACTGATTCAAAGTGAAGAAGAGGCTTACAACGCGGGCAGCAAAACAGTAAGAGACAAGGTTAGAAAACCAGCAGAAGTTTTGCTGAGCAGATCTATTTAAACCTCAGATTAAAGATAAAACACCTGAAAAATTGATGGTAATAAAACCCAATGGAAATGTTCCAGTGGAAATATGGAAATAAGATCACCTTTTAGAGCAGACTGGTGAAATCAGAGCAATGAGATGCCACTACTCACTTATCGGAAAGGTCAAGTACAAAAATCTGATAAAGCATTTACCTGCAAAGACGAGGGACAGTAGGAACTCTCATTGGTTGTTAGTGGGATTACAAAATGGCAGAGTCACTTTGGAAGCAATCTCTTACAGAACTAAATATTGTCATACCACATGCGCTAACAATTACCCTCCTAGTTAGTTCACCAAATGATTTGATAGCTGATGCCCACATAAAAACAGGCACATGAATTTTATAACAGCTTAATTCATATTCTCTCTCACACACACAAACACACACACAAATTGGAAGCAACCAAAGTGTCCTTTAATAGATGTATGGATAAACAAACAATGGTACATCAACCTAATGGAATATTATTCAAGAATAAAAAGAAACAAGCTATTAAAAAAAAGAAACACTCTGAGAGGAAAGTGTACCCCTAGAGAGGAATTCAATTTGTTGGGGGGAAATTAAAAAGAGATTCAATTTTAGCAAGTTTTCAGAATCGAAACTTCCAGAGAGAAGTAGAGATAGAGTGTGGTTCACACACCATGGGAAATGGCTCACTCAGGGGGTTGTGGAGGGCTTCAGCAGAATGGTGACAGTCTCCTAGGGGTGCCCGTGAAACAAAGGAGAGGGCTGGCCACACGTGATGGTTGGATGCTTAATTTCAAGCCCTTGGGCACAACCCATTTGGCAAAGGAACGCTGGGATGGACTAAAAACAGTCGGTAATAAGAATATACTAAGCAGACAACAGAAAGCTTGATGTGAGAGAAGAGGAACATTAATGACCCCAATGGTACACTGCTGTTGTGTTTTGTTTTTTAACAGTTTAAGATGATGGTTATAATTAGTATGGTTAAGAAAATAAAGACCAAGGATATTTATCAAGTAAACAGAGGTAAAAATCTTTCTGATTTTGTTGGTGGCTAAAACGGTTTGCAGGGCCTATTACTGATTTGTGACCAGACTTCTTGGAATTTATTTTTTTCTTTCAAAAATAACCACTGTATGTTTGGATCATTGTGTTGGGATTAGAGTCTTAAAACCATCTTGCCATGAGAAACCGTCTAGAAAGTAAGATGCTGCACAAGCTTTCATGGGACAAATTATGGGCTTGAGCCCATGTAGGAAAGAGAGAAAAATCTTCCTTAAGGGGAAGTGAGAAGGAAAATGAGGAACAAAACTGTAAGAAAGAGGTAGGTTAGAAGTGTTTATGCTCAGTAACTTTGTGTTATCGGTTTCTGAGTGTGGTGTGAAAAAAAGTAATAGACGATGATTGAGTAGGAAGTGGTAAAATGGAGAGAAAAAGAAAATCTTCCAAAATAGGGTTAAGCTATTTTTGTTATTATGGTTGTTAGTTATTAGTCACTGAACTGGGTTTTTTTTTAAGTATAGGAATTATGAAGTTCAAAGAATTGTTATGGGGAGATATAACACTTGTTATTTTTTTAAGCTTCCTTTGTAGCACTTTTCCTACTAGAGTGTGTTGATCATTAAGTTGAAATTTGACTTTGAAAAGTTAGCAACCAGTATTTCCCCTAATTATTCCATCAATGGAAGCTCAGTGTGGAGCCTAAAGATTAGAAGAGGACTTTTGAGTAAGCATTTCTTCAAGTGGTCGGACTGAAGCCAGTAAATAACAGAAAGAGTGTTGAATAGAAAGTGGTATAAATAAAGTAGAAAAACCATTTCCACCTCCAGTCTTCATATTCTTTTATACATGCTTACTGGTCATATGCTAAACAAACAAAAAACAAATAACGCCTACCTGCATTTTGGTCTGTTGAATATCAAGGACCCCTGCCATGGTTAGAATTCCTTTGATTGTAAGAAACATTGCAGTCACATGCTAAAGCAGGAAAAAGACACTTGCTGATGCCCCTGGGCATCTGACCACCAGGCCAGGAACTGGGTCTGCAACTGACGTCCAGAATTTTATAATGCGAATCAGTACAGGTCTAGCACTAAGTAAAATTGTACTGAAACTGAACACAAAGGACCCTGAGCCCAGTCTTGGACTCCACGACTAAGAAATCCTTCTGGGCAAAGACGCAGTATACCTGCAGGAGGGCGGCTCAAGATGAGCAGCTCTGTCCACACCCATGAGACAAGGCCCCCCTCTGGATATCACAGGACTGAGCCAGTTGGTACTCCTCTTAAAAGCTTCCATTCCCAAATGCAGAAATTCATAGTCTGTAAAGAAAATAATGGCCTGTGATTTATATTTTTGTGATCTTAAGAATATTTCCAGGAGGCAATTATGTGTTCATCCTCTCACCAGGCTCATAAACTCTTGTTCTGGGTCTTAAGCTAGATTGCAGAAATTGGTTTTAATGTTTCTGATTTGATATCATGATCGTCTGTGAACACTATAAGCTAGCCATGTCTGTGATGTAAAAAATAGTCTATTCGATAATCACTGGTTCTTCCAAGAGTCCATTAGTACCCACTTAAATCTGGGCTCATGCTCACCTATAAAACGAGGATAAAAAAGTGGGTTTGAACTCTAAAGAATTTCACAGTTCAGCATAGGTAACCCAACTCAAGCTCTTTTCCATAAGCACCAGATCTAATTGCTGAGTTACAGGTATCATATTCCCAGTGGGACTAACTGTGAATTCTTGGGATATCAACAGCAAGAAAAATCATGTTCTGTTTCTAATTGGAGACAGAAGGAGGATAAACTACATTTCTTTGATGAGAAAATGGGATTTTCCTCCAAAAGCTCATGGGGAAATTTTTGGCTTATATGATTTCGCTGCCATAACCACAGAGATAGAATGTCCTTAAGTATAAGAAATCAATTTCTAGTTGTCAGACTCTGTACCAACCCAGGGGTCACTTTCTTTTTTGGCTAGTTTTGCTGTTATTGTTTATTCACTAAGTCAAGTCTGATTCTTTTGCGACCCCATAGACTGTAGCCCACCAAGCTCCTCTGTCCACGGGAGTCTTCAGGCAAGAACACTGGAGTGGGTTGCCATTTCCTCCTGCAGGGGATCTTCCTGACCCAGGGATTGAACCTGCGTCTCCTGCATTGCAGGTGGATTCCTTACCACTGAGCCACATGGGAAACCCTGCCTTTGTCCACAGATAATGTTTTTCTCTCAAGCATCCTTTACTCAAATAAGTAACAGAAAAATCTCCATGACAGCCTGAGGGGCATTCCTTACACTTGAGTACAAGAGGAGTTTCCAAAAAGCAGATGAAGATCTGGGATGGGAAGGTCAGAGAAAATCAAGTCAATTTTTTTTTTGTTTGGCAAGGAGGGGCCAGACATAATGACTTTATTTAGAAAGCCAGAAGATGGAGAAGAAGGTGGACTAGGGTCCCAAAGAGCCATCTTGCCCGGGTTTGGATGCTAGTTGTTTTGTTTGTTTTTTTTTTAATAGAACAGAGAGGGGGAGTGAGGAGGTCAAGTAAAAAAGATATAAGCTGTTGCAGAAAATCAAGTCAATCTTGATTAAAAATGGCCACTTAAACAGTGGGGCTCTAATATAGATAACTGCATGGAATTTCACTTCTGTTACAAGAAGCCATGTGGTTGTCTACTAAATATTTTGTTTCATTAAGTTCAACTCTGACTTTTGGTTTCTGGGACATTTTGAACTAGGCAGAAGCTGAAAGGAGGTAGCTTACAAGGAAATCATTTCCTTTTGCAGTATAAATAACCTAACGGGTGGTGTGTTGGCTTATGGCCATACCCACTTGTAAAGGTCTAAGCCAAGATATGCTCTTTCCTGGACTAAGATTTTTCCAGAACCACATTTAGGAGCAACTGTATCCTTCCCTTATTAAGGCCTGAGCTATAGAAGGAGGAATGGAAAAGGAGGAAGCTTGTCTGTCAACAGGGTCACAAAGGCGCTGCTCAGCCATTCAGAGTGGAAAGGCCGCGGGACACCGGCATCAGGTGCTTCCTGCCTTACCTTAATGGTGCGGGAGCCGCATGCCTGGACAACACTGAATGTGAATTGACCATCCAGCCTTTCAGATTCCCTTGCAAGTCACATATCAGGCATCAAGTGATGCCAAATATAGTTTTTCGAGGCAAAAATGTTCACCCCACTTTTCAGTCTCTGGTGCCTAAAATACTACCAGGAAAGATTTTTATCTCTGTGTTGAGAACTGAGTTCATAAGTCATAGGTTTGGGATTGTGTCATTGTGTTACTGTGGTAAGGCACTTAACCTCTTTGAATCTCATGTCTTATCTATAAAATCTGATAAATGTAAGTTTTACATAATTTATCACTGAAAGGACTGAATTTTACAGATGTAAAATTATTTTTTAAGTTTTTCTTTGTATTTCTTTGTATTAGGAGATTGATTATTTTCTATTTTATCATTTTATATAGATGACTGGTTGTTTTAATTTGAACAGAGTACCAGATGTTTCTGGTGACATTTGAACATGTTACCAGAAAAAAATCATGAAACTCAATTCTGAAGCCCCTGTTTTGATCAGCTCAAGAAAAATCATGAGAAAATATTTACAGATAATCTGTTGTATGTCAGATGTTCTGCTAAGGTAGCTGACTTTATTTAACAGCTTATCAAGAACTTTTAAGAATCCTGTTAGGTCTTTTTTCCATTTTTAGAGTGAAGAAAGTTAAGGCTCACAAAAGTCAAATAGGTTTTTAGCAGTGAGTTAATGTCCCTGTTCTTGTAAAATGAAGTGAATAATACATCTCAAGGCTTCACTAAGGATTATTCATTTAATAAAAGTTTTCTTCTAAAACAATCTGATAAAAAAAAGTCACCTTGCAGGTTGATGTGAAGATTAATCAAGATATTAGTTGCTTTCCAACTTTGAAAATTATCATTGGTGTTTGTTAAAAATGCAGATTCTCAGAATTCCTTCAGAAGATAATGTGTATTAACTAATTTTATAAATGTAAAGAGTTGTATAAATATAAATAATCACTCTTATCATCCTGGGCATTTGTGGAAGGGTTAACACTTCTAGTAGTTAATCTGCCTGTTACACATCAGGAAAGGGAGTGGGGTTAAAGAAATCAACATTCATTGAGTATCTAATATGGCCTAGGCCTATTAAATATTTTATATTATTTGTTTATATGAGGTAGATATTAGTATTCCCACTTTACAGATGAGGAAATTGACGCTGAAAAGTGAAGAGTCTGGTTCACCATTAAACAGGGGTGGTGTTTAATGGGTCTGTGAACCTGCCTTCAGTTCAGTTCAGTTCAGTCGCTCAGTCCTGTCTGACTCTTTGTGACCCCATGAATCGCAGCACACCAGGCCTCCCTGTCCATCACCAACTCCCGGAGTTCACTCAGATTCACGTCCATCGAGTCAGTGATGCCATCCAGCCATCTCATCCTCGGTCATCCCCTTCTCCTCCTGCCCCCAATCCCTCCCAGCATCAGAGTCTTTTCCAATGAGTCAACTCTTCACATGAGGTGGCCAAAGTACTGGAGTTTCAGCTTCAGCATCATTCCCTCCAAGAGCCTGCCTTACTTGCCTCCAAAGACCAAACACTAGACTAGAATCACATTACTGATAGATAAGGATCCTTTCTAAGTAACCGTAAGCAGAGACAAGGCCTGTAGAAGAGGAAAGATACAAATATGATGTCCTAAAAATGTGGTTTCCAGGTCAGCAGCTTAACATCGCCCTGAGAACTTGCCAGAAGTGCAAACTCCTGGGCCCAGCCCTAGCCTTCTGGATCAGAAACTGGAAGTGGGCCCCAGAAACTTGGGTTTAACAGGTCCTGCAGGGGATTCTGACGCACGCTCACGTCTGACCACCTCTTTGGTAGTCCCGGGGCACTGAGTGTGAGTATGCGTCTGTGTGTGTCGGTATTGTGGGGAAGACACTAGGAGGGTGGAGAGGATGGGTGGCCCGAGGTAGGAGGTGCCCTGAGGAGGGTTAAGGGAATTGAAGCAGAGGCGGGCAGCCTGGCCACCCTCCTCTTCACGCCCAACTTTCTGTCTCACTGTGAAGCCCCAGGTACAACACATACCCCATGCCTCAGAATGAAAAGGTGTCAGGAGAGTCTTCAATAAATCAAAGGATCTCCTGAAGATCTGAGCTAATCATTCATTCAGTTTATACAGGTGGCTAGAGATTTAGGGAAAGTTCAGCAGGGACATCTTCAACTGTATATCAGAAGGATCTCATAATGAATGGAAACAGAAAATGTGCATTAAAAACTGTTCCTCTTTTCTTTTTACTTTTACCTCACCTCCCTTCACCCACCACCCCAAAAACACTATCTGGCCATCATTGGAAATGCCTTGCTCCTTTTCAAATTAAAAAAAAAAAATTCCCCTCAAAACTTTTGTTGAGATTTAAAACAGGAGAGAATAGAAATCAATAACTAAATAGCAGAAGGTTTAAAAGAGAATTAGAAAGTAAATATCCTTAAGAATGGAATGACTAAAATGCAATTTTTAACTGTGTTAGGTCATGGGCATCAACCATAGGAACATAAAAGATTTTAGAAAATTACTAAGTGTAGCAGAAATGGATTCTTCCCATTAATTGCTTAGTATTTTAAAAATATGATTTTTGAACAAGCAAATATACTCACATTTAAAAGGTTTGAAAGGGCACACAATGCTTCATTCTATTTAACTTTGTGATCTATCAATAGTTTCTTGCTGTTAAAGACAGACAGGAAAGAGGTGAACTGGTGTTTCTGGTGAATACACTTGGGCTGGGTGGCCTAAGAAGAAAGGCTACCCTGTGCCTTTGCAGGCCCAGAAACAGCTCTTTATTTCACCAGGAGTTGTTCCAACTCAGCGGGACTCTCAGATAAAATTTATAAGTGCCCATTTTAAACAAGAAGCAAGTTCCCTTTTTTTAAACAAGAAACAACAGTTAGAACCAGACATGGAACAATGAACTGGTTCAAAATTGGGAAAGATGTATGTCAAGGCTGTATATTGTCACCCTGCTTATTTAACTTATATACAGAGTACATCAAGAGAAATTCCAGGCTGGATGAGGCACAATCTGGAATCAAGATTGCTGGGAGAAATATCAATAACCTCAGATATGCAGATGATACTACCCTTATGGCAGAAAGTGAAGAGGAACTAAAGAGGATCTTGATGAGAGTGGAATAGGACAGTGAAAAAGCTGGCCTAAAACTCAACATTCAGAAAACTAAGATCATGGCATTTGGTCCCATCACTGCATGGCAAATAGATGGGGAAACAATGGACACAGTGAAAGACTATTTTCTTGGGCTCGAAAATCACTGCAGATGCTAACTAAAGTCATGAAAGACACTTGCTCCTTGGAAGAAAAGCTATTACAAATCTAGACAGCATATTCAAAAGCAGAAATATTACTTTACCAACAAAGGTCTGTATAGTCAAAGCTATGGTTTTTCCAGTAGTCATGTATGGATGTGAGAGTTGGACCATAAAGAAGGCTACGCACTGAAGAACCGTTGCTTTTGAACTGTGGTACTGGTGGAGAAGACTCTTGAGAGTGCCTTGGATTGCAAGGAGATCAAACCAGTCAATCCTAAAGGAAATCAGCCCTGCATATTCATTGGAAGGACTGATGCTGAAGCAGAAACTCCAATACTTTGGCCACCTAATGCGAAGAACTGACTCATTGGAAAAGACCCTGATACTGGGAAAGATTGAAGGCAGGAGGAGAAGGGGACGACAGAGGATGAGATGGTTGGATGGCATCACTGACTCAATGGACATGAGTTTGAGCAGCTCCGGGAGTTGGTGATGGACAGGGAAGATTGGAGTTCTGCAGTCCATGGGGTTGCAAAGAGTCGAACATGATGACAACAAATTTTAAACAAAACCTGAAAGAGTCAAGTGGGCTCCTGTTGGCTGATGAGTTCCAACTCTTTTCTAGCTAAGTAAGTGGACATAGGAAACCAAATCACTATCAGAGGGCTGTTGCTGTTGTTCAGTCACAGAGTCGTGTTTGACTCTTTGGGACCCCATGGACTGCAGCACACCAGGCTCCTCTGTCCTCCACTATCTCAGAGTTTCCTCAAATTCATGTCCCCTGAGCTGGTGATGCTGTCTAACCATCTCATTCTCTGCCGCCCCATTCTCTTTTTGCCTTCAGTCTTCGCCAGCATTAGAGAGTACTTGGTAAAAATACAGCGGAAGGCATCAGGTGTTGGTATTATTGATTTCTATCATTTAGCTACTCAGAGCTAAAAAGCAGAGACATTACTTTGCCAACAAAGGTCCGTCTAGTCAAGGCTATGGTTTTTCCAGTGGTCATTTATGGATGTGAGAGTTGGACTGTGAAGAAGGCTGAGCGCCAAAGAATTGATGCTTGTGAACTGTGGTGTTGGAGAAGACTCTTGAGAGTCCCTTGGACTGCAAGGAGATCCAACCAGTCCATTCTGAAGGAGATCAGCCCCGGGTTTTCTTTGGAAGGAATGATGGTAAAGCTGAAACTCCAGTACTTTGTCCACCTCATGAGAAGAGTTGACTCATTGGAAAAGACTCTGATGCTGGGAGGGATTGTGGGCAGGAGGAGAAGGGGACGACAGAGGCTGAGATGGCTGGATGGCATCACGGACTCGTGAGTCTGAGTGAACTCCGGGAGACGGTGATGGACAGGGAGGCCTGGCGTGCTGCAATTCATGGGGTCGCAAAGAGTCGGACAGGACTGAGCGACTGAACTGAACTGAACTGAACTTCTGGTAGGGAAACTCTTATAGTTGTATTTTTGCTGTATAGTTATTACTTATGCTTGTCACGTGCCAAGCACTTTACTCCTGTTATCACACTCAATTCTCACACAATGCCGTGTGGTCTTATCCTTATGTGACAGATAAAGAAACTGAGGCTTAGAATGTTAAACTACTTGCCCAAGGTCACACAAAACTCCTAAATAGTCCTCTGCACTCGCTTTTTCTGATCTTTGGGCAAATCCTTCAATTAACAGATTCACTCTCCTCACAGGCTAAAGAAACTTGGGGTCACAGTTCTCTTACTTCCCAGTCCTAATAACACCCTCTGCTTTTTCAGCACCTGCTCACACATGTATCCGGTATCACATGTGGCAGAGACGCAGGTGTGAAGAAGCGGCTCCCACCTGGTGCCCTTGTCTATGGGTGAAAAAGACTTATAAACTAATATCTACAATGCAGGATGTTTTCACAGAGACTTGGAGTATCAAACTTAAAGAGTGCAGGAGACAGTTATGATGGTTAACGCTTACGGAGTACTTACCACATGCCAGGAACTGGCCTAATTTATTTTACACTTATTTAATCATCTCAACAGTCCCTTGAGGGAGGGACTATTATTATGCCATCTTACAGAGGAGAAAACACTCACAGATCAGTTATGCAGCTGGCCCCAGTGACACTCGGTTATAATGGAAGCTAAACGTTACTGTGATGTGTTTTTCTAGTTCAGTTCAGAGGACAACATACCCAAGTCTTGTGGCAGCTTGCCACGATGCTTAAGAGCTAACTCTGCTGTCACAGCTAATGCCTGATGACGTGGTAACTAGTGCAGTGTCTCTGAGGAAAGAATAATATATGAAGGTACCCTAAGAAACTGCCTTGATTTTTAACCATGTGGCCAGATAAGCCTTGAGGGAGATGCTGGGGAGAGGAGACTTGATGTAGTATAGATCTGTCATTTTTCAAAACTGATATGCATTCTATTTCGTGGATTCTATTCTGGATTCACTTTTCACTCCCTGCTCTGGCCACCCAGCCTTTCCACTGGGAAAAGCCCTGTTTTGCAGTTGTCCAAAGACTATAGCTTCCAATCAGCCAGTTTGCTGTCCAACGTGTAAAGGACAAGGGAAACTAGTATGAATGACTCAGCTTGACCCATAACTGCCACTAGAAAAATAACCCACACCAAGACTCACAGGCTCTGATTTCCTGGTGTCTAAAGAGCAGTATCATCTCACTGATCCTAAAGGAATCCCCTCCCGAGAGGGGATTTCACAGAAGCTCCTAGATGTACAAGATGAACAAAAACTCACTTTGCACATGGGTGGGACCTGTGGGGAAAGAGAACTTGGGGCATTTCAGAAGAGGGCTGGCCTGGACTGGAGTGTGGACTGGGAAGGGAAGATAGAAAAGGTCTCTCTTATGAGAAGTTTTATGATCTGTTCTCAGAGGGGGACTGAGGGCAGGGGCTGGGGAAGGGAGTCAGATGAGTGGCAGCCTCTTGAGATGGTTGCCATGCTCTCGTTTTCCTCCTGGAGAACTGACACCTAGTCATAGCTGCTGTGGGTGGGCTCCCAGCTGCTGCATCCGAATTCCGTGACTCTGTTCTTGACTACACTGGATTGGTCCAGGGGACCCCTGACCTATGTGCAGCCAATCAGATTTGTCTCTAGGAATTTGGGAGTTTGAACTGAGGAGCACAGATATGAGGATCCATGCTGTTGAGCTAGGGTGGTGGCTGGAGCTGTTGCTCATGTGTATGACTCATCTGCCTTGGACCCGACCAGCTTCAAGCTGACTGTTCAACTCCTGCTGGGGTTTTCTGATTCATTCATTCGTTCAATCAATCATTCACTTACGTTTAGGTAAGCTTGGGTTGATTTCTGTGAGTTGGGATTGGAAGCACCTTCTGTAAGACCATCAGAAAGCCAGCAAACACCTCTTCAGGCTTCAGTGCTATCTGAAGGAAACCCATTTCTCCTAAGTAAGACTGACAAGTTAGCTGCAAATTAAGGCTCCTTGAAGTCTGAGACTACCTGAGAGTGGAAACCAGGAAAAGTGGTCCCACCCCACACTGCCAGTCTCTCTCATCCAAGTACTAAGCAGGCCCGACCCTGCTTAGCTTCCGGGATCAGACGAGATTAGGCACGTTCAAGGTGGTATGGCCGTAGACCCACTGCCAGTCTCTTAAATCGTTTACATTATGTCTCAGGAGACAAGATTAAGGTCCAGCTGTGCTGACTCCAGCCTGGGGTGACTGAGAAAGCTACCATCTGATGATGGCTAGGATTTCTAGAAGATTCTACTGGCTGCTAAGCCAGATTTATTACATCAGCATAGCTACAGAATATCTAAGATCCAGGAATGCGCATTTTAAATGAGCACTCGTATTAAATTTTCTGTTATTTTTTTTTAGGTAGATTTTACACACACACACACTCATCAGTTATCTTGGGTAATTCCAATTTTTTAAAAAACATTTACTAACCATTAGTTTACTATATTAGATTTTTGGGGCTACCTAAACAAGTTATCACAAACTAGGTGGCATAAAATGACAGAAATGTATGCTCTCACTGTTCTGAAAGCTAGAAGTCCAAAATCCATATATTGGCAGGGCCATGCTTCCACTCAAGACTCCAGGGAAGAATACTTTTTCTCTCTTCTGGCTTCGGGTGGTGGCCAGCAGTTCTCGGCTTGTGGCTGCATCACTCCAGCCTCTGCCTCCACTGTTACACGACCTTCTCTCTTGAGTGTTTATACCTCTATTTCCCTTTTCTTAAAAAGACACCAGTCATTGGATTGGGACCCACTGTAACTGAGACTAATCTCAACTTGGTTATATCTGTAAGGACCATATTTCCAAATATTGTCACATCTGTAGGCACTGGGAGTTAGAACTTGTATATATCTTCTTGGGGAATACAGTTCAACCCACCGCACTTCTTGTTGAGTATTTATTATATGTTGTTTCTATTTTTTTCCAAATGATAATGCTGCTATGGACTTCTTTTGTGTAAATCTTTGATGTCACCTTCTCTAATGGTTTCTCTATGACAGATAACTAGAAGTGAGTGATGGGTCAGTTAAAGTCTAATCAGGAAAACAAAATCACTCAAATTTTTCTAATATTGTGGAATTCATGCAATACACAGACTACGCAGATTCTAGAAGTGGCTACAGAGCCATCCCGGGATGTGAGGATACCTAGAGTTTAAGAGTGGAGCCACTCTCAGCCTCTATGAACACTCAATGGCCTCTAAAACCAGGACAGGATTGTTGGGCAGGAGCTGGATCATCAGCAATGGCTTTTAGAGGTGCTCCTGAAAGTGAGAGGGGGACACATTTTCCCGTCTCCTCTCATCCCCCAGCTCCTCACTTGTGTGTCCATGACCAGGTGACTAGGGAGCTGGAAGTACATAATCCACAGGGATCAGCCCCCTGAAGTCAGAGCAGACTGGGGGCAGGCAGAGGAGCTAAGCTGAGAGCAGGTAGATCAAGATGGGAACAGACGTGGGGAATTTTAAGTGTTTGATGCATTGCTAAATGCTTTCTAGAAAGCGGCTACCAATGTACACTCTCACAGTAATAAATGAGGGCCTGTCTCATAAAGCTTTGGCTAGTTTTGAGTATTTAAATTTAATAAATAATATTTTCTCCTAATTTCCAGGGAATACATATTCACTGTAAGAAATCTATAAAGTAGGAAAGCAAACAGAAAAATATTAAAATCCCCTCTAGCCCTATCACTCAGTGATAACCACCTGTTAAGAAGTGCCTCGTACATACCTCAATAAAACATTCTAGGAACTAAGTGGCCTTATGCATTAATTGCCTATTACATGCAAAGTGAGAGGATATGTGAGGGGACATTCACATGAGTGTCCGATTTTGGGGAAGATTTTTTCTGAACATTTACTCTCCTGAATTCTTGAGCCTACCTCGCTGTTAAAATATGCAATATGATGCAACTTAAAAATCTAGCAAGGAATCCCACAGATTCTGGCCTTCTGATCCTTGGCTTAGTGATTCTTCTTGCTGAATAGCAAACATTCAGACCTCTCCTTCTCAACCTCCTATCCTCAAGTCCAGCCCAGTGTGAGGCTCATAGTAGGCCTCCTATTTATAAATGTGTATGTGTGCATGTTTAAATGATGAGAATGAGAACACCAGTACTTTCTTTAAAATTAACCCCATGAGCACACACAGCCTTACACGAACTCAAAAGTAAGACAGGGAATCACTTTCTCACAGGACAACCTAATGTGGTTACCGCCTCTGGCCAAGCTCTCAGAAATGAAAGGGCTCCATCTGAGGCTGTGAAACACGCCACGGGTGCTGGAGTTTACTCTTGCTCGGCTGAGGCAGCTCCCCTAGGTCTGTTTTCTAACCAGATTTCAAATCAAGCAGTCCATCAACACACCCAAGACTGAGACCGAAGGCAAGGCAGCCTTAAGTAAGCAGAAGCCTATAGGGCCTGCAGAGAGAGAGGAAGCAGTGTGCTCACGTCCACTCACAACCGCCAAGGTAGACAGCGGCCTGGCCCTGGCCCCCAGCCCTCGGCTCACAGCATCAGAGCCTCGGGCGACTCAAAGGCAGAGCCTGCCTTTAGGTTCTCATTACTGGACTCTGCTTTGTGTTTCACCTCCCTGCATTACTGAAGTGATGGCAGAAAGGCCCCACGGGCCCTATACAAGATGGACATTTTGCAACTTCATTGAGCCCTTGAAAAAATTTCCAGATACTTTTTCCCAAAAGAGAGGGGCTTAGTTCACCATGATGCTTTGTGTGTGTGTCATGTCAGCCGAGGCTGTGAGTTATGAAGGGAGGTGGGCGAGGGGTGCCTATTAGTGTGTTAGGTCTAAACCAGGTGTCTCGTGGGGGGCCCAGGGGAACACGGCTGGGCAGAGGGAACTAGAATCTAGACACAGGGGTTGTGGAAGTGTAGCTTTCCCAAAGTAGGAGTAGGGAGCAAGGGCCATTGGTGCCCCAGACAGCCTTGGCTCTTCTTGTATGAAGTTGTCATGGGATCGCGCTCATCTTCCTTAAGTGGTCTAGGGCTAACTGCTGCCCAAAGTTACTTTTTCTTTCCTTCCATTTTTAAGCCAAACCGCTCAATGGGAAGCAATAGTGATTGATACCTAGGCTAAGAGGCCCCAACCAGACTGGAAGTTCTGGGACACATCCAAGCTGTGCTCCGCTGCTGCGGCCCTCTTCACGCCAGCATCTCCAGAGTGGACAGACTCCCGGGGGGAGGGTTACAGCCCTTCTTCCTTGCTCTGCCTCTCTGAAGCATCATTTCATCCTGCCACCCCAAAGATTTTTAAGAGTTAAGAAAATGTAAGAAGAGTTTGTGTGTGGTTTTTTTTTTTTTAGCCAATATAAGTCTTAAACTAGGCAATTCATTCCTTCTTCAAATACTCATTATTTATCTTATCTAAAACAGATTCCGGTCCCAATATCCCATTTGGAAGAGTCAATATCAGCCCAATGTCAGTATCTCTGTCATATTCCATAGTCTCACTTTTCTTTGGTTTGCACCTGGACACTGGCTCCTTAGAGGTTTGTCTCCAAAGATGTATGTGATTGTGTGTGTGTGTGTGTGTGTGTGCACAGGAGACAGGAATGGCACCTGGTTATCCATTCACACCAGTCACCCTCAGCATCACTCCACCTCTTCTGCACACCATGGTTGCTCACTGGCCACAGTTTCATCAGATCTCCACCTTCATTAGTGGTCTGGGTATAAAGCCAGCAGAGTCATTCGGCACCTGGCCTCTGCAGGCATCACACAGGTCCTGCTGGTAGCCCCTGCCCACAAGGAAGAGGAGCCCTACCTCTCTCCTAGTATCCGGGAACCAACGACCCAAATAAGAAACACTCTTCTCTTTTATCTTCAAAACACAAAAGGCTTTCTTCATGCAATTCCTAGGCCTTTGAAAGCAAAAAAAAAAAAATAGTGAGGCCTCTTCGGGGTTGTCTGGCAGCTTTCCTTCGAGGGGTGTGTGTCCATGTGCACATGCAGCGTCACATATGGAGTATCTGTTAACTACTCCTTGGAGGTTAGAAAAAAGGGGTAACCACTTATCCTTTATTAGTGGGGAGAAGTGGGTAAAATTCCCTTTGTTTCTTTCTAAATGTCTAGAGGAAGGAAGAGAAAAATGACAAAGAGGCAACAATTAATATTATAAGAACTCATCCTGCTACATATTAATTCATCCTAGACTGAAAACCAGGTCACATCTGGATTTCAAAGCTGAAATAAATGTGCGTCAAAAGAAAAGAGTGGAGTGGTGGGGGAGGGGAACATTTATGTCAATAGAACTGGCCTTCACAAGCGACTGAGGCAGCGCCTAGTGCATGCTCAGCACTCAAAGACTTAGATGCCTAGATTCTAAACAGTGGAAGCTATCACTGAGATGCAGCTTCTCTCCCCGTTTAAAAATCAATTTTATGATATTCCTTGTAAGTGACGACCTAGTCTCAGACTATCTGTACACAGTAGGAAAGGGCTTTCTTGTTTTGGAAGAGATTTATTTCACCAGCTTCTTCCTTGCCTTAAAACAAAACATTCTAAATTTCATCCCTTAGCCTTTGTTTCACTGTTTTAGGAGTGATGTGGAAGCAGGCAGCAGGGTCTGAACATCAAAAGTCACGGTCACGCTCACACACCTGGCTCCCTGAGCGCCCCGGTTTCCACAGCGGGAACTGCCTACTCCTCACTGCAGGCAGTCAGCGACCCAGGGAGAAGCAGCCTTGAACTTGAACCTCTGCCCTTCCCATCAAGCAGCAAGATGGTTGGCTCTACTTCACCAATACACCCTAGTTCTAATAACTCATAATAGAAAGCAACGCCTACAATGCTTAAATATGCCAGAGTCACGGGTCTAAGTGCTTTGCGTGTATGTTTGTGCATGTGTGTTTGTGCGTTTGTGTAAAAGATTTAATTCTCATAACCACCCTATGAGGTAGGTACTATTTTAACCCTCATTTTATAGATGAGGAAATTGAGATCACACAGCTGGTTACTAGCAGAGCTGGGATTTAAACTCTGGCTTTCTGGCTCTAGAGTTTCCTGCTTAACTGCTAAGCCAGAGGTTCTCAAGTTTGAGCACACGTTAGAACCACAGAGGGCCTATTCAAACATAGATCGCTGGGTGTTTCTAATTCACCAGGCCTGGGGTAAGCGTGAGAATTTACATTTCTAACTAGTGTCTGGGTGGTGCTGACGCTGCTGGCCTGAGAACCACATTTTGAGAACCACGTGTCGGCGCTGACTGACTCCTCTCTTGACCCCCATTCTGATGCCCGCCTGTAACGCCAGCTCTAGCAACTGGACAGCTTCAAGTACCAGAATACGCGGGGTCTCCTCTCTCTGCTGGCAGATGCCCCTGACACTTGCTTTCCTGCAGCTCTGCCTGTTGTCATCTGCAAGATGTTCCTGTTTTCCATCCCCCTCCCTGGGCTTACAGGTGCTAGAAACTTCCCCAATCATAGTCACTCTGTGGTAGGTTTGTCTGGTCTGTGGATTCTCCTCTGTCCTGTCCCACTGCTGACTGAGCTGTTACAACTGTCACGTAACCTTTCACTCCTCTCTGACCTAGAACAATTAACCTAGGTCCTTTGGGCTTCCCTCAGTTCAGTTGGGAAAGAATCTGCCTGCAGTGTAGGAGACCCCAGTTGGATTCCTGGGTCAGGAAGATCCCCTGGAGAAGGGACAGGCTACCCATTCCAGTATTCTGGCCTGGAGAATTCCATGGACTGTACAGTCCACGGGGTTGCAAAGAGTCGGACACCACTGAGCAGCTTTCACTTTCACTTTCTTGTGTTCTCAAGTGCCTTGTTCTTTAGATCTGTCACTGCTCAGATGACCCTCCCCAAGCTTCCTCTAGGCCCTCAATGCCCGTCTTCAGCATGTGGAGCTCAGAACAGTGCCCCTATGGGATCTGACCAGAAGTCACTGGAACCATCACTTCCCTCCTCCCAGACTTCTGTATTCTATCAATGCTATGATTGCATTCATCAACCCTTTTGGTACATACAGACTGTGAGCCAAAGACTTCCGAATATTTTCCAAATAAACTGTTCTCAGACCCATGATTTCCCCATTTTATGCTTACATAATTTTTTTTTCTACCTTAACACAAAGCTGTAAAACAGTTATTTTTGTTAACTTTCATCTGGCTTGTTTTTATATTTTTCCAGACAATGGAATTTTTCTTATTGAAATAAGTCTATTTTTCTCATTATGAAATAAATACTTGTTCATTACCAAAAAAGTGAGGAAATACAGATAATCAAAAAAGAACATTAAAACCTTTATTGATGCTACTCACTGAGAGTTAATCATTATGAATACCTTGCTGTGTATCTTTCCAGGCTCTTAATAAACATCTTTCCAAATTATCCATAAATAAACTTCTGTACATAAATGACTCATAGAGATCATTTTATATTCAGTATTTCTTCTAGCTCTGAGTCAGCCACAAAGTGGCTTTTGTGTTTTGATACAAGTTATCAAAAAATATTGTATAAGATGGACAAGAACAGACTGCTGCAGCCTAGCCCAAGATCCTGACCTCCAGAAGGCAGAATTAAAAATTGATTAGATAGTAGTTTTCAACCAGTTAGAAATCCACGTATTAGTACTTTTAATCCAGTTTTCCATCTTATTCTGATGGACCTAAGTTGTAAGAATCACTGTATAGTGATGTGATGTGATCTAAGTTTTGTAACCAAATAACCAGGCTTCATATTGACTATTTATAGATTCCAAACCCCAATATTATTCCACTCTTTTCAGGCACCTTTTCCATTCTATTTCCAATTTTCAGTCACCTTTTTTATTCTTCTTGATTTTCCCAAAATCACTGGCTATAATTTTGCAGTTACTTTGGTTAGTTCTCTCAGCCCCTTGGGAAAGAATTCATTCAGGTCTGGAGACTACAGTCTTTCACAGAGCAACATCTTGTTACCTATCCTGGCCCCTATCTTGGATGTCAGTGACCTCGTAACCATGTTTATTCCACACTGTCATGTTTCACTTTTATAGAGAAGATGGAAGTAAAGTGAGAGTAGTGAAGAAGTTCTGTTTCTCTCCTGTCATCCACTCCTTAGGACATCAGCCTCAGTACACAATCCTGCTTATTTGTATGCTCGTCATATTCAACAGAAGACCTTTTGATGACTCCAGATTTTTCTGAAAGTTTTGATTCCTTTCTTTCCTTGGCTTCAGCCTTCCAGCTACAATTTTTACTCTTTTACACCAATCTGTCTTTTTCCCCTTAGTAATGCACTGTTCTCTGATCTGTGTGTGTATTCTTTTACAGTCTGATTTCATGAAGTGGCCCATTTGCTTTTCCCTCACACCAAGATAATTTTTTAAAATCACATTTTTAGATTTATTTTTTTATCATCTTAAGCCAGTTCCCCCTTAATAGGCTCTAGCTATACCAACATGTCTATCTCTCCTTTGAGTTTCTGAAATATCAGATAGATGCCTCATTCAAGCCCTCTGTTTTCCTCTGGGCTATCACAAGGATGACATAGAATATAATACTCAATAAAGAGTGTAGGGATGTCATACTCAATGTGGTTATTAGATTAGTAGCAACAAAGATAGACTGTGGCTGAGTTAAACAACAATGGAATTTGTCTGGAAGATTATCAGGAAATTCAGACTAATGAGAAGATTTGGAACCAGGCTCTGAAACTGAAAGAACCAGGATGTCTCCAGAAGTTCACTTAGTGAAAATTATTCTCTCCTTATGTCAATTCACTTAAAATTAAAAGTCTTAGGAGAGACAGTGTATCTGATTGGCCTAGCTAGGTCTGATAGTCGTCCCTTGGCTAGGGCAAGGCAGGAAATGCTGACTGACATGCTCCTCAAAACTGCATGATATGGAGGCAAGGAATCCCTCCTCGGGGGCTTGGGGTGCAATTACCTGTAGGGGTGGTGGTGAATGGACTGCTGAAGAATAACAAATGTCCACTATCTATTGCTTCCCAAGGGTAACCTCACTTCCACTTTACCAACAGGATCTAGCTTTTTCTCAGAGTTAAGCATGGATCATCCATCTGCTTCTGAAAAGAGATGTTGTTACCAGGGAGCATTAAGAACTTATGAAATGCTCTGTTTTGAGCACGGAGGGATTTCCCACAGGTATCTGAATAGTGCAAGGAAGTCCTAGGAATACCAAAATCTCTGAGATTCTATTTACCTTGCACTCCCAAAACTTCTAGAAAAGAGGAGCAATATACAAACACATTTACCTCATATTAAAATACTGAATTACTGTAACAACCATATTTTGGGCTTATTACTAGATATTGGAAAATCTTAAATGTAGTTCTTGAATCTTTCCCATTACTTCCTCCTGAAAACTACTAATCGTCCCTTTAATAACCTTAATAACCCCTTTCATGTAGATGCTGCTTACAGATCTCCTGATACTCTGTTTCCTCTTTCTTTCATTCCTGTACCTTTCATAATACTTGATGTTACTTTTTTTTCTTAGACTTTTTTTCCTTCATCATTGTTTCAGGAACATTATTAATGATCAACCTATTAAATGTGTTCCTTCCAGACTTTATAAGTGGCCCTCAACTTTTACGAGGAACTTATGCCAGTCATGTGGGACTTCCCTGGTGGCTCAGCAGTGAAGAATCTGCCTGCAATGGAGTGCAGGAGACATCGGTTCAATCCCTGGGCCAGGAAGATTCCTTGGAGAAGGGCATGGCAACCCACTCCAGTATTCCTGGAGAATCCCATGGTGGTAGGCTACAGTCCATGGGGTTGCCAAGAGTCAGACACGACTGAAGCAGCTGAGCACACATGCCTGTCATGTAGCTAGCCATTCATTTCTCATGACCACCTTTCTTTAAAGAAAGAACAGTCAGTGTGAAGGAATAAAAATATTATGATGCCTATTTCTTCTCAGTTTCCTGCCTAAACTCCTATCTAGATATGTAGATTTCTTCAAAGTTTATCATTTGCTCCAATGTGGCAGGTGACTTACAGCAGGCTTTCCTTTAGAAACACTCTCCAAACAGATGGCTCAGTTCTAGACTGACCAGCACAGGCGAGCTATGGTCATCTCCTTGCCCCTCACCATGGAAAAGCTCCCCAAGACATCTTCACCTGGAAAATCATTGAGCACACAGATACTGGAGGAGTCGACAACTCTCAGAATCATTGACTGAGAGAAAAAACTCTTAGAAGATGATGGCAGTGGGTGGAAGAATGAGATTAAGGGAGTTAAAGGGGTAACAGAATACAGCAAAGTTTCTTGATTAAGTTTTCCTCATATCATCCTGGAGTTATCCCCTGCCTGACAAATCAGAATGACAGTAGAACTGGGGGATGATTTTTTAAAACTTCATACTTCCGGGGACTGTATTTGAAACGGAGGCAGGGCATACAAATAGTCTAAACGTCAAACACAGGGGTCATCAAGCCCAGGAAGGCTTGGACTTTAGAGGAGAAGCTGGTGACCTGAGAGACCACAGCAGCCCAGGCGGGCTGAGGGCCCCGGGAGGATTCTACATTGGAACCTATCATCAGGATGCCCTTTTAGTTTCATAGACACACTAATCCGGGAATTTGAAATTTGTCCTTGACTCAGTTTCCTTTCCTTTTAACCATCTTTAATGAAGTCACAAGATCTGAAAATAGCTGAACAGCCAGCCACAGATGAATCCTAGGCTCTGGCACTTACTAGGCAAGGTAGCTTTCTGGGGGTACTTAGATGTGAAGGGAGTTGAGAGTGAAACACATTTGTCTAAAAGAATGCTAAGCATCAAATGCGGGACGTCAAGTTCATGCTCCAGGGATTCAAGAACTGCACAAGAGAGGAGGAAAAGCAGGAATAAGGAAAGACCATTTTGTTTTGAGTGGGGCTAGGAGACTGGCCCCCTTTTTGTATGACTGACCCTCCGGGGCCTGGGCGGGGCAGCCTGTCTTAAAGGTACTGGGCTGACTCAATAAGAACCACTGTTTCCAAAGAAAGAAACACCATTCATTTTCTTAATCTGAGAGCAAAGTAAAAATCAAGACACTTTCTCCTAGAAGGCCGACCAGTCAGCTGATCCCCTTATCCGTGGAAGCCGAAACATCAAAGGCATGGTCTGTCACACAGTGTAACCAAGCCAGCAGCTGCTCCTGAACAGTGCAGGACAGTCTCAGGAAGTAAACATTGTCGGGAGAGGGGGTTAGGAGGATTAACTGAAGCTAGACTGAGTTAGATTGCATATTTATTTTGTGTCAGCTCTAAAGTGATGGAAATGAGGGCTGATGGCTATGGAGAGGCCCAGTCCTCAAACCACCTCTCCCCACTACTTCTTTTCATAATTAAATTAGCTTGCTCTATAATGATTAAGGCATCTGAAAGATGCAGAAAGCTGTGGAAAAGATGTTCGTGGGGAGCAATGCGTGGTAGAGACTAGGACACACACAGGCACTGCATGACCCCCAAAATTTAACTAACCAGTGATTGTAAGGGAATACAGTTTAGATTTTCAGTCTATATTTCCCTTTTCCCTCATGCAAATAGGAACATGATGAAGAAGATGGTGAAGGAAAAAGACATCATAAGAATGAGACTGTTTCACCATATCAAGGAAAAGGGAGAGGAAGCATTAATGAGCAAGTCAAAAAGGGATGTTGGGTAAATAACGAGTACTCGCCAAGAGGTCAGCATACACATACTATAAGCAAACAGGCTGCAGCCACAGCCAGGGGGTGGTCACTGGCCTGGGAGTAGAATTTTTTCCTCTGGAGGTCTTTAGATCGGAAGCAATGCTGTTGTTCTAACATGGCTGTGGCTTAGCTGTGGCCCCCACCTCTCACCCGTTCTCACTGCCTCAGGCACTGTAAGCCCAGTCACTTTAACCAAACACACGCAGCACCTGTCACCAGCGTCTGCCTGAAATCCTGACCCACAGGATAACAGTGCTTATCGTTGGTTTGAGCTGCTAAGTTTGGGGGTGATTCATGACACACAGGAAGAAAAAAATGGGAACCTGAGGGGCAGGAGGGAGGGAGCTGGATTCGGGCAGCAGGACTGTTGAGCTGGGAGCGTCTCAGCCACCCCAGCACTTCTCAAGTGCCATGACCCTTTAGAATCACAAGTATTCTTCTCTTACACTATAGCAATTTTATTTTTTCACCCTATCGGAGATCATTCTGTATCAATACATAGACGGCTTCCTAATTCCTTTCCACAGCTATAAAACCTTTCACTTTGTGGAAGTAGGTATCATCATTTATTTAGGCAATTCCCTATCTGTAGGCATTTAGAGTGTTCTGATATTTCAAAACATCCTTCACAGTACCTATGTACATAGTCCTCCTCCTACATGAGTGCAGGTCAAAGGGCAGAACAAAACCCGTGAACTGGGATTGCGGATACCCATGTTTCAAACTCACTCTCCAGCCCTGATCTGTAGGGAGCTGTGACCTGGGAACTGCCCAAAGACCCCAGTGTACCCATCACACAAGGGGCTCATGTGAGCTCAAAGCAAATGCGTGAAAACCTTATGGGTGCCTCTGACAAAGACATTAAAATAGAACTGCCTCAGCAAATCCTCACCTGTGTCCTGCACGGACCTTCGGGTCGATACAAAGTTCTCAAACACTTTCTGTGCTAGGACACAGAAAAGAAGAAGGAGGAAAAGATTCAGGAAGTGAAGATCAAGCCTGCCCACTCACTGTGGGATCCAGAAGAGCTGAGTCTAGTCAGCTGGGTTTTCTCCATCAGGGAGACAGCTCCGGTCACCAGGGAAGAGACTGCCGGAAAGGCACTGAGGATGCGAACACACTCTCTGGGGGTCTTTCCCTCCCCCTTACCTCCTTTCTCTCTCTCTCACACACACACACATTTTATGATAAAGTAAAATTACACCATTATGGACAGAAGGATTTGTGCTTCCCGTTCAGTTCAGTTCAGTCGCTCAGTCGTGTCCGACTCTTTGCAACCCCACGAATCGCAGCACGCCAGGCCTCCCTGTCCATCACCAACTCCCGGAGTTCACTCAAACTCATGTCCATCGAGTTGGTGATGCCATCCAGTCATCTCATCCTCTGTTGTCCCCTTCTCCTCCTGCCCCCAATCCCTCCCAGCATCAGAGTCTTTTCCGATGAGTCAACTCTTCACATGAGGTGGCCAAAGTA
>SJYQ01000160.1:376198-418620 GCA_006410935.1 Redunca redunca | reverse complement strand
GAGCATGTTTAGTAGCATATGTAAGCTGATTATACAGTCTATATGAGAAATAAAGGAATTAAGATGTTAAAACAATTTTTAAAAAGAATAGCAAATTTTGAGGAAACACTGAGTTTTAAACTTACTATAAATCTACAGTAACCCAGAGAGTGTAGGATTAGTAAAGAGACAGACAAAGATCAATAGAACAGAATAAAGAATCCAGAAATAAAGGCATACAATAAGGTCAACTGATTTTTCGCAACAATGCAAATTCAGTTCAGTAAAGTTATGATACTCAGTTGTTGTTTAAATGCTAAGTTGTATCCAACTCTTTGTGACATCATGGAATTTAGCCTGGCAGTTTCCTCTGCCCATGGGATTTCCCAGGCAAGAATTCTGGAGTGAGTTGCTATTTCCTTTTCCAGGGAGTCTTCTCAACCCAGTTACTGAACTCACATCTCCTGCACTGGCAGGTGGGTTTTTTACTACTGAGCGACAAGGAAAGCCTTATGATACTCAGTACTATTCAACAAATAGTGCTGGAACAATTGGACATTCTTATGTAAAAACAAACTTTGACTTAAGCATCATTTCTTATAAGAAATTAAATTAGAGCTCTAAATATAAAATATAAAACTAAAACTTTTAGAAGAAAACATAAAAGTAAATCTTCATGAAATGGAATTAGGTAAAAAGTTCTCGGACACACGAAACCAAAAATGTGATCTACGAAAGAAAAAAAATGATGAATTGAACTTTCAGCAGAATGAAGAACATTTTCTCTGTGAAAAACACTATTAAGATAATTAAAAAAAAAAAAACGAGCTAAACTCTGGGAGAAAATATTTGCTAATCACATAACTAGCAAATATTTGTATCTAGACTATACAAAGAACACTTCAAAAATCAACAGTAAGAAAATGAACAACCCAATTTTAAAAAAAGGCAAAAGACAAGTAGACACATATCACTGAAGAATATAAAGGGACAGCAACTAAATAGATGAAAAGATGTTCAACATCATTAGCTATTAGGGCATTTAAATTAAAACCAAAATGAGATAACTTCACACATTTAATAGAATAGCTAATGTAAAAAATTACTGACAATACAAGTACTGGAAAAGATGTAAAGCAACTGGAACTTGCATATTACTGATCGGAAAGCAAAGTAGCACAACTCCTTTGGAAAACAACTGGCAATTTCTTAGGAGGTTAAAAATATACTCCCTATATAAACTGCAACCCCAACCCTGACTAATTACCCTACAAAAATTAAATCTTATGTTCACACAAAATCTGTAATGCAACTTTATTTTTAATTGACAAAGACTGGGAACTACCTAAATGTCCCTCAATAGGTAAATGAATAAATAAACTATAGCACATTCATACAATTCAATACAATCAGCAATTTAAAAAAGTTAATTCTTGATACACACAGACTATGATGAATCTCAAAGGCATTTATGCTGACTCATGAAGTCAGTTCAAAATGTTACATACTGTGTGATTCTATTTAAACGACATTCTCAAAAAGACTAAACTATAGTGACTGAAAACAGGTCAGTGATTGCCAAGGATTAGGGGGAAAGGAATGGACACAAAAGAATAGTACAAAGGAGTTTTGGGGATGATGGAACTGATGTTCTGTATCTCGATTGTGGTGGTGGTTACACAAATCTATAAATGTGTTAGTATTCATAGAAACACCCCCAAAAGTTAATTCTACTCTGCTGTTGTTTGTGGTTTAGTGGCTAAGTCATGTCCATCTCTTTTGCGACCCCATGGACTGTAGCCCACCAGGCTCTTCTGTCCATGGAATTTCCCAGGCAAGAGTACTGGAGTGGGTTGCCATTTTCTTTTCCAGGGGACCTTCCCAACCCAGGTCTCCTGCATTGCAGGCAGATTCTTTACCAGCTGAGCTACTGCGGAAGCACAACGCATATTATACTGTAGTGAAACTGGCTTTCTGTATGTCTATCTCCCCAATTAGATGACTGCCCTTGTATTTCTAACATCCAGTACAATACTAAACACATAGAAAACTATTCAGTAAGAGTTGATTGAACAAAATTAGTGATTGGAACATAGAATTAAATCCCATAACCTTATAATGGTTAAGAAACCCTTGATGCACAGGGAAGAAGCAAGATTTAACCACACAGCAATGGGATTGGGGTGGGCTGGCAGTCATGAGATACTCCAGAGTGGTTTCCAGAGCCTCCTTTTGTTTGTTGTTTTTGGTGTCTTGTTTTGATATGGTTTTAGCAAGAACAATCCTTTGTGCACATAAAAATCTTGCTCAGAAGCTTAAACAAATAAAACATAATTTAAACACACACAGACATGCACAGACACCCACATTTCTGTGGCTGAGAAGACCTGCTGAGACTTAAATGACCCTGAGGACAGACTTTGAGAAGCCAAGGAAAGGACACCCTCTACAGCTGTTTCCAGCTTGAAAGTTCCATGAACTAGATCCTAAAGAGTGAGAGTGGGAGGGGTGTGTGACATAAACAAAGCCTGTGTGTGTGTGTGTGTGTGTGTGTGTTTAGTCGCTCAGTTGTGTCCGACACTTTGTGACTCCGTGGACTGTAGCCCACCAGGCTCCTCTGTCCATGGGATTTTCTGGGCAAGAATACTGGAGTGGGTTGCCATCACCTTCTTCGGGGGATTTTCCTGACACAGGGATCGAACCCATGCCTCCTGTGTCTCCTGCATTGTAGGTGGATTCTTTACCCGCATGTGACATGAAACAAAGGTTCTCAGCCCACCATTCAACTATGTCATAGTACTGCAGATAAAGCTCTGTTATACTCCCCAAGGCAGGAAGGAATGAGTCAATACATTGGAAGCTGTATCGGGTTTCTTTCTACTAAAGATAACAGAACAGCATCCTAGAAATAGCTAAAGATTTGGCAACTGATTATTTGAAATAACAAGAAAGCCAAAAATAGGGTGAATCAGTGACTGTGTCATGGTCACGGACCCAGATGCTGTCTCTTGCTTTGCCATCCCCTGCAGGCTGGCAGGATCTCACTCGGTTGTAAGGTGGTTCTGTAATCTCAGGAGCTGCGTGCAAAAATGACCATATTCGGTGACACTCAAGAAGAGTGTTTTCTTCCCACGAGGCCTTTCTGGAAGATGGTGACTTTAAGGGAGCACAGAGGAAGTTCTATGACTTCTACCACTTGGGGGAAAAATAGACAACTGAAATCCAACTAAGCTTCTGGCTACTGATGCACTAGAGAAGCATGAGGACCTAGGACACTGACTTCCTTTAAGGACCTGTCTGTAAGAGTCATCAGCCAGGGTCTCAACAACAAGCAGACAGCACGCTGAAATTAGTATCTGAGAAGATTTTAATAAAATAACTAATGAAAAAAAATCGAAGTGTAGTTAATTTACAATGTTGTACTAATTTCAAGTCTACAGTAAGGTGATTCAGTTATACATATAAATATATATTATTTTTAAATTGTTTTCCATTATATGTTGTTACAAGATATTGAATAGAGTTTCTTATGCTACACAGTAGCTCTTTGCTGTTTACCTATTTTATATAGAGTAGCATGTACATCAGAGAAGGCAATGGCAACCCACTCCAGTACTCTTGCCTGGAAAATCCCATGGACGGAGGAGCCTGGTGGGTTGCAGTCCATGGGGTCGCTAAGAGTCGAACACGACTGAGTGACTTCACTTTCACTTTTCACTTTCATGAATTGGAGAAGGAAATAGCAACCCACTCCAGTGTTCTCACCTGGAGAATCCCAAGGGACGGGGGAGCCTGGTGGGCTGCCATCTTTGGGGTCACACAGAGTCGGACATTACTGAAGCGACTTAGCAGCAGCAGCAGCAGCAGCATGTACATGTTAATCCCAAACTTTTATCTCTCCCCCTGCCTCCACTATCCCCTTTGGTAACCAAAAGCTTATTTCCTAAGTCTGTGAATCTATTTCTGTTTTGTAAATAGGGCTTCCCTGGTAGCTCAGCTGGTAAAGAATACGCCTGCAATACAGGAGACCCCGGTTCCCGGTTCAATTCCTGGGTTGGGGAGTTCCCCTGGAGAAGGGATAGGCTACCCACTCCAGTATTCTTGGATTTCCCTGATGGCCCAGATGGTGAAGAATCTGCCTGTAATGCGGGAGACCTGATTTTGATCCCTGGGTTGGGAAGATCCCCTGTAGGAGGGCATGGCAACCCACTCCAGTATTCTTGCCTGGAAAATCCCCATGGACAGAGGAGCTACAGAGTTGGTCTTTCTGGTTCACCTGTCTTATATAGGGTAGTATATATTATCTCTCCCCCTGCCACCACTATTCCCTTTGGTAACCAAAAGTTTATTTTCTATGTCTGTGAATCTATTTCTGTTTCGTAAATAAGTTCATTTTATTACTTTTTTTAGGTTCCACATTTAAATGGTATTATATGATGTTTGTCTTTCTCTGTCTGACTTACTTAATATGATAATCTCTAGATTCATCCATTTTTTTTGCAAGTGGCATTACTTCATTCACTTTCATGGCTGAGAAGTATTCCCTTGTATATGTATACATACACTTGTATACTACCTCTTCATGCATGCATCTGTAAATGAACCCTTAGGTTGCATCTACATCCTGGCTGTTGTAAACAGTGCAGCTACAAACACTGGGGTACATGTATCTTTTCCAATTACAGTTTTCATCTTTTCTAGATATATGCCCAGAAGTGGGAGTGCAGAGTCCCATGGGAACTCTTATTTTTAGATTTTTAAGGAAAATCCATATTGTTCTTCATTTTGGCTGCACCAATTTACGTTCCCACTGACAGTGTAGGATGGTTCTTTTTTTCCCACACCCTTTCCAGCATGTATTATTTGTAGACATTTTAATGATGGCCATTCTGACTGGTATGAGATGATACCACTGTAGCTTTGGTTTGCATTCTTCTACTAGTTAGTGATGTTTTAAGCATCTTTTCATGTGCCTCTTGGCCACCTTTAGAACTGTTTTAAATGGTGGGGGGCAAGTGTCTGGAAACCATAAAATGTAGCTCAACCTGAGGGTTTCCACAACTCCTCCACTCCCCCTTCGCACACACTTGAAGAGAGGAGAAGAAGGGAAGGGAACAGTTACAAGAACCTAGAAGGAGAGAGTCATGTAGAGGAAATTTTTCTATAAAGGCCCAGATAGTAAATATTTCAGCCTTTGTGAGCTTCATCTCTAGCCTGTCTCAAAACTCAGCTCTGTCACTGTAAAAGAAAAGTATCCAGACACAAAATGTACATGAGTGAGTGTGACTGTTTTCTAATAAAAATCATTTATGGACACCAAAATTTGAATTTCATATAATTTTCATGTACTATTAGAAAGTATTCTTTTTAAAAAATTGTCCAACCATTTTATAATGTATGCAGCTCAAAGCTACAGAAAAACAGATGGCAGGCTGAACTTGGCTCATGGACCATGGTTTACCAATGCTTTGTGTTGAGAGCTGCTGTCAGCAGGGAAGCAGCCAACCCTAGTGACACTGTAAGACAGGAGCCACAGGGATAAATACACTGACCTCACTCTCTTCAGTTACCCTGAACTGTTCTCACTGTGTCCTATTAAAAAATCCAACAAGAGCCAGTCTTTCCAATGGAGATGTCTCACATTCAAGAATCCCTATGTCCCTCCATAGTCCATTTATGACAATTTCCCCAACTTCAGTCCTATAATATCTTATTACAACCAGTCTGGCATTGGTAGAGAAAATTACAATTTTTTTAATGTACAAATACACACCAAATAGGCTTCCCAGGGGGCTCAGTGGTAAAGAATCCGCTGCAATGCAGGAGATGTGGGTTCGATCCCTGGGTTGGGAAAAACCTCTGGAGAAGGAAATGGCAACCCATTCCAGTATTCTTGCCTGGGAAATTCCGTGGACAGAGGAGCTTGGCAGGCTACAGCCTGTGGGGTTGCAAAGAATCTGACATGACTTAGTGACTAAACAACAGCACGCCAAATAGTTTGTTTACTTTTTTATTTTATTGAAGTCTGGTTTTGTCTTTCTGACTAAAACTTTTACATGTTCCAGTTTTTTGTTTGTTTCTGTTTTAATTTTCATTTTATATTGGAGCATGGTTGATTCACATTGTTGTGTTAGTTTCACTTGCACAGCAAAGTGATTCAGTTATATATATATTCTTTTTTCAAATTCTTTTCCCATTTAGGTTATTACAGAATATCGAGCAGAGTTCCCTATGCTATACAGGAGGTCCTGTTGGTTATTTATTTTGAATATATCAGTGTGTACGTCCAGTTTTAAATCTCACTGTCCCCCTCTCCACCATATAATCCAAGTAGATTCAAATCATCCAGTGTTAACTCCATCTTCTCTTAACTTCAAAACTGCCCTTTCTCAGAGAATGATAGGCCTTTTAGTTTTAGCAAAAGATCATGGTTTTAATTGTAATTTCATCCTCTTCTCCTATTCAAAGACCTTATGATGTTTTAATTTGCTAGAGCTGTGTAACAAATGCCACAGGTAGGATAGCTTGAACAGTAATCTATTTTTTAACAGTTCTGAGCCTGGAAATCCAAACCTAATGCACCAGTAGGATCGGACCCCTCTGATACGTCTCTTTTCGGCTTGCAGATGGTCTCCCTTTGGCTGTGTCATGTGATCCTGTGACCATGGTGCTTTCTCTGTGTGCTCTACGCCTGTTCCTGGGGGTCTAAAGGCCCAGATTAGGGTCTAAAGGCCTCATTTTATCTTAATAACTTTTGAATGACCCATCTACAAAATAGTCACATTCTAAGGTACTGAAGATTTAGGCTTCCATACCTGAATTTGGGGAAACAATTTAGTCCATAACACGCTGCTATTTATTTATAATCATGATCCTCTGTAAAATACAACAATGTGCAAGCGCACACACACACACACACACACACACACACACACACGCACATGAGCACATAATTCTAATCCTTCCCTTTTTACAAGTTCTTTAGGGGTTTACTAGTGGATTTATCTGAAAGATAACTTCTCTTATTCCTTCCTTTTGATCACATATTTCTCCCAGCCTGGAATGCCCTCTTCTGTCTAGTAATTTAAGTCTAACCCTTATCTCAAGTACCAGTGCAATTTCTCCTCCTTAACCATTCTTGTCAAATTCCTTTACATATCAACAATGATTCCTTCCTCCAAATTCCTATAATCTCCACCTCTACTCCTATATGACTTAAACTTCTATATTGGACTTAGATGTCCTGTTGACCTAAGTAGATGTGAAACCCATTAATGAGGTCATAAGTTATACATATAATGGGGAAAATAAAAAATTACTCTGTAAACCATAATTCCTTTGAGGAGATTAGCACCCATAGAAAGAAATGCCGGGTTTCTTTCAGCCTGTTGTTATTTATGGGCTAGACATTTCGAACATGTTGCTGGGTTTTGGACATCTGTGAGTGGGCCAGGAATCAAGTTTTATTCATTTTTCAACAATGATTTATTCAATGCCTGTGATGTGAGGTTGAAAATCAAGACTGAAAAGATCGAAATTGCTCTTCGTATTAGAGCAGGAAGAATGTGGAGTTCTTGGAGGTGGCCTGGGAGGAAGAGAAGAAAAGAGGCAGTAACAGTTGGCAAGGGTTACAGGGCTGCATCTTCTGGCAGTGACAACATTTTTGTGGAATGGCCAGAAGTTCTTTAAGCATAGTAACATTGCATTTTAAGTTGCTTACATTTTTGAGAAGTACATGCCTCTATCTCTGCAAACTGTTTAGACTATTGAATTCATTTGTGGGTTCAGTGTTTGTGTAAATCAAGGAAAGGGGCTGAATTTCATGCCTGCATTGAATCATTATGGAAATGGGACAACCACATCAGCACGACAGAATGATTTCCCAGACAGGACATGTGCAGCAGAAGCAGGATACTGGAGTCGGAGGTAAGCACAAAAGCATACAATACCTAAGAAATCACAAAAATTCTGCAGAATGAATCGGTCATTTTAAAAGTTTTATCATAAAACACTTGAATCACACAAAAAAGTCTAAAGATGAGCACGATGAGTAACCTAGTATATACTAGCCAGCCTAAGAAACATATTATTAATATACTTGAAGCTCCTTGTGTATCTTCTTCAGCAACATCTCCTCACTCCAACACTAAGTATAGTCACCATCTTCAGTTTGATGTTTACCATCCTCAAAGGCAATGAACTTTCCTCAAATAGCAAAATGGGGTCTAGTTCAATCTTATCTACCAGTAAACTGGAAAGGCAGTTCTGACATGCAAATTTTAAATATATAATCCTTTCATACATCCCCCAGTGCCAAGCAAACTGGTATATAATAGGTGCAAATCAGACACTCAATAAATACACACTAACACATACATGTGGTGTGTGTACTCAGTCGCTTCAGTTGTATGTGACTTTTTGCAACACTGTGGACTCTAGCCCTCCAGACTCCTCAGTCCATGGGATCGTGCAGGCAAGAATTCTGGAGTGGGTTATCATGCTCTCCTCCAGAGGATCTTTCTGACCCAGGGATCAAGCCATGTCTCTTAGGTCTCCAGCATTGCAAGCAGATTCTTTACCGCTGAGCCACCGGGGAAGCCCAACATGTACAATACATAAAACATTTACACATAGAAGATACTTAACTTAAAATGTCTGTGTATATCTTGAATATTTGTTTCCTACTTCAAGCTTATTCAACTGTATTTCATTTTAACAAATACATACAAATCAATATATTCATAAAAACAGTTTTCATAAAAACATTAAAAACTGAAATATGTAATATGTGCCATAATTTCCCTGAAAGCCCTAAACCAATTTTGTTTTTGGCACTGGGCACCCAGTTACAGCATTTAGAACTAAAAGTTCAAATTGCTTTGCTTTTCTGCTCAATTGCAATTAATTTTGAAACTCATGTTCACAAGAACATGTTTTTCTCAAATCTCTTGACTATAACTAGTCATAGAAGCACCATTATTCATTGTTTGAGGTCATCTATGTCATTATTTTTTTGTGTGAACACTAAATCCTTTTATCAGCCGATATTGCATTTAGTATTTGAGGTTGAAGTGTAAGAAACATGCAAAATTCACTTATTTTCAAGCTTGACCAGTGTGTTTAGGGAAGAATCCTTAATTTTCTTTCTTTTAAAAGATGATTCCAGCAACCCATGAAATATATCTTTTAAAACACTGAGGCAGGAAATAAGCCATCCTTATCTAAGGAACTTGTGTTATGTGATTGCTGATAAACAGAGTGCTGTTTCTGCTGGTGATTTTCAAAGTCAGAACTACATGCAGCTATAAGGAGCTGGTGTATCCAAAGCAATCTGGGAAGCCAAGCTCCAAAGGAAAAGGGAACTCTGTTCCAGCTACCTCTTCTGCAGCGTGGTAGTTTTCAGGAGTCTTAGGAACTCACCACAGTTAATGCAGGTATTGTGCCAAAGATGTGTGAAGCAGGCATCATCTTTTCACAAGATATTCACAGCACCATCCATGGAAATAAGACATCTGCAAAGTAGGGAGCCATCTCTGGAGGTTGGAATGGTTAGAGGAGATTGTGGGGCCAAGATATTAAAGGAAGAAACAGGACTCTAATGTGAGCTTTCAGGTTGGGTCATTTTTAGGAGGAGTTTCTATGCAGCAAAGGCTAAAATTAATATTGGGAGGAATACAAATAAACTGGCCCAGCTGGAAAGAAGGTGCTTGTTGAGCAGCCCAGGCGGTGCTAGTGGCAAAGAACCTGCCTGCCAATGTAGGAGATGCAGGCTCAATCCCTGGCTCAGGAGGATCCCCTGGAGGAGGGCATGGCAACCCACTCCAGTGTTCTCGCCTGGAGAATTCCATGGACAGAGGAGCCTGGCCAGCCACAGACCATGGAGTCACAGAGTCAGGCATGACCAAAGTGACTAGTACATCAAACAGCCCAGAGAAGCAGGAGGGAGAGGAAGAGAAGACTGCAGCCAGTATGTGAGGTCTTGATGGCCAACCTGAAAGCAAATGATAGGAAATCCTTTTTTGGTTGGGAGAGGAAGATGAAAACTAGTGCTTTGGGGGTATACAGAAGAACTGTAGCGGAATGAAGATAAGTCATATTTTTCACATTTCTTTTCTTATGTTTTTGTTCCTAGATGAAATGTCTTGTGATCCAAAACTAAATCATCTTCAACTCCTTGCTATAATTTCCCTTCCCCACCAGGTCCTCATAATCTGATTTTCTGACACTTTACACACAGAGCCTCAACACCAACTGCAGAGGAGTCTCTTAATGAGTGCTTATGGAATGAATATGTGAGTGAACAATGGATTATGTTTCTCATAACCTCCTCTGCCTTTCCTTCTCCCCAGGTTCTCTCTGTTCCAACCTTTCCACTTGGTCTTTTATGCTAGCTTCTTTTCCCTCCAATCCATCCTTCATGTGGCAATTAGAACTATTGTTCTCAAGCACAATTCTCAGGCACCTGGGACTTCCCAGGTGGCGCAATGGTATAGAATCCACTTGCCAATGCAGGAGATGCAAGATATGCGGGTTTGATCCCTGGGTCGAGATGATCTCCTGGAGTAGGAATGGCAACCCACTCCAGTATTCTTGCCTGGAAGACTCCATGGACAGAGGAGCCTGGCGGGCTACAGTCCATGGGGTCACAGAGAGTCTGACGTGACTGAGGACATATACCACATTCCTGTCTCAATACCAACAATGTCAGTACTTTGTTAAAAACAAAAACTCAAACACAAAGAGCCTGGATTCTTATAGGAAAAACAAAGTGCTAATTACTTAACAGGACAAGGCTTTCTGGGATAAGGCTCCAGCCCATTTGTTTAGCCTCACTTTCTAATTCTCCAGCTACAGGAAATCCAACTACACAATGTCTTCCCTAATTGCACAGAAGAAGTTGCCATTGTCATGAAAGGTAAATAAGTTCAAATATACAAATTGCTTTCAACAGCCCTGAGTGCATAAGTTCTTAATAAGCATAAGTTGTTATTTTTAACATTTCTGAGTGTTTTCTTTCCTGGTATCCTAAGTACTCACCACCTCATCTCTTTTGCATAAAATGCTATTTCTTCAATAAAGCCCAGTTCCAATGTTGCCTTCAAAGGCTAAGTAAGCTTTTCTAATTGCTGAGTTGGAATCGCTCTTAATTTTGTCCACCTATACCTCTATATATCTCATGTGGCACTTAAAACACTCTACTGAACAGTGGCAGGATGAATAGAGAATTCTATCCATACACACAATCTTTAATGGGGCAAGATTTGAGGATCATGAAATATCTAAATGAAGCTGATGCCACTGGTTCAAACAGCCACGAAGACCATTCTGAGATACTGCACTCATCCTTGTATTGTGAACTGGAAGGAGCCAGATGAAAATCAGAGAAACAATACCATAACAATTACTTGATCAAGAATAAGGTTGAAGTCAACCTGAAAGGAAGGAAAGGCTTTTCTCACAACAAACCTGTGCTCTGCTTGGAAACACCGTGGTGAAGTGTGCTTGTTCTTAAATAATTCATCAGGAAATTAGATGATTCCTAATTTTCTGCCTCAATGATGGAAAAAATGACTCTCTCTCTCTCAGCCCACAAAAGATCTCAGCTCATCTACCAGCCCCTTTGGAGTCACCAGAATTGAGGTAGAACCAGGTTTTTGACCCAAACCCGAAGTCTAAAGTTTTATAAGACAAAATAATTTCTGTCTTGATGGGGAGTGGGAGTGGGGGACACAGAAACCACCAGAGGATGGTTGGGAAGAAGGAAGAGTCATTCTAACCCTTGTGAGACCCTCCTCATGAGTGTGGTCCAAGGAGATGAGTTAATCAGATTTAATCACAATTAATCAGTTAATCACAATTCCCAGCCCTCTTCACCATTGCTCCATGGGATCTATTCAATCTTTCAATTAAAAAAAAAAAATAGGGAATTTCCTTTTTAGTTCATTTTATGTCAGGTCTGAAGAAGAATGCAAGTGACCAGTACCTAGCCCCTGACCAACCTATAGGCTCCCACTGAGTTGAATTAAGGCAGCACTCATGACCTACCTTGTCTCAAATTTTTAAGTGAATCCACGATCCGCACAGAAAGAGCTGTGAATCAACAAGTCTTCTGTTTTTTTCAGTTTATTTTCCATTATAGGTTATTATAAGATATTGACTATTAATTATCTGTGTTATACAGTAAATCCTTGTTGCTTATCTATTATATATCTAGTAGTTTGTATCTGTTAATGCCGTGTTTCTTCTTTATCCCTCCTACTGCTCCCTTTCTCCTTTGGTAAACATAAGTTTGCTTTCTCTCTCTGTGAATCTGTTTCTGTTTTGTATATAGATACACTTGTATTATTTTTTAGATTCCACATTTAAGTAATATCATATAGTATTTATTTTTCTCTGCCTGACTTACTTCACTTAATACTATATTCTCTAGGTCCAGCCATGCCACTGCAACTGTTATCATTTCATTCTTTCTATAGCTGACAGGTATTCCAGTGTGTGTGTGTGTGTGTGTGTGTGTGTACATTGGAATATATCCATTCATATGTCAAGGGGTATTTAGGTTGCTTCCATGTCTTGGCTATTGTAAATGGTGGTGTTATGAGCATTAGGGTGCCTGTATTTTTTCTAATTAGAGTTTGCATCTTTTCCAGATGCATGCCCAGAAGTGGGACTGCTGGATCTTATGGTAGCCCAATCTTTAGCTTTTTAAAGAAACTTCATACTGTTTCACATTGTGGTTGCACTAATTTACCTATCCACCAACCTTGTACAAGGGTTCTCTTTTCTCCACACCTTTTCCAGCATTTTTGCAAATCTTATCTTTTTAATCTTCACATTCCCCACACTCAAGCAGCTCATGGGTCTATTTCTCAATAACGTTCCATGAGTTGAGTTGAAGGAGGCCCAGGAGGAGATGAAGAGTAGCCTGGAGGAGGGGTTGGTGGTGTTGGCAGTGGCTATGGACAGATCCTCAGGAAGTGTCCTGGGACTCACACCAAAACAGGCTCAAAAATTAGCCTTTGCTTGTGAAAGCACAGCTTTCAGCCTCTCAGTATGAGCATTTCAACTTTCCATTTCATCTTCTCACTCCAGGAGGAAAAGGAGCCGTCTGTGTGGGTTTCCTGCTGGATCTATTTCAGGGCCACATTCCTTTGGAATTGCCTCACTTCTTGACATACAGGGAAATGGGAAACTCACCTAGTGAAGCAGAAACTCCCATCTCCTGAACTTATCATGAAAGAGCCCTAAATTCCCTTAGAATTCACTTACAGAGCTTCCCCAAGTTGTGGCCCAGGGCATTTTTGAAAATGAAACCAGACACGGGAAGTTCACTGAAGCCCTTCATTTTTCTATTAGATTTTGCATTCCTTGGAGATAGGATCCATGTTTCTGCCCAAGCCCACTAAGTCTGTGTGCTTAGAGAATGCTTGATCATTCGGTTGATGCTGTTAAGATTTTCTGTTATTGCCAGTGTGCTCAGGTACTTATTTATGTGATATGACTTCAAAGACCACAGGGAAAAAATAAAATTAAAAGATCATTCAGCAACTCTCAGTTCAGTGACTGAAAAATTCTTCAGCCACCAAATTACCTTCTACTTGATCCAGCCATAGGATTTAAAATACAAATATTATCCACTCCTTTCTTATTTGTTAAATGTAAACTGTTTGCCAGGGAAAACTGAGATTTCCTTAAATCAAAAAGCAAATAATTCTGCTCAATTTAGTTTAGGAATAACCTCTTCTACTTGCTGGAGTAGGAAATGGCAACATGCTCCAGCATTCTTGCCTGGAGAATGCCATGGACAGAGGAGCCTGGCAGGCTACCGTCCATGGGGTCACAAAGAGTCAGACAGGACTGGACATGCATGCACATACACTCTTCTATTTGCAAGACTTGTATAAGGTTTTGGGGATGAGAGGATCATGTATAAATGGAAAAATAAAAACAAACAGCTTTACAGCAAATATTGCAGCTCAGTTACTTACTACCTGTGTGACACTGGTCAAGGCAACGAACCTGGGTCTGTCTGCCCCACATATGGATTAATGGGATATATAATGGAATAATAATACTCTCTACTCATCATATTGATTGTATTCTTTGCATCCAAAGACAGAGAAGCTCTATACAATCAGCGAACTGACTGGAGCTGACTGTGGCTCAGAACATTAGCTTCTAATTGCAAATTCAGGCTCAAATTGAAGAAAGTAGGGAAAACCACTAGGCCATTCATGCAGGACCTATCAAATCTCTTATGATTATACAGTGGAGGTGATGAATAGATTCAAGGGATGAGATCTGGTAGACAGAGTGCCTGAAGACTGTGGACGGAGGTTTGTAACGCCATATAGGAGGCTCAGTCGTGTCTGCCTCTCTGCGACCCCATGGACTGCAGCTGGCTAGGCTCCTCCATCCACGGAATTCTCCAGGCAAGAATACTGGAATGCGCTGCCATTTCCTTCTCCAAAATGACCAAAATCATCCCCAAGAAAAAGAAATGAAAGGAGGCAAAGTGGTTGTCTGAGGAGGCCTTACAAATAGCTGAGAAAAGAGGAGAAGCGAAAGGCAAAGGAGAAAGGGAAAGATATACCTAACTGAATGCAGAGTTCCAGAGAACAGCAAGGAGAGATAAGAAAGCCTTTGTAAGTGACCAATGTAAAGAAATAGAGGAAAATAATATAATGGGAAAGACTACAGATCTCTTCAAGAATGAAGGTAACATTTCATACAAAGATAGACCCAATAAAGGACAGAAATAGCAAGGACCTAACAAAAGCAGAAGAAATAAAGAAAAGGTGACAAGAATACACAGAAGAGCCCAGTTAATCACAATGACATGGTCAGACTTATCTAGAGCCAGACATTCTGTAGTGAGAAGTCAAGTGAGTCTTAGAAAGCAGTACTATGAACAAAGCTAGTGGAGGTGATGGAATTCCAGCTGAGCTATTTCAAATCTTAAAGGGGATGCTGTTAAAGTGCTGCACTCCTTATGCCAGAAAATTTGGAGAACTCAGCAGTAGCCACAGGACTGGAAAAGGTCAGTTTTCATTCCAATACCAAAGAAAAGCAGTGCCAAAGAACATTCAAATTATTGTACAATTGCACTCATTTCACATGCCAGCAAGATTATGTTCAAAATCCTTCAAGCTAGGCTTCAGTGGTATGTGAACCGAGAACTTCCAGAAGTACAAACTTAGTTTAGAAAAGGCAGAGGAACCAGAGATCAAATTACCAACATATGCTGGATTATAGAAAAAGCAAAAGAATTTTTTTAAAAAATCTACTTTTGCTTCATTGATTATGCTAAAGCCTTTGTGTGGCTCACAACAAACTGTGAAATATTCTAAATAAAATGGGAATACCAGACCACCTTACCTGCCTCCTAAAAAATCTGTATGCAGGTCAAGAAACAACAGTTAGAACTAAACATGGAACAATGGACTGGTTCCAAGTTTGGAAGGGAGTACGTCAAGGCTGTCTAATGCCAGGTTGGATAAATCACAAGCTGGAATCAAGATTGCTGGGGAAATATCAATAATCTCAGATACATTGATGATGCCACTTTAAAGGCAGAAAATGAAGAGGAGCTAAAGAGCCTCTTGATGAAGGTGAAAGAGGAGAGTGAAAAGGCTGGGTTAAAACCCAACTCACAAAAAGAAGATCATGGCATCTGGTCCTTTCACTTCATGGCAAATAGATGCAGAAAATGTGGAAACAGTGTCAGATTTCATTTTTGGGGGCTCCAAAATCAATGCAGACGCGTAACTGCAGCCACAAAATTAAAAGACATTTGCTCCTTGGAAGACTAGCTATGACAAACCTAGACAGTGTACTGAAAAGCAGAGACTTCACTTTGCCAACAAAGGTCTGTCTAGTCAAAGCTATGGTTTTTCCAGTAGTCATGTATGGATGTGAGATTTGAACCATAAAGAAGGCTGAGCACTGAAGAATTGAGGCTTTTGAACTGTTGTGCTGGAGAAGACCCTTGAGAGTCGCTTGGACTGTAAGGAGATCAAACCAGTCAATCCTAGAAGAAATCAATCCTGAATATTCATTAGAAGGACCAAAGATGAAGGTGAAGCTCCAATACTTTGGCCACCTGATGCGAAGAGCTGACTCATTGTAAAAGACCCTAATGCTGGGAAAGATTTGGGGCATAAGGAGAAGAGGGCATCAGAGGATGAGATGGTTAGATGGCATCACTGACAATGGACATGAGTTTGTGCACACTCAGGGAGATAATGAAGGACAGAGAAGCCTGGTGTGCTGCAATTCATGGGGTCACAAAGATTGGACACGACTCAGTGACGACACAACAACAATACACAGATCAGTCTTCCCTGGTGGTGTTAGTGGGAAAGAACCCACCTGCCAATCCAGGAAACATTTGAGACATGGGTTCAGTCCCTGAATACAGAAGATGCCCTGGAAGAGGGCATGGCAAGCCAGTATTCTTGCCTGGAGGATCCCATGGACAGAGGAGCTTGGTCAGCTACAGCCCATAGGGTAGCAAAGAGTTGGACATGACTAAAGCAACTTAGCACACAAAGCACACTCACAGGTCTGCTTTGAGGATTAATTAAATAATATGTGGACTGTGCACAGAACTTCATCCATGGTCAGGATTTGATGAATGACACTATTATCGCTGTTTTTATTATTCTGGTTTTTGAATCTGTTTTTCTTAATTCAATGACTGTTGGAAAAGTTTTTCAGAGATGTTAACAGTGATTAACACTCTGGATCAAATTACTTTAGCAGAGTAGCTGGTGAGTCATCAATCTAGGGTATGAAGAACAGAAGGCAGAATTTTTGCACTGATATAAATTTAGGAGGGAAAAGCTCTGGTGAAGGGTCACACAACTGGACTTGAGGATGGCTCTGGGTGTCAAGATGACATGGATTCACCCAGAAAGAGTTCGTGGTTACTGAGAAGATATATGTAGGTTGCATCTTCCATTTAGGTCCAGCAAGAATTGCACAAGCACTATCATCCATGGACACTTCCTATCCTTCTCCATGAAGTTCTACAAGTTTGAGGAGAAGAGAGAATTGCTTTACATTGTTGCCATTGTCTTTTTCCTTTTTCTTACTTAAAGTGAAGTTGGTAGGAAAGAAATCTGAGATCAAAACACATCAGTGTTTAAGATATTGCTTTCCTTCAAAACCTTGAACAAATATTAACTCATTCATCATCTCATTACCCCCTGAGAGCTGGGAAAACAGAGTCCAAATAAAGGTTGGAATGTTCTAATCCCATCTATAAATTACAGTTCTTGTGAGATTTATTAACTGAAGGGTTTAAGATTTTAGGAAGCTTTTCTAACTCTGATCTCTCAATTGCTATCATAGGATTTATTCAAATTGCATTTGCAAAGAGAAAAAAGATTAATGCCACACTGTATGATCGTGTAGATCAAAGGAGAAAGACAAATAGGAGGAGAGGGATGAAGAGAAAAGGAAGGGAGGACCAAGAGGTGGAGAAGCCCTTTAACATTTCAAGTGGAAAAATGTTAGTTGAAACAATACTTGTCAACCACAAACATTTGGGAGTAAATCATAGCGAAGATCTTCTCTGTAAATGTTCAAATTTCAGTGTGTAGTGTACAGCTGGTTGTGTAACTTTATTTAATATTTAAAGTTGCTTCAAAAAACAGCAGTGAAAGAGATTGGCCAGTTAGGATAGGAATAGAAAGTAGAAACTCAGAAGATTGGTTAAACCCTGTGTATGATTATTGGGGTGAATCAGAGTTCTCGATTTTGATGAAAGGTGTCCTATACAGTTCTAAGAAATGGATGTCACACTCTTGGGGGAATCACCATGGGAATCCCCAGCCAACTTCTCTGCCCCAGTAAGGCATCTGTTCATCGCTTTCCACAGGACTGGATGTTATGATTTCTCCATTGTCCTAGACAGCTTTGCAATAGGTCAGGCCTCCAGACTTCCCCCTTCCTGCCTGTTCCTTCCCCATTCTTCACCCACCCTCAAACCTGTTTCCTTTTTAGGATTTTATTGATAGCTAGAGAGAGAGAGAGAGATGGGATGGGGATAACAGACAGAGGAGGTTAAATAGTTGACTTTGAAGTCCCAGAGTCATTGTCTGGAGTATGTAGAGAGCTATCTTATTAAAGATTGTGATGTCCATAGCAGAACCTACTTCTCTGCTGGAAAACCATAAAGCCCTTGCCTTCCCTCTGTGCCTAAGGGGAAGTCCAAATCTGAAAGTAACAGTAGTGTTGATGATGGGAAATTCAGATGTTTCAAAGACTAATGAACATAATTTATAGATCAAGGGAACTCCAGAGAAGAGATATCCAACTCAGTGTCCCTTTGGCCACTGGAAAAGTTACCTGGGGCTGGAGGTGATGATAATGTAACCCACACACATCTCTATCCCACCTAATCTGTTCTTCTAGACTTCGCAGAGGGCAGGGTATGAGCTGTTTTACACTTTTTCTCCAGCAGGATAAGTGAACAGTGAACACAAAATGAGGTTCTATGTTGCTTTATGGTTCCCACTGATGGTGTTTTTCAAAGTGTATTAGATAGCTGGCCAGAAAGCAGTTTTCCCCATCACCATCTTTGACGTTCACACCCTCTCTGAACAGATGATGCATGGGACCCTGGTGAAGTTTCAGGACATTTCAGGAGAATGTCCCTAAGCCATCAAGAGACAGGGAGACATGACTCGAGTGCTGCATGTCTCAGGAAGCGAGTCCTCTGAGAATGAACACGTGGTCCTCCTGCAGTACCCTCCACTACACCTTGTCTCCCCAGGTCTTCTTGACTTTTAGAGCTCTGCCACACTTGTCACTTCTGACTTCACCTTCTTTCCCCTGGATGCCCAGTGGCTGGTTCTTTTCATGTGTATTAAAATTCCTGAAGCTCAGCATGAAAGGAAATGGCTTTCATGTCCACTCCATTGCAGAGAGGAATAAGATCCCGGCTCAGCAGAAGGGTGAGCTCTGGAGCCGTGGAATGGGAGAGACAACAATGGGAACACCCTGGGAGGGACTGGCTTTCTCCCACCTTATCTAAAATCATCCGTGTTTCATCACCATGACATGTCATTTCCTACTGAAGATTATACCACTAACTCCATCTGAGAAATCCAGCTCCTTCCTGTTAACATGACTTTAACCTTGTTTTATGAAAATGATGTTCTTCACCTTATTACGATGATCTGAACTGAACCTCTTCAAGACTTGGCTTTCCTAATAAAGTCTACTACCACTAATGAACAATGAATAATGCAAACCCAGACACCATCTTTTATCTAAAGGGTTCTTTCTCACTTGACACTCATTATCTAAGTGACACCAGTCACAATGATAAGAATAAAAGAAAGCATTCATCATCTTGATCATGCCGCACATAAACTCCACAAGGAAGGTGTTCTCGTTTCTAAAGAAGATTGCTGAACTCAGAGAGGATGGATCATTTGCTCAAAGCCACACAGCCTTCCCAGGGTCGATCTGAAGGCAGATCCATCTGATTTTATTATCTCTGTTATGTTCCACTGTGCAATAACACATCTTGGCACATGGTCATCACTTGCCCTCCCAAACCTGTGACAGGCATTTAAAGACGGTGATGACACCTCTCTGGAGCCAGCCTGTGTTCACTGCAGAATCTGCCTCCACAGCTCCCTGGCAGCTACTTCAGTTTAATCGGCATCGTTGCATAAGATTGTCATGGGGTTTGTCATCCCTATCTTGAGCCATTCTTTCACAGATCACTTCAGTAACGCTTTTCACCTCTTAACGGAGACACACCATCACAGGATAATGATCACATGTATCTGAGAGAACAACTTTCCTGGTAAAAGATTGACCATGCTGGATGAAAAGAACACTTGCCTGTATCATAGTAGATGCCTGGGCTACCTCCCTCCCAGGTTTGGCAACAGGAGGTTTCTGCTGAAGAGACAGAAATAAGACTTGCCACAGGTCCCATGTTCAAGACCATCATCAGCTCTAAAAGGTGCTTTAGCACATACCCACGTATGCACGCACACACACACACACACACACACACACACTCACACACTCACACACACACACACACTTATCTTCCACTGCTCCTGCTCTCACTCTGTACATGACATTCAGAATGTGAGAAAACCCAACATTATTATTAGAGCCCACTCCCCTTCCCTGGTGGCTCAGATGGTAAAGAATCTGCCTGCAGTGCAGAAGACCCGGGTTCAGTCCCTGGGTCAGGAATATGCCCTGGAGAAGGGAATGGCAACACATTCCAGTATTCTAGCCCGGAGAATTCCACGAATTCCCAGATGGGCAGTGAAGTTCAAGGTCACCACCTTAAATCACTGACAGAGGTCATAGCTGAACTCAAGTCTCCCTGCTTCTTCTTGTAAATGATGCACTATCCTGGACAGTCAAAAGAAGTAGTTTATCCACTAGCCTTCTCAGAAAATATTAAAACTTAATATTTTCATCATGGATCCCGGAATACATATAAAACCTGTTTTGTTCTGAACTGGAAAGATATCATAGTAAAACAAATGCCAAAACGTCCAGGAGTTTGCTCCTTGGTATTTCAAGTTCCTGGATCGATCTAGCAAAATTAATTTCATATGGTTCCGATTCATATATTTTAGAAGTTCATCAATATGTTGGCTGTTTAACATATTACTTGATGCCCAAGGAAACTTTGGAGTCTTTCTTCAATATGTTTCAATATGTTTCCGAAGCATTTTCCTCTTATAATTAGGAAGGCAAGTTTGGCCCAGACTAAGCGAACTTGGATACCAAACACCGGAATAATCTCACACATAGATGGCAAATAGGGTTTAACTATGGCCGGGCTGACTCTTCCCACCCTGGGTTGCAGCTGCCACACCACACCACCTCACCTCTGTCCACCCACCCCCGGATCCTCAGCGGTGGTTGACTAGCGGGAAGAAGGCTGATCTCATGTGTCTGCCAGGCCTGTTACTCATAAACACCCTCATCATTCCCAGATGCTCTCATATTCTCTGTGGAATAATAAGCTGTGTCCCTTTTGAACCAACACCCTAAAACTGCAAATGACCCTTATGGAGCCCTGCACGGGGGACAACAGGACCCTACAAAACGTCTTCTAAGACCAAGAGGTTAGGTCTGAGGGAAGCAAACATGCCCTTCCTACCAGATACTCACATCAACTCATATCCAGTTCTTCTGGGCGAGATATGATAATGGAAATCATAGAATTGCTCTACATCACTGCCAATAATTTAAAACCCTGAACAATATTCTATTTCACATAATTCTAAATGATTCAATACGTTCCCAAGTAAGTTTAATCAAATAAATTGTAACTTTTGAGTGCAATTATTTTCTGACTTTAAGGCTAGCACTTTGCCTAAGCCCAAAGAATAATAATATATTCTTTCCAGACATGAGAACTATGGGAGGGATATGGACTACATCATAATATGTGAGAGAGATTTTGTGGTCTCTTCCTTTATTTAAAAAAAAAAAAAAAAAAAACCTGGTCTCTAGGAATATGCTTATAGTGCCACACTTATCAAAATGATATATAATATGAAGGCATATATAAATATAGTTGAAATAAAATTAGCCTTAAAATAAAAAAGATTATTAAAAATATTAAAAACAGAAACCCAAAGTCCTTTATCAGCAGAGCCTGAGAAATTGTCTCCTTGACTGACTCATGTAGAAGAACCTGCCCTTGTGAAAAACAAAATACACAAACAAATAAACCAAAAAACCCATTTAAACCCCTTGCTAATATGATGTTAATCAAGTTTTACACAAGATGAATGGGAAAACAACCAGCCTAGAGTAGCCAAATCCATTCTAAAACTGGGATTTTTTTTGAGTTTTGGGGCAGTTAGGGTTGCACTGGAAAAACACTTCAGTTCAGTTCAGTTCAGTTCAGCCGCTCAGTCATGTCTGACTCTTTGCGACCCCATGAATTGCAGCACGCCAGGCCTCCCTGTCCATCACCATCTCCCGGAGTTCACTCAGACCCACATCCATCAAGTCCGTGATACCATCCAGCCATCTCATCCTGGGTTGTCCCCTTCTCCTGCCCCCAATGCCTCCCAGCATCAGAGTCTTTTTCAATGAGTCATCTCTTCGCATGAGGTGGCCAAAGTACTGGAGCTTCAGCTTCAGCATCATTCCTTCCAAAGAAATCCCAGGGCTGATCTCCTTCAGAATGGAATGGTTGGATCTCCTTGCAGTCCAAGGGACTCTCAAGAGTCTTCTCCAACACCACAGTTCAAAAGCATCAATTCTTTGGTGCTCAGCCTTCTTCACAGCCCAACTCTCACATCCATACATGACCACAGGAAAAACCATAGCCTTGACTAGACGGACCTTAGTCAGCAAAGTAATGTCTCTGCTTTTGAATATGCTATCTAAGTTGGTCATAACTTTTCTTCCAAGGAGTAAGCATCTCTTAATTTCATGGCTGCAGTCACCATCTGCAGTGATTTTGGAGCCCAAAAAAATTAAGTCTGACACTGTTTCTACTGNACAGTCAAAGGCTTTGGCATAGTCAATAAAGCAGAAATAGATGTTTTTCTGGAACTCTCTTGCTTTTTCCATGATCCAGCGGATGTTGGCAATTTGATCTCTGGTTCCTCTGCCTTTTCTAAAACCAGCTTGAACATCAGGGAGTTCATGGTTCAGTTATTGCTGAAGCCTGACTTGGAGAATTTTGAGCATTACTTTACTAGCATGTGAGATGAATGCAATTGTGCGGTAGTTTGAGCATTCTTTGGCATTGCCTTTCTTTGGGATTGGAATGAAAACTGACCTTTTCCAGTCCTGTGGCCACTGCTGAGTTTTCCAAACTTGCTGGCATATTGAGTGCAGCACTTTCATAGCATCATCTTTCAGGATTTGAAACAGCTCAACTGGAATTCCATCATCTCCACTAGCTTTGTTCATAGTGATGCTAAGCATGCAATTCCATGGCATAATTCTAGCATGAGCTAGAATGTTCAGGGTTCTAACTGCAGATAGTAAATTGGTTAACAGCACTGGAAAATTCCTGAAGAAAAAATACTTGGTCCATTGAAAATCACACTTATGCCTTTCTATGAGTCTAGACAGACAGAAGAACCAGTTCTTTAAAAACAGTCTTTGTTCTTATTTCTTTATTATGAGATGTTTATCTACATCACTCGGGGTCTTTGGAACAATGGAGCAGTTTCCTCTTTCTGCAAAGTTTGGCGTCATTATTATTTTGAAAGATACTGCTGAGTTATGTTCTCTATATACGTCTAAAAGAATTTTCTTTTGAAAAGAAAGTTGTGGGGTTGGAGATGTTGAGGGGGAGGGTAAGCCAGACCCTCTGCTCCACTCCCTTCCTGGCTGTGAGAAAGTTGTGAGCCTGGGAGTTTGCACAGTTTGTTTTCGACAATTTCATCTAGTCTGAAACCAAAGAAAGATCTATTTCTGGAGAACAGACCACAACATGAGAGGGGAAAATGGTTGAGGGTGTGGGGGTGGGGGTCTAAAATTCTGAGAAGTCAGCATTTGGCTCCAAAGGAGCTGAAGGAACGAGGATTCTACAGAGTGTGTGTTTTCTTTCTGGTCTCTCTCTCTTTTTTTGTTCCCCATCAGGAAACGCAGTAGACATTTGTCACTGGCAGCTCTTCGGAGACTTCAATGTTCCTTCCTCCTGGGGTCCAAAAGCAGACTTCAGACGCGAAAGAGTCAGATTTTGCAAACCAGCAGAATTTTTGTGCAGTGTTTATCAGCCAGGCTAGAGGCTGAGAAGGCAGACTTTGGGAAATAGTTTAAACAGTTCATAAATCAGATGTCATTGAAAATGATAGAGTCTCCTTTCTGAAAGCCCTGGTAACCTTCATTTCATAATCTCTTAACTGGGGCAAAATTGTAATGTGTATAAGGACCAGGGGTCTAATGAAGTCAGGTTGCCTTAGGTCACTCAATGTAATTTGCATTTTCTGGCCAAATCATGAAACGGAACTGCGTTCTGCTCCCGGTTACCCTGATATGATATCATCTCTTTTAATATTGTCAAGTGTGTTATGCCAGGCTGCATAGCATTACCGACAACAAAATTCTTTGGAAAGAAATCTTTTTGTTTGTTGGTTTTTGTACACATCAAACAACAGCAGCTAAAATCAGCTGGAGTTTTTGGCTGGCCAGCAAGTAAAAGTGTTTTTCATATTAAATTTTTAAGAAGCCCTAGGAATAGAATGCAAAGCATTTTTACCCCCTTTGCTTTGAAACTGGTGGAGTTTGTAGGGTTTTCCAAAATTACATTTGATACACTGATCAAAATGCTGTTCCATATGAAAACCCTGAAGGGTTGCCTAAGACTTTCCTTTAAACTTAATGTATTGTCAGTTGATAGAGTATAAGGAGCAGGTTTGGAAGGACTGATGGTTTTCTTAACTCCAAAGGGAATCAAAGACATAAGGAGCTCAGAAGAATGGAGCCAAATGTGGCCCAAGGGGAAAGATCAGGCAAATAACAAAGAGAAAAACAGAATCAAGTCTAAAAGGCAGCCATTTTCTCCAAGCACCAACCAAGAGAATTGTTTTTCCTGGTTGCACAATCACAGGAAAGAGTTGATCAAAGCTGGAGGATAAGTGAAAAGTGGCCAGGTGCCCACATCCCAGGGTCTGAGTCCAAACCCAGCCAATCGATCACAGTCCGCGGTTTTTCACAGCATCTCTTTTGCAACAGCATCTCTTCTTTAAAGTGACAGTCTGAGTAGATTGTTCCCTCCATGATGCGCCCTGTTCTCCAGGGACCACGAAGATTACACAGTGTCAGACATTACCGAAGGAAGGCTGGAACTGACTGATGCACGTCCCAGCACAGGCACAGTAGGGATTCTTGAGCCGTGGAGATACCAGGCATTCGGCATATGACACAGGCATACCAGGCACACGACCGCCGTTTACACAAACTGGACTTCTCACAGACTAGTTGTTTGTTGATGATCCAGGTTATGGAGAGAAGAGAACCAGTGCTTAGTTTTTTCTTGCTTCTAGGCAAAGACTGGCTGGGCTCTTCTTCCTAATGATTTCCAACTCTCTTAATCTTTAATCTCCCGAATCAAACCTTCATCTTGACTGGCTGCTTCAGAATGAATTTGGTCTCCAGCATGGTAAAACAGAATCATCCACTGAGATCATATTTCAAGCCAAACCCAGTGTCTTATAGCCTTGTTGTATGATTTATTTGGCCCTGGGGGAATCCTACTGAAAGTGCTGAAATGCCAGACTGACATTTCACTTCAGACTTATAACCACCTACACTCAAAGCAGGATTTATCTTTGACAGGAGGCTTTTTCCTGTTAAAAACCAAACAGTGTGCAATGCTTTCACCTGCTGAGTAATCTTCTATGTCCTAATGGAAGGAGTAGGGGCAGCAAAGGAGGGAGTGTAGGAAGGAGAACCAAAGCTGTGTCCGTACCCTTGAGGACAAAGAAATCGTACTTTGACAAGTTCAGTGAAAAATGCCTAATGGATCCATCAGTTTCCATTCATCGACCCACAGTCACCGTTAGGAGTGAGATTGAAATAGGAGAACCACAGAGGGGGATTTGAGGTGATGTCTCTGGAACAGCAGCTGGAAGGATTTTGCAATAATTCTGGTACCACACCGCCAAATGCAACCAGTCTGTTGCTTCCGCTCACCATTATCAAATACCATTGGATCCCTATTTCTGAAAGTTTTCAAGCCCCTCAGATGGAAGACCAAAGAAGCCAATAACATTTAAGGCTACCTTTTATTCCACCCACAAATTTGGTTTAAGGGGAAATGTTTGCATTTCTGCCATGACATGAAGACAGGTTTTCCACCATGTGGACACCAGTGTGAAAGCAGCAGAGACACTCCTTCATTAGAAAGACCCTCCATTGCTATTGCCAGCACAGCGCCACAGCAAAAAGTTATATGAGAATTGCTTTTGATGATCACAGTCAATGGGTATGAGTTTGAACAAACTCCAGGAGACAGTGAAGGATAGGAAAGCCGGTGTGCTGCACTCCAAGGGGCCTCAAAGAGTTGGACAAGACTGAAAGACTCAACAACAGCTGAGTAAATAAAAAGATTCTCTCTACTTCTACAACCCTATATCCTGAAGATGAGACCTCTGGAGACTGAGATTGTTCCCTTACATGTCCTTGGGTACCAAGTTTCCACAAAGCAGGATGGAGAATCATCACTGCTGATCTATGGGTGCAGCGCCAAGGGAACACTGGAGGGAAAGTTAGGGAGGCAAACAGAAGCTGTCATCTTCTGGACACATTACTCTCAAGGATTAAAAGTGAGAATGGAGTTTAGGAAAACTCGAACAATGAATAATTTTCTTTGCAAAAACAATGCTTAACCCAAGGTCTCCAATATCCCCAGAGTTCCAGGAGGTGTCCAGATTCCAAGAGAACCATCTACAAAGGAAGAGACACTGAGACTGAGTTTGCAAGGAAGATATATTTCTGTTGCTTTATTTCAAGCCCTGGTTACAATGGGTACAATTATTATAGGACTGAAAGATTGAGGGCAGGACGAGAAAGGGACGACAGAGGATGAGATGGTTGGATGGCATCACTGACTCAATGGACATGAGTTTGGGTAAACTCTGGGAATTGGTGATGGACAGGGAAACCTGGCGTGCTGAGGTTCATGGGGTCACAAAGAGTCGGACACAACTGAGCGGCTGACCTGAACTGAATAGTTATTTTCCCTTACAATTCTTACCTAGACATATAATTCCTTAAGAATCGCAGACTAATTCCATTATTAGATGTGGTAGCAGATAGCCTTCATTTACAACGTTTTTACTAAAGAAAAGTATTCAACATTTGAAAGCCCAGCATCTGTTCACTAAATGAGACAATAGGGCAGACTACAGCTAGTAAGATGAATGATTGTTTTACAAGGGAGCTGCTTGTGGCGTACATCTCTTATAAGGATATTAAATTCTCAGTCAGAGAAACACCATGTCTATTGGTTTAAAATCAGCTTTTTCAAATCCAAAACATTTGAATGAGTTTTTTTTTTTTTTAAACTGAAACATTCTTAACGGTTAATAGCTCAATCTCTATCATGCTTTAAAAGGAAACGCATTACAAAACCCTCTCAGAATCCTCCTCATGCCTTACACGGCATGGTGAGTCAGCGATGTTTTTTTTCATTCCAAAGCATTAGAGAAGAGACTGAGGGAAATTGTCTGTAACTACTCAAGGCAGCATCTTTAACCTTCTGCCAAATACTGGGTTGCCAGCTGGCAATTCCTAGTTCTCTTTAGTCCTGCAAAGGATCACGTATGTGTCACGCAAGATAGACATGAGTTGTTCTGTTTTACCCTGAATCATCTGCAAGAATAAACAGCAAAGGGCATCACCTCTATTAAGGTGCCTGACAGTGGAAGCCACAGGGTGAATTATGAAGTCATTTCCCCCTCTGTCCCTCAACCAAGAGCCTAGTACTAACCCCAGAGCCCCTTCTGAAAAGCCCAAAGTAAAAGCATGGTACCGTGCATGCCCCCTGCACTTAAGAGGTGGGCAAACCACCTAAACCACCCCTCCAGTGACCCCTGGACACACCTCTACCCTCATCCTATTTAAGGAACCAGCTTGCACCCCGCCTCGGGAAGCAATCAAGGGAACCTGTTTGTTGCTCCCCTCTGCTGCAGCAAGGGCCATAATAAAGCCTTGCTTGAAAAAAAAAATTAAAAAGAGCATGAAAGTGAAGTCACTCAGTCGTGTCTGACTCTTTGCGACCCATGGACTGTAGCCCACCAAGCTCCTCCGTCCATAGGGTTCTCCAGGCAAGAATACTGGAGTGGGTTGCCATTTCCTTCTCCAGGGGATCTTCCCGACCCAGGGATCAAACCCAGGTCTCCCACATTGCGGGCAGACGCTTTAACCTCTGCACCACCAGAAAAGCCCCAAAAAAGAGCATAGTAGTTCCCAAAGCTCCTTAGCCTCTTCCATCACCCCTGACTTGGGATTAAAATCTGCTCTTTCTGGACAGAAGCTCATGTTCCATAGCAGTGAGTCATAGATTTGATTCATTTGACTTCAGCCTTTACTATTTTTACCTGTAACCCCTCTACTATCATTTTCCCGTATCTTACGATTATGCATGCGTGCTTGATTTCTCCATCCCATCTGACTCTATGTGACCCCATGGACTGTAGCCTGCTAGGCTCCTCTGTCAATGGAATTCTTCAGGCAAGAATACTGGTGGGTTGCCAGTTCCTCCTCCAGGGAACTTCCTGACCCAGGGACTGAACTCACATATCCTGCATTGGCAGGTGGATTTTTTTACCACAGAGCCACCTGGGGAGTCCCATCTACAATCATACCATCATTTAAATTTTGATATAATTTTTCCTAATTAAAAGGGATCCATACAAATAAACCTAATAAAATCAAAATAGTATCATCATAATTTAATTAGATTCTGCTGCTGCTACTGCTAAGTCACTTCAGTCGTGTCCAACTCTGTGTGACCCCATAGACGGCAGCCCACCAGGCTCCCCCATCCCTGGGATTCTCCAGGCAAGAACACTGAAGTGGGCTGCCGTTTCCTTCTCCAATGCATGAAAGTGAAAAGTGAAAGGGAAGTCGGTCAGTCGTGTCCGACCCTCAGCAACCCCATGGACTGCAGCCTACCAGGCTTCTCCGTCCATGGGATTTTCCAGGCAAGAGTACTGGAATGGGGTGCCATTGCCTTCTCCGAATTAGATTCTATTACCTGCTAAAAGCACTGAACTCAAGGCCTATTCGTTAAAAGGGGGGTTAATATATGTTGGAAAGGTGCTAAAGACACACTAATACCACAGTAAAACTTTCCCTTGGTCCATTCAGAAGGCTTGAACAAGAATGCAAAGGAGTTCTCATCTTATGTGATTCCATTCTATTTAATATCACGTCTATTTTAATCAAGATCATCCTGGATACCACTTAGAATCATCTTGTAAATTCCACACAATGGGAAACAGGACAGAGCAGTGTTTTCCTAAGTGTGTATCTAGGAGATAATCTGGCAGCAGGTGAAATGTGGATTCCCTGGCTCCACCTGCAGAGTCTTCTGGATAAGGTTCTAGGAATCTGCATTTTTAGCAAGTTTCCCAGATGATACTTATATAGACAAATGTTAAAAAAAACATTAGCCCACATTTGTTATTTTCAAATATTTATTAGCCAGGGTTTAACTCTGGTGGTTAAGATGAGAGGATGAGATAGTTAGATAGCATCATCGACTTAATGGACATGAACTTGAACAAACTCAGGGAGATAGTGAAGGACAGGGAGGCCTGGCGTGTTGCAGTCCATGGGGTTGCAAAGAGTCAGACACAACTTAGCAACTCAGCAACAACAACAACAACAACTGGTAGTCTAGTGGCTAGGACTCTGTGCTAACAAATAGATAAAAATAAATACTAAAAAAGTTATTAGCCAAGTGATCCTTTTCTCCAATGAAATCCTGCAGAGAAACTAAGATATAAGGCAGAGAAGAGTGGGACCCTCTAGTCGAAGCAGGACAAGAGGACAGAGGTTCAAAACTGTAGCTTCATCTCCTCCTGGCCCATGGCAGCCCTCGGAGCACTTCCACAGAGCTCCCTGGGTTCCTGCAAAATTGAGAGTGAAAACTTGTGTTCTCTTTTTCTCTTTACTTCTCCTTTCTTCAACCTTAGCTTCTTCCCCCTACAACCAAAATTGCCTGTGGCTTGTTTGTTTTTAGATTGAGAAATCTTCTCTATCTTCCATGTTACCTAGCAAAGAAACATGAAAACCAAACAGAAATGTAGTCAATCGTACTGAATTAAATCTGAACTCACTTCATCACAAAACAAAAATGCAAATACCCTAACAGCTAAATGGATTTAAAAGCAAACAGACACTTTGCAAGATAAAACATTAATAGTTAATTAACATATTAGAAAATATTTGGTCTTATAATGAAACAATGTAAATAAAATAAGAATGAAATCTTATTTTGTAATCATCAAATTAGCAAAGATTTTTTTTTTTTTAGCAAAGATGTTTTGAATGATACTNCAGTGCAAATGAGGTTACAATAAGACTGACATTCTTATACACTAGAAAGATAATGACTACAGACTATCTGGATGTCTTTTAAAATATTTTTCCTTTAATGTAAGCCTTTACTCTCTATGAATCCATTGTGAAGAAACAATCTTATATTCAGACAAAGATCTGTGCCCAGCTCTGGAACTAGCTAGTAGCAATGGTTGTACAACATTTTGAATATACTGAACTGTATGCTTTAAAATGGTTACAAGGTAAATTTATGCTATGCATATTTTACCTAGTTTAAAAAAAAAAGATTTGTGCACAAAACTATTCATTTCATTGTATCTTAAGATAACAAAACTTTTGCATGCTGAATATCTAGCAATAGTTATTGCTATACTATGGTGTTTCTTGGGAAAAGTCTATGATATAAACTTAAGTGAAAAAAAACCAGGATGTGAAGCTATATATACAATATTACCCTCAGCCATTTCTTTAAATATAGAATAATCTAGAAAGAAATACATCCATCCCTTGATGTCTGTTTAGGGTTTGGTTCCATATCCTCCCCCATACCCTGCCACCCACCTACCAACTCCCCACTGATACCAAAGTTTAGATGTTCAGGTCCCTTGTATAAAATTGTACAGTACAGTGGGCCATGGATACTGAGAGCAAATTGTATGTCAAAATATCACCAGTAGTGGATTCTAGAAGAGTGCTAGGATTAACAACACTTCTTCCTTTCTCTTTACATTTTGAAAAGCTTTTCAAATTTTTTTCTAAAATCAACACATGTTAATACAGAAAAACCTGAAGCAAACAATTGCAAAAGAAAACACACTATGAATGAAGCCATATGGTAATCTCCATGAAGTGCTACTAACTAATAAAAGAGAGTGTTAATCTCTAATTATAAATTATTCTTTAATTATTAAATCTGGCACAGATGAAGATACAAACTAATAATAATAGCTAACATGTGTCTAGTACAGGCATTGTTTGAAGCACATAGCATATATTAACTTACAACTGTTTAAGATAAATACTACAGTTGTTCTCATTCACACCACATTTAACAGAAGCATAAAGAAGATGAGTAGAACACAGCAGAGGAAACTAGGATTTGAACTCAGACATTTGACTTCAGAGTTTATTAACTAAGTCACTACAGTATACTACCTACAGAGAAAAAAAATTTTAAGGTAAAAAAGAAGAAAGCAAGGATGCGTATCAGTATCCTATTGTAGTGGTAGAAAATAATTATAAATTTGGTGGCTTAAAACATAAATGCATTATCTTATAGACCTGGAGGTCAGAAGTCTAAAGTGGATCTGTCTGCAAGGCTGTATTTCTTTTGGAGGCTCAGAGGATTATCTACTTACTTGCCTTTTTGAGCTTCTAGAGACTGTTCATATTCTTTGGCTCAGGGCCCCTTCCTCCATCTTTAAAGTCAGCAGGATCTTTCTTCCACTTGAATTACTGTTTCAGTCTATCTTTTGACTCTCCTGCCTGCTTATTCTAAAGAATCCTGTGGTTACATTACACACACCTGATAATCCAGGATAATCTCATTTCAAAATCTTTCATTGAATCACATCTGCAAAATCAATTTTACCATATTGAAAGTGAAAGTGTTAGTCACTCAATCATGTCTGACTCTTTGTGACCCCATAGACTATCACCCACAAAGCTCCTCTAGTCATGGAATTCCCCAGGTAAGAATACTGGAATGGGTATCCATTCTCTCCTCCAGGGTCTCTTCCTGATCCCTTTTCCGGGGATCGAACCCAGTTCTTCTGCATTGCAGGCAAACTCTTTACCGTCTGAGTCACTAAGTAATATATTTATAGGTTCGTGACATAAAGATATGAACATCTTTAGGGTCATTTTTCAGCCTACCATGGGAAGGAAGGAAGGTCTCTGTTCTAGTTTCTATTCATGTGTAACAAAACACTTTTTTCGCACATCATAATTCTGTGGGTCAGGCAGCTGGGCAGTGCCCATCTAGGTGATTCTTTTGTTTTCAAGGGTTTTTGACAGTGGTAACAGATTAGGGTCTTAGGAAGGATTACTACAAACAAAGCTAGTGGAGGTGATGGAATTGCAGCTGAGCTATTTCAAATCCTAGAAGATGATGCTGTTAAAGTGTTGCATGCAGTATGCCAAATATGAAAAACTCAGCAGTGGCCACAGGACTGGAAAAAGTCAGTTTTCATTTCAATCCTAAAGAAAGGCAATGCCAAATAATGTTCAAACTACCATACAACTGCACTCATCTCACGTGCTAGCAAAGTAATGCTCAAAATTCTCTAAGCAAGGCTGCAACAGTACATGAACCGTGAACTTCCAGATAGATGTTCAAGCTGAATTGAGAAAAGACAGAGGAACCAGAGATCAAATTGCCAACATCTGCTGGATCATTGAAAAAGCAAGAGAGTTTCAGAAAAACATCTACTTCTGCTTTATTGACTACGCCAAAGCCTTTGACTGTGTGAATCACCACAAACTATGGAAAATTCTGAAAGAGATGGGAATACCAGACCACCTGACCTGCCTCCTGAGAAATCTGTATGCAGGTCAAGAAGCAACAGTTAGAGATGGACATGGAACAACAAAGCAACTTCCCAGTTCAGTTCAGTTCAGTTCAGTCACTCAGTCGTGTCCCACTCTTTGTGACCCCATGAACTGCAGCACGCCAGGCCTCCCTGTCCATCACCATCTCCCGGAGTTCACTCAGACTCACGTCCATCAAGTCAGTGATGCCATCCAGCCATCTCATCTTCTGTCTCCCCTTCTCCTCCTGCCCCCAATCCCTCCCAGCATCAGAGTCTTTTCCAATGAGTCAACTCTTCGCATGAGGTGGCCAAAGTACTGGAGCTTCAGCTTTAGCATCATTCCTTCCAAAGATATCCCAGGGCTGATCTCCTTCAGAATGGACTGGTTGGATCTCCTTGCAGTCCAAGGGACTCTCAAGAGTCTTCTCCAACACGACAGTTCAAAAGCATCAATTCTTCGGCACTCAGCCTTCTTCACAGTCCAACTCTCACATCCATACATGACCACAGGAAAAACCATAGGTTTGACTAGATGGACCTTAGTCAGCAAAGTAATGTCTCTGCTTTTGAATATGCTGTCTAAGTTGGTCATAACTTTTCTTCCAAGGAGTAAGCGTCTTTTAATTTCATGGCTGCAGTCACCATCTGCAGTGATTTTAGAGCCCCCAAAAATAAAGTCTGATTTCCCAGTGGTTCCAAATTGGGAAAGGAGTACAACAGGGCTGTATATTGTCACCCTGCTTATTTAACTTAGATGCAGAGTATATTATACGAAATGCTGGGCTGGATAACACACAAAGTGGAATCAAGATTGCCGGGAGAAATATCAATAACCTCTGATACGCAGATGACACCACTCTTCTGGCAGAAAGCAAAGAGGAACTGAAGAGCCTCTTGATGAAGGTGAAAGAGGAGAGTGAAAAAGGTGGCTGGCTTAAAACTCAATAACCCCAAAGTTACTTCTACTTTATTCTGTTGATCAAGTAAGTCCCTAAGACTGGGCCAAATTCAAGTGGAGAGTAATTAAAGTCCACCTCTCTATAGTAGAAACAGTGAAAAGACTGAAGCTATATTTAATCTTCTACCACCGTTACATATAAAACTTCAGTTAACAAGGGGCCCGTGATGAAAGCCATTTAAACTGTGGATGGGCAGAAGGGGTAATTCAGCACCTATCAAATACTCAGAGAACATTATGATGTGTTTATATTAGCTCAGGAAATCATCTTGAAATCCCTCTGGTTTTAAAAATGATGAATCATACTTAGATACATTTTTTGTTTGTTTTTCTATCATTTTTCAGTGTCAAAGTCTATGGAAATAACCATTGAGATGAAGAATAATAAAATTCACTAGTATTTTCTCCCATTATGTGGCTGTCTTTTCATCTGTCTAGGTTTCCTTTGCTGTGCAAAAGCTTTTGAATCAATTAGATCCCATTTGTTTATTTTTGTTTTTATTCCCATTACTCTAGGAGACAGATCAAAAAAACATTGCTGCAATTTATGTCAAAGAGTGTTCTGCCTATATTTTCCTCACAGACTCACAGACTTAGAGAACAAACTTATGGTTACCAGGGGGGAAGGGTAGTGGGGAAGGATAGATTGGCAGTTAGGGACTGACGTGTATACACGGCTATATTTAAAATAGGTAACCAACAAGGGCTTATTGTATAGCAGAGGGAACTCTGTTCAGTATTCTGTAATAAACTGAATGGGAAAATAATTTGAAAAAGAATAGATACATGTATATGTGTAGCTGAATCACTTTGCTATACACCTGAAACTCTGTGCTCAGTTGCTCAGTTGTACCTGACTCTTGGCAACCCCATGGACTACAGCCCACCAGACTCCTCTATCCATGGAATTTTCCAAGCAAGAATATGGGAGTGGGTTGTTATTTCCTCCTCCAGGGGGTTTTCTTGACCCAGGGATGGAAACCACATCTCTCATGGTGTCTACTATATTCTAACGTAAAATAAAAACATTAAAAAAACAGATGTTTTCATTGTTTCATGTATAAAGCTCTGTTCTAGGTTCTACATAAAGCAAATTTATTTAAGGTTGGCCCAGAGAATAAAGTCATGTCTCCCACTAAAAGGTGGGAGACAATAATCACTAGGTTAAAGCCAGTCTTTTTGCTCACCACCATGTCTGAAATATAGCCTTCTATTTCTTCTTTGTCTTAATAGCATGCATAGCCTGTCTGGATTTTTCTTTTCCAACATAGTACTGGCTGTAATACTGATACATGTGGTATATATGAATATATAGCTTTCTTTTTTTCTTTCCTAATTCACTCAAAACTTTTGATTTGTAATAAGAATCAGTATTGCATAGAATGCTGGTAACTTTATAAATTATTTCAAAACTAAATTTCAATAAGCACATATACCTTGCTACATAATTCTTATGCTCATTTACGTCACCTTTGGTATCCATAATTGATAATAACACCAAAATCAATGGATTTGGATTAAGTAAGTATAGCTTGCTGTTGTTCAAGTGCTCAGCCATGTCAGATTCTTTGTGACCCCATGGACTGCAGCATGTCAGGCTTCCACGTCCTTCACCAACTCCTGGAGCTTGCTCAAACTCATGTCCATTAAGTCAGTGATGTCACCCAACCATCTTATCCTCTGTTGTCCCCTTCTCCTGCCTTCAATCTTTCCCAACATCAGGGTCTTTTCTAATGCGTCGGCTCTTTGCATCAGGTGGCCAAAGTATTGGAACTTCAGCATCAGTCCTTTCAATAAATAGTCATGATTGATTTCCTTTAGGATTGACTGGTTTGATCTCCTTGCTGTCCCAGGGACTCTCAAGAATCTTCTCCAACACCACTGTTCAAAAGTATCAATTCTTTGGCACTCAGCCTTCTTTATGGTCCAATTTTCACATCCATACATGAAAACTGAAAAAGCCATAGCTTTGACTAGACAGATCTTCATTAGCAAAGTCATGTCTCTGCTTTTTAATATGCTGTCTAGGTTTTTCATAGCTTTTTTTCCAAGGAACAAGCATCTTTGAATTTCATGGCTGTAGTCAACATTAGCAGTGATTTTGGAGCCCAAGAAAATGAAGTCTATCATAAGTATAGGTATATGGGTGAATTCATTGATTCAATATCAGTTTATTACTACCCTAAATAGTAACCAGCCTGGTGGGTGAGACAGCCACTGTGTTATGCTGGAGCCAGTTCAGACCAGCTCATACTGGCTCCCAAGAGCTAATTCTTTGAGTGGCTTCCTAATCCAACTTAAGTGATGTCAACTTTAGTAGCATGAAATCAGCCATGATGAGAGTCCTTACATTATGGAAACTGGCAAATACTATAAATCTGGGCTTTTTGTTAAACATTTTCCAGTGCACCATGGCAATACATAAACATAGCTTAATAATGTGATAAGTGCTAAAGATATGCATAAGATGTAATAGCAACACTAAGAAGGGGGGTTGAATCTAGTTGGGAAGGGTCACTGAATGCTTCTCTTTGGGGACTAAACTCAAATATCACCTCCTCTGAAAGGCCTCCGCATACACCAACATAAAGCAATCCTGCTCCTAATTACGTTCAATATACTATACATGTCTTTCAAAGTGTAGTTGCTCAGTCGTGTCTGACTCTTTGTGACCCCATGGACTGTAGCCCATTCCTCTGTTCATGGAATTCTCTAGGCAAGAACACTGGAGCGATTGCCATATCCTCCTCCAGGAGATCTTTCCAACACAGGGATTGAACCTGGGTCTCCTGCATTGCAGGCAGATTCTTTACCATCTGAGCCACCAAGGAAGCCCTCTTTCAAAGTAGTTGTCACAATTATTTTTCACTTATTTGTACTTGTTTCTATGTGTGCCTTAGAGAAGGAAATGGTAACCCACTCTGGTACTCTTGCCTGGAAAATCCCATGGACAGAGGAGCGTGGTAGGCTACAGTCCATGGGGTCACAAAGAGTTGAATATAACTGAGCGACTTCACTTTCACTTTTCACTTTCATGCACTGGAGAAGGAAATGGCAATCCACTCCAGTGTTCTTGCCTGGAGAATCCTGGGGACAGAGGAGCCTGGTGGGCTGCCGTCTATGGGGTCACACAGAGTCCGACACGACTAAAGTGACTTAGCAGCAGGTATGTGTGCCTTACTAGAATTTTACATTCTTATCTGTCTTGTATCATTGGCAAACAATAGGCACTCAGAAAATTTTGTTTGAAAACCAATAATAGAGTTTCAGCAGAGTTTTAAAGGATGAATAGGAATCAGCCAGGCGAAGAATGAAGGGTAGAATATTTTGATCATGGAAAGCAGAAATAGAAAGAGCATGTGCAGGAAACAAAAGGTCCAAATCAGGGAATGGCCAGTGTAATGCTGAAAGACATTCAGGCCATGTGGAGCTCCTAAACTACCCACGTGAACCATAGCGACCTATGGAGGCCGCTATTCAACTTCCATCACCAAAAGATGAATATGGGCATGGTTAATTCCAAGTTACAACAGACCCTGAAGAAGACTGCTAGATCCCCCCTAATTTAGAGGACTCAATGTGCGAAGCATTGTGTGTCATTTAAATGAAAACAAAGAAAGAGCAAGGTGAAAGGGCAAGGTTAGTTTCTACAATGTGCACTTTTAAAATCCTTCTGCGTATAATGGTGGTCCCTTGGCAGTACACCATATATTCAATATTCTGAAAAATACATTGAAGGGATTATTTGTATAACAGAAGAAGCAGAGGATTCTGTTCCTAAGGAGTTAAACTAATTTGATTACAGATATTGAGCAGTTACTCCTCAGAGAGCTTTGGGTCAGTGCCTCCCCAATTCCCATGTTGCCCAGAGTCTATTAGTTGAGGAGGTAGGCTCTCCAACTGAATGAAAAAGGATTACCAAGTCCAGAGTGACTAACTCCGCTGGGCAGAATTAAGAAAGGTTCCAAGGAAGGTAATGTTTGGGTTGGCCCTGGAAGATGAGTAGGACTTCAATAGGCAAAGAAACAGGGAAGGGGACACTTCACAGAGGAAGAACACTCTGGTCCAAGCCACAGGGGTCTGAAATCTGGGTGTATGTATATTTAAAGGTTCATGGAACAGCCACACATAGGGCAACTTACACAACTCTGAACAGAACAACTGCCAATGTGCTTTTGCAAAATAACATTCTAATTTTACTTTGGTTTTCATAATGACAAAGTGATTCACCAGTTCCTATTACACATGGCAATTTCAAAACGATAAAACACTGAGAACCCTTTCTTAATTATAACAACTCAAAAAAGGGGAACTTGAACAAAATCCACTCTTCTATTCTGCAAATATGTGACCACAAGAGATTCTTGGCTGCCCTGTACACAGCATCCATTGAGCATTGTTTGAACAAGCTTAATAATAAGAGCATCTCTGCTTTATAAATACAGTGAATCCTCATACATGCACCATAACTTACTTCACAGATTTAGATTCCAATTCAACTTATGCCTGCCAAGATACAATCAACTACAATTGTTGAAAGCACAGTGCAGGTAAATTTACTTGAAGAAAACTCAAAATGCAAAAATAACTGATTTCCAAAAGTAATTTATTAAAGAGGCAATTGTTTTTCTTTCATTTCACCATTCAGATCAGCTCAGTTCAGTCACTCAGTTGTGTCTGACTCTTTGTGATCCCATGGACTGCAGCACGGCAGGCCTCCCTGTCCATCACCAACTCCCAGAGTTTACTCAAACTCATGCCCATTGAGTCGGTGATGCCATCCAACCATCTCATCCTCTGTCATCCCCTTCTCCTCCCGCTTTCAATCTTTACCAGCATTTCACTTATATTATGAGTTTTTAAATGGAGTTTAATTTATAATACTGGTTTTAATTTCATACTGAAATATATTTTATGCATAGAGTAAAGCATCCCAGAGGTTTTTTGGTGGCCAGCAACAGAGAGTGATTCTGGCTAGCTTAAGCTGAAAATGAAATTCTTATAAGAATGATGTGCAAATCACCAGATAAAAGAGAAAGTTGGAAACAGATCTCAAAAAAACAGAGGACATGTCTTAGAATCCAGATAGCAGGCACTGATGAAAAATGCCACTGCTGATAATTTTTCTGACATTATTCACTTACCTCAAGCTTCAAAGTTTCAAGATAAAAGACGTGATTAAACCAATTCAGGACAGTTGCCCAGAGGAAGCCAAGTACCTTAAATTGCAGGTCCAAAGAGGATCACAGACTCAGAGAGAATGGTTTCCACAATGGAAATTGATGCAGTTAAAATGGATGTTGGTGGCCTGAAGACAAGAACTATCCATGCTAATCCCCAAGGATACTCTGATCGGTCCTGACTCACTGTACCAATTTAATACAGAGCTTCCACTGAGTTTTGTCTTTGTCCCTCACACTTCTGTGACCTTATTTTTTCTGAAAACATCACTTGCAACTTTTAGAATCGGTTTCACTGAGGAATCTTCTAGAAACACAGTTGTTGGTTCTTATGTGATGCATTTTTTGCATGAAGCAGTTTACTTACCTCTCTACAAATTGCATGAATAGTGTCTGGCTAGAAAACATGAGTGGCTCAGCTGGTAAAGAATCTGCCTGCAATTCGGGAGACCTGGGTTCTATCCCTGGGTTGGGAAGATCCCCTGGAGAAGGGAAAGGCTACGCATTCCAGTATTCTGGCTTGGAGAATTCAGTCCATGGGGTTGCAAAGAGTTGGACATGACTGAGCGACTTTCACTTTCTTTTCTTTCACAAAGCATGAACAAATAAACAGAAACTTATTTCAACTGTTTTTTTCTTATATTAAGGTGATACTCCCATTATACTAATCAGATAGTTTAAATATATCCAAAGAATGCAGAATATTTTTAAAGTAAGTTTTTTTAAGTTTTAAAAGAGAAAGCATTAACAAAAAAAGGCTTTTGGTCTTTGGCATCAAACACTGTAATATGCTGTGCTAGGCTAAGTCGCTTCAGTTGTGTTTGACTGTGTAACCCTATGGACTGAAGCCCACCAGGCTCCCCTGTCCATGTGATTTTCCAGACAAGAGTACTGGAGTGGGTTGCCATTTCCTACTCCAGGGGATCTTCCCAACCCATGGATCGAACTTGTATCTCTTGTGTCTCCTGCACTGGCAAGCAGGTTCTTTACTTTTTCACTTAAGTTACTAGTAGTTTCAAGCACTGTGTAAATATATCTCAACCCTCTACATGAATACAGTTTTTCATTAGGAACCTATAGTACATACGATATGTTTTCTTTTTATGTAGAAAATAAATTAGTCCTGTCAATATGGGCAACTGAGGTGAAGTAGAATGACTTCAACCACAAGTACGTAGAAATGCTAGATAAAAAGTTCTAAAAGATGACAATTTTTTTGAAGGCCCTGCTGAGCTCATCAGAAATAAAGAGGACTTCCAAGAGCACAGAAATGAAGAGGGGTCAGAAAGGCTGAGAATGTACAAAACAGTACTGCAGTGGCCCTGGGAAGGGAGGTGTGGAAGAACTGACATCAGACTGAGAAACAGGACCTGCTACCTCCACACAAGGACAGGATGTGAGGCCCTGGGTCTGAACAAGGAGGGCAGCTGCAACTGAGACCTTTTCATGAAGCTGGAACCCTAAAGTGCTACAGTCTCAGTGTAAAGGAACCAGACATAGTACATGTCTCAACCCAGGCATGCAGCAGTGAGACTTGTCCCTGCCCTGGAATCTGGGTGAGCAAAGGACAATTTCCTACACCCCTGAAGCTCCAAGCCCACGCCACACCTAGGTATGGAGTCTGACTCTACACTTTCCCTGGGATATGGGATTCCCCAGTTTGAGACTGATACAGGCATTGCTTCTGGGCCAATTTCAGAGTTCCTTGAAGAAACAAATACAAAACTTCTCTAGCAGTAAATCCACTGGGAATACCATAAGGAACTCCCACAGAGTTTATTTTCCCACAGAAGGAAAATAAAGCTGCTAAAGATAAGGTTTGCTGTTGTTGAGTCACTCAGTCGTACCCGACTGTGACCTCATGAACTCTAGCCCGCCAGGCTCCTCTGTCCATGGGATTTCCCAGGCAAAATTACTGGAGTGCATTGCCATTTCTTTCCCTAGGGGATCTTCCTGACCCAGGGATCGAACCCACATTCCCTGCATTGGCAGGAGATTCTATACCACGGAGCCACCTGGGAAATTGCAAAGATAAGGTTACAATTTGTAAACTATGTAACATATGAAATAAGGGTCTAGCATGATTGAGGGTCCAAAGGTCCCTCAGAAAAGTCCCACAAGAAAGCAAATATTACTTCTAAATAACTTTATGCTCTTTGCAGTTTAAATGACTAAAGGAATGAAATAAAATAGGAAAGAATAAAATCCATGATGAAAGAACAAGATACTATGACAATAGAACATGTACAATTAAAAACATCAAATAGAAATCTGGAAACAAAAAATAAAAATCTAAAAATTCAGTGGGTTGGTTAAACAAAAGACTGGACCCTGATGAAGGGAAAATTAGCCAACAGGGAAAAAAAATCTGAGGATACATTATTTTTAATGTAGCATGCAGAGACATTTTTTAAAGGCAAAAGCTAAAAAGCCATAGAATAAGATGGAAGTTAGACTGGAAAGTCCAAAATCTATTTAATAAAAATTTTAGAAATGTTCATAAATAAAGAAGATTCAGAGGTAATATTTGGAGATGAAAAATAATGCAAAAACTCACACAGAAGATACACAAGATTTGTCCCTAGAAGGGGATAAATATGTTAGTCTCCACTTGGAAGAATTGTAGCACAATTAGAGAAAATCTTAAAATCAAGGAGGGAAATGAATATTTATGTAAAAAAAAGAAATAGAACTGACAGCAGACTTCTTACCAGCAACAACAGAGGCCAGAAGAAAATGAAATCTTATCATCAAATAGGTAAGAGAAAATAATCTTCAACCTAGAATACCTGGCCAAGTTAAACTGTCATTCAAGAAAGAAGCCAAAATTAAATATTAAGACCAACAAAGAATGAGAAATACTATATAACAAGGGGAAATGAAATCAGGGAGTGAGTGGGAATAAGAAGAACTGTTAAGCAAAGTTGGTAAAAAAAAAAAAAAAATGTGTGTGTAAATTTAAATAAATGCTGAATGTAAAAACATTTTAAAATTTTCATTTGGAGAGTTTAAAAATAAGGTAGATCTAAAACATCAGATGTGAAAAATATGACTAGTTATGGTCAAAAGTTACTAGGATCTTTATTGGTCAGAAGGGTTAGTTTTAGACTATGTATGTCAAAAATATACAGATAACTACTAAAACAGAAAAAAGAATAGAAGTGAAATGCAGAAGAAAGTAAAACTCATAAATTAGTATAAGAGAAAAGTAGAAATAAAGAGAATTGGATAAATCCAATCAAAAGAAAGAGATGAAAGGAAATAAAAACATAGAGCCCATTTTTAAATCAAATGTGTTGGAATCATATCCATAGACTAGAAATAATTTTTAGAAAAAATGAAGAGATTATAAAATATGTTATGTTAATAGTCATTAAAAATGTGATAAAGTGAGTGAAGTGAAGTCACTCAGTCGTGTCCGACTCTTTGTGACCCCATGGACTGTAGCCTAGCAGGCTCCTCTGTCCCTGGGATTCTGCAAGCAGGAATACTGGAGTGGGTTGCCATTTCCTTCTCCAGGAGATCTTCCCAACCCAGGGATGGAACCCAGGTCTCCCGAATTGCAGGCAGATGCTTTACCATCTGAGCCACCAGGGAAGTCAAAATGTGATAAAGGTAACAATTTTTTAAGAGATAGAGCTCTTATGATTGGATTTAAAATAGTCAAAATAATAATCAAGGTGAATACTTCTTCCAGAAGATTCATAAGGACATGAAAGGCAGAAAATAAAGGAT